>JAODKF010000126.1:2510772-2523060 GCA_026779585.1 Mormyrus proboscirostris | reverse complement strand
GCCATTGTCACCTGGCCACATCCCCCCCCCCCCCCCCCTTTTATGGTGCTGATGGGGATGTATCTGGATCGTGTTTCACCGCTGTGCTGTTCATCAAAATACCATGCGAATGCGATTTGAATATGCGTTATTTAGAATGTGAATAGTGATCATCTGGTGACAGCGACACTACACGCCCCCGTGCAGGAAAACAAAGTAAGGTGACATGGTTTACTTTTTTGCTGATTTTAACCTAATTTTAAAAACTTTAATACTTCCAACAATGGACGTTTTGAAAAGAAGACTGATTACGGATTAAGTCATTGTGTTGTGTTTTTTTTTTTTTTTCCTTCCTTCTCTCATGTTTCTATAATAAGATTTCAGTGAGTTATGAACTGAAAATACACAGGAAAGATACATGGCATCGCCGATGATGCTGTCGAGTCCAGAGGGTTAAATATTCAGAGTCTGACTGACTGCGCGCATGGTGACGTGCCGGCTTTGGCTGCCGAGTTAGACCTTTGCCCTGTCTTCCCCTAGTCAGGAACTTGTCCTGTATGTCGGCACGTCCTGACGCCTGGCCCCCCAGCAGCCCCGGTCCAAACATCCTTTGTGTCTGATCACGAGGCGCCACCGTCGGACCACAGCATGGCAGGGACGCGATGAACGACTCATACTCACCTACTCCTGCTCATGAATATCCATTTTTAGTGGACCCAAACGACTCGGCCTGCACAGCTTTTATTTTTATAGAGAACATGGAAATACAGGACATACTGTAGACATTCTTCCAAAAGTGTATCAATGTCATACAAATGTGAAAAATTACAGGCTTAAACTGATTCTACTGCCCTGAGCTGCACAGCAGGATCAGACCAACCACTCTGTGTTTAACGTGCTAAACTGTCTGTAGACAAATGCACTGCTTACTATGTAACATTATTCTACTAATTTACTAAGTGATTCTGGCTTCAGTGTGAAATGAAGGCTTTAGATCATTATTTCTGGCCAGTGTGGGGCATGAATACATTTTTATGTTGTTCGATCGGTTTTGCTGTCTGGTGGCTGTACCGTAGTTTCATCTGGTGTGGGAGTGTGTAGTGAAGTGACTGTCCGACCAAGGACTCCTTTGGGGAAAGCGTGCTTCCGCTGGAAGACAAACGTGCCACACGTGAGGGCTGAGCACCCCCAAGCTTCCTCCAGTATTATCTTCAGACTTGCAGTTGTAGAGAGACAGTGGATCAAACTTGCGAAGCTGTGAGTGTGACTCCTATTACGGTTATTACGGTAACCCTTAATCGATACCCTGTATTTGGTTTTACTTTAGATTTCGGCTTAGCTCCACCGTCTGGCGGTGTGTTGTGCTATTTTTAGGCTATGCCTGGCTGCACACACACTTGCCTTGATGACTTTCATAAAAATGTCACAAGGAATGGGCCTGAGCAAAGAGGACTGGTGTTTCTTCTGGCCTTAGCACTTGAGTGGTGTACATAATTTGTAAAGTGCTAAGCAGTGGAATAAAAAAAATGCAACCATGTAATGCAAGCCTATCTGCCTTTTTGTCAGCCGTATGGATTGTACAGTGTGTTTTAAAGTCTTGCATTCCAAAATGTTAACTCTTAAGACATCGCCATGTTTGTGTTAATGCATACTCATTAAGAACTAGTCTCCAACTGTAGTAAGCGTCTGGTATTTTTAATTTTTTTCCCCAGTGACTGTAAATGTTCCCATTTTCTACACATAAGCATGACCAGTTAATTTTAGTCATTTCCTGAACCTGAACATTAATAAATGGAACAAAGCTTTTTTTTTTTTTATGTCAAAATACAGATGGTTTCCCTTAAATATTTACCCTCATGCTAATTAAAACCTCTTTGGTCCTAATTGAAATGTATTGCTAAATTAAAATTAAGGCTCAATAATATGTTGACCTCTGTGTAGAATCACAGCGTATATATTACGGTAAATGATTTGTAGTGATACACTATTTGTGTAAGGAGTCTGGCATTGAGGTACTTCATTTCATGCATGGTTCCTGAAGGCCACACCTAAACAGTCTATAGCCAAAAAGAATCTCAGCTATATTTTTTACATATAAATTGTACTACTACTACTGCCAATAACTATATGCATTTCTGTAGTTAAATTCTGCTTCAAATACACAAATCACACATGAAATTCATTAAGATTTACTAGTAACTACAGTTTGGTTACTAAAACATGACAAATCACAAATAGTGGCAAATTCTTTAATAGATTAACAACAAGAGAAATTGTACAAAGTAATACAAAAGGCTATGAATACAATCTGGGAAAATGTTAAATATCACAATCTTTCGGTTTTAATTAGTGGTTTCTGATATTGTCCACAATTGTTTTCACTCACAGGCAGGTGATATCAGATGTGTCTATCAGATTTGAATTTTACAAGGGACTGAAATACAGCATCAAATCTCAGCAAAACCAATAAGAATAAATCATTATATTCCCCCAAAAGTGATTGTGCTTCTCATTCATCCAACTAGATGCCAGGATGTACATGTCCAATATTCTTTACTTTGACTGCCCATTCAATTATTCATCATTATCGAGAAAATGAGCAGGAAATTTGACAGCACTAGAAAAGCATGTATAAACCATATTAGTGTTCTTTTTTTAAAAAAAAAAATTAGTATTTAAGAAAAATGACATCTGAAAATAGCTTCATTATATATTTTATACAATTACATTTTTAAGAAGGCAGCAATGTTTAACAGTGAAGTGTAAGTAAATTGTAGCATGGAGTGTAAAAAGTGTCAGTATCAACTTGGAATTATCTGCAACAAATTATGTTTATTTCTGGAAACTAATCCTAAATAACAGCAATTCGGTGTTTGTGAACCAAGGTGACAAGTCTTGTTAACGAATGTTAGTATCTCTAAACGACAATATGGACATACGTCATCGTTGAGCAACATCAAAGGGCAGTAAAACACGTGTCGTCTACCTTAAATGAAAGCTACGTGACTGCAGTGACTGCCTCGTCAGTGACACGGCCTCATGAGCCTGAGAAGCGGTGGTGCGCATGACAAACGTAACGCAGGCACTCCTCTGATGCGTGCTTATCCTTAGTGGCCAAAACCAGTTCGTTACATTAACAGTTAAATTATTCTTATAAATACTGTTGTGGCTCTGGACCCAAACAACAACATTAGTTGCTGGCTTCAGCTTTTCCACAAACCATAGTAAGCTGACATTTGTACAATGTATAGAGGTTTTTTTTTTTTTTGCCAAGAATGTTGGGAAAAGATATTGAAGGACATTCAGATTCAGCTGGTGTGGGGACCTTATTTTGCGGAAAAAAAGCTTAACACTGGAAAAAACTATCAAATAAACATGTACATTTACCCGACCATGAATTTCCCTCGAAAAAATGGAATAGTATGGTGAAAAGAACCCTTAGAATGAATCTGCAAGATGATTAAAGAAAACATAGGCTTAAGGGACATTATACACAGGCGCCAGATAAATTTTATAAAATAAGGGTAATTAAAAGAAGTACATTATTCCTACAATGTCCCAGGTGATGTTTTGCCATCTGGATATGTAGGAAAAAAGATACCCATGCATTGCACTTAAATCAACAGTGTTTTGTTCTCTTTAAATCGGAGGTGTACTACAGTAGGGAAGTGGACCAAAGAGAGAGCTCGATAGAAAGTAACACCTCCAGATTACAGCACAAGAAGCAGGTTTCCATGCTATTTCCCTCTAAACACCTTCCCCCGCAAGGTCCCCCAGCCCGGAACCATCTACTCGATATGCGCGTCACACACAGGCACTGTGCCTTCGGCTGACGGAGCGAGCAGCAGATGCTAGATGTACCGGCGGGGATAAGGGTGTGAAATGAGACCCCGCTCGGCCGTTCAAACGTCAACGATGAACAAACTCGCGGAACAGGTGAGAAATTTTTCGCTGATAACATCCCCCACAAAAGGTGAAATGCTTATGCTGACAGGTCAGTTTCCAGGATATTGGATGCATCATATTTTTCTGAAAATCTTCCTCCTCATAAAATACGATATAACTGAAGGCCTGTAAAAAGTGCACTCTTACACGAAAGGGTCTCTGTACCTTAGCTTTTCTTTGAATTGTTTGGCAATAGTTCCTAAAGTAAGTACTTCATAATCTCAAACTTACAGTAGATCTCAACACAGCTTTGTGGGACCCTGACGGGTCTCTGTTACAGTGAATTCAAGAGTCATGACTTATTCAGCACTACGCAAAAGATAACAGACCTACTTATAACAACCATCCAATTTTCACAGCAAAACAGCAGCCTGTTTTCTCTTTGCGGTCTCCTGCGTCAACACGGGGTGGGGTGAAAAGGAGGCTTTGCGCTCCGGAAGCCTGCACTCAAAAACTTAATAAAAGTATTCCTCATTGATAGTAAAGCACCATTTGATTATTTTTGAGGATGCTACAGGTCTATAAGCACATACACGCTACGTTTGTCAAATAAAACTTTGACAAGTTACAGGAAGGATTAAGGGCTGCTTAAGCATTAATGATTGCACGTATCAGATAAAGAAAGGCCTACGAGTCTAAAATCAATGGCAAGACTTATTTGGGAAGATTACTATACATGCCGTGATAATATTGCAGTGAATGACAAAACGAAGCGGCGCCAGCTGCATTTTAATCCGTATCAATCCTGCTACAGTATGAACAGAAGTAATTCGAATTAGACTGAATTGGATTAGTCGCCACCAGCAGAATGAGTAGAATAAAATCATTATCAGAACAATCCTGACAACGTAGCCGATGAAGAGTTTAGTTAAAAGCATATATAACAGTAGTTATATATTTCCAATGTTTATTTTACTGGTGTGAAAGATGCATTACATAAAGAGGTGACTTTTGTAAAGCAGTGAAAGCATTCCACTGCAAGCAGTCGTGCTTTGAAACCGCAGGACTGAGCACTCTGACGCAAAGCACCATCTTACCGAAAAGAAAATGCACTATAAACTCTAAAGCAATCTGACTACAACTCTAATGTTAAAACTTTAAAAGAAACTTTAAAATGCCTTTAAAAACTCAATCATCACCCAGAAGCCCAGCAGAGACATGTCAGACCAGTCTTGACATCCCAATGCATGGTGTCCTTGTGCAAATTCCTGTTATCTACTGTAAGACATTTCACCTGTTCCATCCAATCAACGTTGGTAACCACCATTTTATTCCAAAATAAATAATGAAATTAAAGAAAGAGAGAAAAAAAACACCTACATTTGTCTGAAAAACATTGTATGTTAAACAACACAGCCAGTCAGCAATTGCATTTGACGGGATTGTTGCAAGTAAAAGATAATGGTTTCATGCCCTCCTCGTGCTCACAACTTCACAACATAATTGTGGAAGAAAAGAGCACCAGCATTTCCATATACAACTGTAGACATAAATGCTGTACTGGTTAGATTCTTTTATTGTTTAATGGCACTCCCAATGTAATTGGTATGTATTTGGCTGTGATAAATTGGTCAAAGGGTACAGATACTGTAAAAGTGCTTACATTCAGTATGCTGAGACAGTATGTCAAACATTACACTGCAGACAAGTCACTCTGCATTCACTTCATCCCAGTTACATCCTTTATTACAAACGGTCGATGTCACCGTCTGATTTTTTTGGACAGTTTAAAGAAAAAACCCATAGTAAAAAGAAATTGATGAAACATGACAGAAATCTATTAGGATAACATTTGACCTACACATATAAAACAAAACTACGGGATCTATCAGGTTTACACATATACAAATATTTATATTGGCTGCAAAGTGTTATTGGCCCCTGACGTGTGGCGGTAACAGTAAAATGCTCTCCTGTTAGCACATAGACACAATGGATTGTTATTAAATCACTGACTTTAATGCAACATTTCCCTGGCAGCTGAGGTCATTCCTGTATTTGTGTTGATATGTCGCATGGCTAGAATGCTTGTCTACTAAGACTGGCAAACTTTCCGTTATACTCCTTGGCAGTCGGGGAAAAAAAAATATATTTCTGGGGTAATTCCACTAAAAATCCATCACAGGTCGACCTCACTGGTTTGCGCTTTTATTTCAGCATACACTCTACATACAGGAGAAACGCTGACAGTGAGATTTCAGCCCTGGGTCACCCACTGGTCTTGAGACCCATGTAAGTATAACCTTTTTTTGGTTTGTGTTTTCACAGTCCTGTATCTCAAAAAAGACATTAAAGCGAATGGCTTTTAATAGCTACAGGTTGCATGGCAAATGTGTAGGACATTAGGACTCAGTCCATGTAAAGCTAATTAATTAAATTAGAAGTACTGTTTAATCACCCTACAAAAGTCAGCTGATGATGTTGTTGACATGTCACCTAAACACTCATTGGAGTTTTACTTACAGAAAAATGTTCTGAGGGGAGAAGGAAAAATGATTGGTCCAGGGAGATAACCAATCAGATTCTACAGGAGGTGGGTACAAGAAACTAAGGAACAAACCAATCGGATGTCTTGATCCTGCCTCCTGTAGTTGCTTGGACCCGCCTCATCTGTAATCTAACTGGTTATATCTCTGAACCAATCGTTGTTCCTTCTGCCCTCAGAAGTTTTATGCAAGTAAAACTCCCATGAGCCACCGAACCAGGAAACGTTTACAGTCATTAAATCAGCCAGACAAGACACGTTTTCTATTTACAGTAGGGTAGGATACAACATTTGCATATAATGTCAGAGTAGGATGAGGTGTACAAAACAGGGGAAACACTGTCCGTGAGGGAACTGTTTAAAGCTGAGACAGGCTGGCAAAATAGTTATGCTGTTACCTTCACAGCTGGAATGAACATAAACCAAAATCAAGACATGTCTCCTCAGCTACCGTGACATACTTTAAAATACAAATGATCTCTTAACAGACATATCACAGCAGCAAGCCTGTCTAACTGAGCTGTCGGTTTCACCTTGTGTTTCTTCGGATTCTTTTCTTTTTTTTGTCAGTAACTGTGTCTGATGGATATTCACATTTCAGCCAATCCTCAAACGTATCACCTTTTATGTCACTCTTGAAAAATGGTCATTTTTTTCAGGCTTCCACAGTCCTGACTGTGCAGCATACAAGTCCAAAAATGTAAACTGTAACCAATTCTTCCTACCATAAAATGCATGAGAGCACATTTTGATTTGCATCAGAGCAGACGAGCCTCAAACAGCCTCTCCTCCTTTTTGCTTTCTTCAGAGTCTTTTCCCGGATGCTTTCATGTGCTGCAATAACTTAGTTGCATGAAAGCTGATAGCTTTTTTTGTTTTTTTTTTTTTTTTAAACATGTCACCGTGGAGCCAAACACACACACAAGACTGTGCTGTGGATTCAAGAAACCTGAATGTAAAGGAGCAGTGTCACGGCTTCTCCAATACAACCCCTCTTGAAGGGAGATGCAGAGATCAGGTGTACGCAATGTGGCGGGAATGACAAAGATCTACCGGGAGATATTAGTGAGGCCCCACCACCAGGGGGCGTCGCTGCGGGCAGGTGGTATGCTTCAGGAATTGGTAAAAGTACTTATAGTCTGAAGAGCTGAAGGATGGGAAATCCACAAGGAATTCTGGAATATTTGGCAGTATGATGAGCAGGATCCCCTCTATGCTCTGACAGGAATGCAGACGCGTGGGCTGCAGTTCATACACGACGTGGCTCCAGGCTGACCATTTGATGGCACAGGGTCGTCGCCATGGGTACGAGGATGCAGGGGGTGGGGGGTGAGCTCCAAGCCGTCTGCCGTCACCCATTACCCTGCTCCTACTTCTTCTTTATGGCCGCCAGTTCTTTCTGGATGTCGGCGAACTTGGGCCGGTTCTCCGGTTTGTATTCCCAGCATCTCTGCATGATTTTGTAGACCTCCTCAGGGCATTTCTGGGGACTGGACATCCGGTAACCTGCGTGAGCAGAAACACGGTGTCACCGTCACCTGGCATCCTCTCACTATGCCTGTGGGGCCTTAAATGTCGCCTAAAATGGCAGCGTTTTCTCCTCATTAAGTATTTTTCAAAGTGAGATGAATTATTCATTCTGTCAGGGTCACTGTGGTCACAGTTTGTTTGTAATAGACACAAGCAAGTAAATTGCTTAACTTTGAAAATGCAGGAGACAAGATAGTCTTCCCGACTTCTGCAGTGAAACCCCAGGTTAATTCTCAAAATGTGTGCAATCATTCTTAGGAAGAGAATAATAACTGCAGAAAAAAAACAAAAGTGAAGGACCTTATGTGTTTAGAAAAATGTTTTTCTTCTTTCCAAAGTGCTGTTTGCTTTAGGATTTAAGCTTTAGGCTGGTGTCAATATATAATGGGTAACACTTTACTTGATGGGGCACAAACACTTAGTGGTAACTCAGCTACTACCAAAGTACAAATTATGAACAAATATAGTTGCTATTTGATGAAAGATGCATCACAATTTATTAATGATGAACAAACGTGAGATCAGTATTTCATTTCGTTACTTGTTCTCTCAGTAGTTTAGTAGTTCACAAAGGTTAAGAGAATTAACAGATATAAAAACTTAAGATAAAACATCATGTCATGATTCATTAACGATGAAGGAACGTGAGATGAGTATGCCATTAAGACTTCGTTTGTGCTTAACCAATACAATATAAATAATAGTATGCTGCTATATTTTTTTGTCCCTTCAAGTACAATGTTACCTATATGATGACCGTATCAGCGGCCTCCATCACAGAACTGCGCTCTCCCGCCTTAGCGACGGTAACCTGGAAACACCATGGTGGGTAGCACTCACCCTTCTCCACCTGTTCTCGGGCCTGCTGGTTGGTCATTCCTGGGTAGGGACAGACTCCCAAACTGAATGTTTCCCACAGGAGGATCCCATAGCTCCACACGTCGCTTTCTGAACTGTATCTCCCTGCCGACACAAACAGCCGGATTCCCATTTGTTTAGCGACTCACGGGTGGCTTCAGGCATAACGTCAAATTTAATGCGTTTCAGATATAACGCCAAATCCGAACTCGCCGTTTTAGTGGCTGAGAAGATAAACTAGCTTTATATCACGCATAATGATACATATGCATATAGAGGGACAGAGATGCTCCCCAGGCTATGAAGGGGTCACGTTCCGATAAACCGGCACAGTACACCTAAGCTAACAAACATCATAGCCTAGCCTAGTCCTTAAACATCCTCAGAACACTTACATTAGCCTACAGTTGGGCTAAATCATTAACATAAAGCCTATTTTATAATAAAGTCTCATGCAATTTATTGAATAATGTATTGAAAGTGAAAAACAGAATGGGACTGGAATATCCATCTGAAAGTTGAAATATCATAACAAGGATCATCGTAAACCTGAGGGAACGTCTGCAAAATGTTTACTTTCATATTGCTATGGGAACTTATGTCTGTCTTGAATTCCTTCCAAAAATCTTCACCCAACACCTATTTGCACTACAACAAATAAACGTGAAATACTACTACATAACAATTAAACATTGTAAATGCTCTAGCTAGTGGGATGCGATCAGATGTTACCTGAGCGATAACACATCAGGACCTTGGCATTACCGTAATTTAACGCCTCAGGCGCGGTCCACTTGATGGGAATCTGCTTTAAGCCGGACGACGAGTAAATCCCATCATCTTCCTGTCTCGACATCCCAAAGTCACTGATCTTCAGGAGGTTGCTGTCTCCCACCAGACAGTTCCTAGCAGCAAGATCCCTGCAGAGAGATCGATGGCCACAATGTAATTTCAGCTCTGTAGAAATCACCGCTGAGGGCAAAGAGGGACTGTCAACCGCTGAGGGCGAAGACAAGAGCGAACAGCCGGCAGGACTCATGAAGGAGCTGATACTGCTGAAGGCATTTTTTCAGGTTAATAATGTTGACTTTTAAGCATATGGTCAGTGCATGGGTCTTCTTGAAGCTACGCTCAAAATTGGAGTTTTTACAATTTATTTATTGAGCAGATGCTTTGATGCAAAGCACTATGCGTTTTTTTTTTGTTTGTTTGAGAAAGGAGGGTCACACAGTCCCTGGAGCCATTGAGGGGTTAAGGGCCTCGCTCAGGGGCCCAGCGGTGAAATGCCTCTGCCATCCCTGACATTCGAACCAGCGAACTTCCAATCATAGGCATAGCAACCCAACCCGCTGAACCACACAATGCCCACAGTAATATTACCTAATCGCTTGGAGGATTTGTCCAGAGCAACGGGATAACACAGTGCTTAGTAGAAAGATTATTTTCTGAGAGATAAAGGTAACAGACACAGTAAAGCAGATGCCATTCATACATGAGCGAGTGGCGGAGGTGTGCTGCTTTTAATATCACCATTCATGCTGATGAAGGGCAAAAATCACGCAACAATCTGCCGCTTTAAGGCTTAACGGGGCAGTTGCTCATATCAAGGTAATTTAATTACAACCATGAACTCTGAGTATGTTTGTATATGAAGGTACTCTCCTCCCCACAACAGTGACAGATGGATGACAGATGAACCATTTGGCCAAAACCCAAAGATCAAAAGGGTTAAGATCATATAGCTGCACTCAAATCTTCCCAATGCCAATCTCTAGAACATACACACAGGCACGACGGAAAACAGGGCCTAGTGTTTATCCAGCTGCATAACAGTCACTGAAAAAGATGCATCACATTCTCGTCTGATCTGTTAAATGCCTACACAGCTCCATATTATAAAATAAGCACTGCTTAGAATATCTCAGAAGGCTAAGAGGCACCACCACCAAGATCTCAAGGTCACACCCTGCCCGTCGTTTCATTGTTGGCTTTTACCCAAATACCTCAAGACCAAATTCTGGCTTGAAAACATGCACAACATTACAACATTCAATATCCTTACGGGATGAAATCCGTCACGCTGACATTTGATTAAACGTTCCCGAAGGTTACTGGAACATTCCAAACTGAACCCGATGCCCTTAAAACCCGAAAAGGCTTTCAGGTTAAAACACGTCAAGCTGTCGCCTCTACGCCGAGCACAGGTGAGTCACCGGAAAGCCCCCGTCAAACTACCAACATGCCAGGGACCACTTATATGCTTCAGACTAAAGAAATGATCGTTTCTGTAGTTTCGCGAAGAGACGCCTAAAAATGCCTCAAATGCCAAAACCTTCAAAATCACACATTGAGTTTACAGTGACCCTGGGAGTCTTCAATGTAGATTTTCTGCAGCTTAAATTAGACAATAAAATATCCTGTTTTCACACTGGCTTGTCATTCTTGCCGTCCGTTATAGGGTTGATATATTTTCTACAAAAAAACATTGCTAAGTTCTCTGAAATGACTCACGATACCTATGGATGCAGTTCTTCAGTTCCAGGTACGCCATCCCCGCAGCGGCGTCTAAAGCGAACTTCACCAGCTGTTTCGTTTTCAAGTCTTCCTTCTTCTTACGTAAAAAGGACAGGAAGTCACCCCCTAGTGAGAGAATGTGGAATTTAACGTCACTGCATATGCGTGCACAGCATTTATTTCGATTCAAGCAGAAATGTGTAAGAAAATTTTCCATTAGGAGAGTTTTTTTAAATGTAGAAAACCATATACTAATCTGACAACTTTTAAAACCTGCATAACTAAATTTAATACATTTAGTTTGTACCACATGCGTACCAACCACATAATCATATTTTGACAGGCAGATAGGCTTGCGAGAGCAAACTCATTATGCTAACGGGCTGTACTAATTAGATCAGCCAAATATTCTTTCAATGACATTCGTGTTTAATAAGCTACACAGCACCATCCTCTCCATGCTAACGCTGTGCCCCTCCTGCTTCGCCTTCGGATTACATCCCCTGCCTCTAATCGCTTACCTGCTGAGGGCTTAGGGCTTCTCATTTGGGGGAGAGTTACAATGTGCTGGAGGTACCTGGAACAAGCTCCATGACGATGTAGATTGGCTGCCGCTGCGTGCAGACGCCGATCAGCTTCACAATGTTCGGATGATCATACTGCTTAAGGATCCTGTTTTAAAAATATGCATAAAAACAAATATATTTGATATATGATACAAATAAGAATAATAAACAATGCTGAGCGGTTACAAACAACATTGTGGCCAAAACTACGGACAATGGTGGTGCAGGCTGCTACTCAAGACATGCATTTGTGTTCCGTTAACCATCTAGCTAGCTATGACTTCACATGATATTTAGGTTTTGAAACATTGTGTGTGTGTGTGTGTGTGTGTGTGTGTGTGTGTGTGTGTGTGTGTGTGGGGGGTGGGGGGGGGGTGTAACTTCTTCAGTGGGGCCAGAAACGACAAATCT
>JAODKF010000126.1:2489275-2501046 GCA_026779585.1 Mormyrus proboscirostris | reverse complement strand
TTCAACACCTCTGAAGCCACATGAGCCTGTCAGGCCCAAGGCAGGAGGCTGGAGTTCACATGACAGGTCACATGACAGGTCACATGACAGGTCACATGACATGGAATGATGATAATGATAGAGGATGACTGCTGTTAGGTATCGACTGCGGGCCTGTGCACGGACTTCCATGACGGGTTTATCTCCATCTCCGCTCTGCTTTCAGAGGACCCGAATGAAAAACAACCACTACACTGGGGGGGCTGAGGACCCCAAAGGGCCCCCTTGGCTGCATCTTGGCAGTGACGGTGATCAAATTCTAAACAGGGTCTTGAGAAACTGTGGACCTTCGTGACATTTTCCGTTATTCGCTCAGAACAGCCACAGGATGCTGTAAACCAGACAAGGATGCAAACAGAGAGGATGTACCGGCCCAGGGCTGGGATATTACCCTCGTCTCCGAGCTGCAGCAGTGAACTCAAGCTTTGGTAGGAAATTTAAGTTGCAGTTTTCAGTTAATAATAATTTGCCAATTTCACGTCCTACTCAGGGGCTTCCCCCCAGGAAAACTAACGTTAAAACTCCCTTCCACATTTAATTTAATTTAAGTTATTTTAGCGTTTAATTGGCAGCCCAGAGCACTTTCAGGCACAGGCTAATGCTAGCTAGACTTTAGCTACACCGCCCTGCCAGTACAGAAGCACCCAGCAGCTCAGTCTGAGAATCGAACATTAAAAAAAATCTTATATTAATTATTTAAAATGCTTTTCCCTAAATCTGCTACACACATATTCCACCCAAAAGAAAAGTGGGGACCATTTTGCTGGAAAGATTATTTAATTTTTTTAATTGTAGTAATGTTTTCAGAGTAATGTTTTTAGAATGTTTAGAATACGGTGCATTTTATTGGCATATTTGGAGATACTTTCTAATGACCCCTAAACAGCACAGAAACTATAATCGATTATAATGGATATTATAAAACATTTTTGAGTCACATAATCATTTTGAACACTAGAACCACAAAACACTAAAACAGATGGATTCATTAAAGGAGATAAGTAACATTATCCTTTAATACCATCACAATATTTCCACAGTGAATTTAAGCTATTTTACTTTAATCCCTGAAAAATACACCCTGCGGTTGATTATGCAAAGACAATTACATATAAAAAATAAATTATTTTTAACATGAAGATTGATTGACAGTGATACACTAGCCCCCACGCCTCTACGGATTGCGAGCTCTGACTGGGCCAACAGTTACTGAACATCAATACAGAGACTTCAGCGCGAGACTGGAAAAACAAAAATCTGAAAATGAGGAGTAGGTCCACACTGCCCCCTGTTGCTAATACTAAATATGGCACAGACATTAGCATTGCAATTCCTAGGACCAGGAAGTGAAGTACATTTGATATATTTTTCATGTACAAACTAATTTCATTGCTTTCACAATAGCTTGTACTATTTCAAACAATTTCAACCTTACAGAAACATGACCGGCATTACATAAAGGCATGTGTACATTTAAACTATAATTTTAATATTAATCTCCATCCATCCGCCCATTATCTGAAACCGCTTAATCCCAACTGGGGTTGTGCGAGGGGGGGAGCCTATCCCAGGAACCAACCCTGGGCAGACAGCAACACACTGCAGGGTGCAAACACTCACAGGGCCAATTTAGACTCGCCAAAGAACCTCTCCTGCACGCTTTTGGACTGGGGGAGGAAAAACCCACGGGGGTGAACATAAGGAGCGTGTGCAAACTCCACACAGAAAGGACCCGAGACCGAACCCAGGACCTTCTTGCTGTGAGGCAGCAGTGCTAAGCACTGTGCTGCCCCCTAATATTAATCTCAAACATGATTAACATAATGGATATCCTGTGAAAAGTTCCCATCAAGTTAGAATGACTTATCCTTGAAGGACAATCTCTCTAGGTTATATGATGAGAGGTCAAAGATGGAGTTCTGAGCACCAGAAAGCAGAAGCCAAACGGCAGCAGGTATATTCCCATCAGAGAACAGCAGGGGGCACCGGGTGGCCAGCTCACCATGGAGTTGACGGAGCGCGCGTCTTCTTCATAGTTGACGACGGGCGGTGGCTCCTTGCCCTCGTTCTCCTGCATCTTCTGCTGTAGCAGCTCCTTCTGCGCATTTAGCTTGGCCTCACTGCAGCGCAGCAGCTGCACTGTCTGCCGGAGCTCCTCTAGCGCCTGCTTCTGGCCCAGGAGCAGCACCGTGCTGCCGGGGAGACGACGGGTCAGTGAGCCGCGCTGCGAGAACCGCCTCCCCACAGCGTCTCCGAATCGAGCGCTTCTATACCTTCTGTACTTTCCTGTGGCCGTGATGCCAGTGACCTGGGTCCCTAATATATGGTGTGCAAGCACACATCCCCACTAGAGGGCGCCCTGTCTTTGTAGGTACTTCAGCTGCATACACATCACAGTCCACAGAAGTAGAATTCCTGTCATCATATCTGTCAATATAACATTGTGACCATGGGAACTGATGGGATCAGAAACTGGATGATGGTTAATAATAGGGTGATTAATTACAATGAAGGCTATATAAAGGGGCATTATAGAAAGGGGTACCAGGTAAATACATTTATATGCTAACATTTTGTATCACAGATGCTATGGTTGGGGGGAAAATGCACCGAGTTTAACCCTAAACAAACAAACAAACAAATGAGACAGACAGAGAGAGAGAGAGAGAGAGAGAGAGAGAGAGAGAGAGAGAGAGGGACATCCCTCCCAGCACTGTCATTACACGCTTCATTTAATTCACACACCTTATATCCATTCAAACCCATTTTAGCTCTCAGCTACTAATGCAATGCTCCACATCATTCCTCATCTCCAGAGAAAAGACAGAATATGTGATGCAAGACCAGATGTTCCAGAAAAGCACCACTGGCTTCATACCGACTTGAAAAGCTCATAAACTCTCACGAATTTCAAAAACAGGGGCCTCATACCATAGATGCAGCACTCTAGTAACTAAATGAAATTTCTATGGTTAAATATGAATATACCTTGGATACAATATACCAAAATACAACATGCTAAACGAAAGTGTGTTTGGCTTTTGGCTACAGGGTCTGCAGAGTGTCTGTGGGAATGAAGTGAAGATTACTGCGTGTATTAGCAGCTCAGAGGCCTGATAGAAGTATAAGCAGCCAGGTTAGGTACCCCGGTGTGTTAAAGCAATCAGCCAGTCACATGGCTACGACCAAATACGTAAATGGGTGCATGAGGTTCACTCACTGCTCAGCGAGAAACAACTAAGAAGCCTGACCTGAAGCCTAGCTCAAACTTTACGCTTTCCGTGTGCACTTTTGTGTGTTTCCAGCCTAGAGACGGTCGTCCTCACAGCAGCTTGTGTTCGTACTGTGGCTGCGGATGGCTACGGCCAGCGTATGCGTAGTGCAATGATATTCCTCCAGACCAGCAGAGGGCAGATGTCGTCTCCAAGGTCTGAATGAAGCTTACGCAAAAATCAGATTGAGATGCAGTTTATAACCCCAAGTTTCAAGTCTTCTTGGGTTTGTAAAACAATAAAAACACAACTTTCTTTTGTAAATCTGCTGGATCATGTTTCTCGCTGAAAGTACTATTGGATTTTTGTGAAAAAATGTGCTTTTTGCATAGAAATCAATAATAATTAAGACAAAGGTGGAATATACAGACCCCTGTGAGGTCAGGTCGGGAAAATATATTTTTTTTTAAATAGGTTTTGTGTTCCCACTGCACTCGCCTACTTGCTACAATGCAATGGCAAGAATAAACCTCCATGATGTTTGTCTTACTGGTGGTGAATAGACACAGTGTCACTATCAAAAATATATATATATAGCATACATATGAAAGTTATATGGTGCCCCATAATTTAATGCATAAAGCAAACTTAACTGGTCTGTATCGTATTGGTTATAGTCATTAGTTAATTCTATGTTTTTTACTTTAAACGGACAGAGTAGCTACAATTATTCTTAGTAATGGAAAACTATTGCGATGGATTGAATTTTTTTTTAATTTTAAATTTTAAAATATTTTTTTTTAAATCTCATCCTGACCTCTTAGGGGCTCCAGAGTAATATATCATTAATCGTGAACAAATATTGATGAAAAGAGGTCTTCAGAGCTATTGATATTTATTGTTTTGAGCTGAACAAACTGAAAGAACAACATTTGCACACATGCCACCTACTAGATATACCCAGTCAATTATCTTTTACATGTGCAGTCGACGCCTACAGTTCCCGCTATACATAAAAATCTGGGCTATGCGCACACTGACTGCAGCCATCCACCACCAAACACTGATGACGATAATTACATCACGTTATTTCTTCCGCAAATGAAACTGCACTCAAGAAAGTTAAGTGTGAATTGGCCTTAGCTAGTGATTTCAAACGTGTTGTGATGGCCGATACCAGAGAAGGTGGTTCTAGCATCTCAGTAACAGCCGTCCTCTTGAGATTCTCACACATGGTGCGATAAACCAAAAACACCCAAAAGCAGCTCTGCGGCTGAAACCACATTATTACTAGCAAAGGTCAGAGGACAGTGACCAGACTCGTCACAACGAACAGGAAGGCCACAAGCTCAATATCGCGGCCGTGTGCAGAAAGGCAACTATGAACAAAGAACTCGTCTTCTAAAGATAAAGAAGGTATTATGAGGTACTAAATAGGGAGTAAGTGTCCAAACAAGCATCTAAAATTAAGCCTCATGTAAAACGAAATCCTGGATTAAATTTTATCCTGGCTTTACTAATGGATTACTCTGGTGACTGCACCTGATTCTACAAACTAACATTAATCCAGAGGAAGACCACTGGATTCTCATCAAAAAATGACACAAAGCTGGCAAGAGCAGAGAAGAGAAGAAATGACATACTCTGACTTCTTCTCGCAAGTCTTGGCAGATTCCTCGATCTTACTCTCCAGGTCCTGCATGAGGTCCTCTTTGGTGTGGAGGCTCTGCTGTGTGAGGACCAGCTCATCAGACGTGGACTTCAACCTGACGAAAGGCCACCCTTAGTCAAATTCAAAGGCTTTTGAAAAGAGTTTTATGAAAATAATTAGGGAGGTGAATTACCACACATCGTGTAGTACCTTAAGGTATTAAATCATACAGACTTACACAGCTTGTAAGCTGTCTGCCGTCAAATTGTTCCACTGAATCTCATTGGCGTGGAGATTCTCAGTTTCCTCTAATAACGACACGTCGAATTCGACACTGGGCTCTTTGACCTCTTGAGACCTGGAGGAAAATGTATAAGGCTCATTTCATTTCATTTCAAATAGGCTGTTACTCCAGCGAAAACATCGAGATGCAAAAGTGAAAGAAATATCTGTGGGTAATGGGTTTAGAGAGCAAGATTAAACCACCAGATGACATATTAGCCAGTTTCTCACGCAATGGTACCTGTGAGTTTCGATGAAGTTATCATACTCTGACGACGGGTCTATCTGTTCTATGGACGTGTGAATCTCCTTATGCACCTTGACGATTTCGTCAGATAAGAGGCTGGTGATTTCACTGTATTCCTCCAGAACTGCCTTCCTGGAGAGCAGAGAGACAGCAACATCATCAAACAGAATGCCCATTCAAATCTTGGCTCAAAAACCACAACAGAGCCTCATCGAATATACAAATATCAGTTCTGTTTCAGTGGATTGCAGAAAGGATTAAGAGAAAGATGCACCGTTCCAGAAATTTCCAAACGGTTAAAGCATTTTGGGATGCTAGCAACCAAGACAGGTAAACACGACTCAGCGTGAGCAACAGTGTGCTACGGACAAGGCGAACGGTGGAAAATACTCTCAACCCTGTACACACACTCATAGGCAAGCAGCCAGATGTAGGCAGTGCTTCACGATACAAAATGAAAACGGACCGATTTCTGCTGACCCCCTACATATCCTACCTCATCACAGCAATACAGTCCAGAAGAAAAGCTATTCTTGGCAATTAGATTTAGATTTTCAAAAGGCTTAAACTGACTAAACAGGACTTGCGCTCTGGTGATCTTAATGAATTCGCCGCTTTCATACGGTCGAACTTGTTGGGACAGCACCTCACAGAAGTCCCTTGGGAGACCTCAGACATGCCACCAGATGACCGTCTCATTTAACAAATCAACTCATTTTTGGATTCAGAATTAGTCACGTGCGCCTAGTCATTCCAGGGACACCCAAGGGAGGGACTAAGGGCGCCGAACAGTCGGTATTTACCAGGAGATGCTGAAATAGCATGTGCTGCTAATGGGCCGGCTAGCTATGATCTTCTGATGGTCAGCGGGGGAGTCACAGGAAAAAGGCAATACGCTGATTACTGTGCAGATCCTTTTGCACTCAGGGGTGATTGTACCATAACAGCTGTGATACAATGACAAATTATCTATGGCTCACTCAACATGCACAATTAAGTGACTTTACGCAAAATATATTATGCGGATCAATTTTTGCACAGCACAGATCAGCTAGGGATCAGATGTCTTCTAGAGAGAGAGATGATTTCAAAGTGGCCCATTAAACCGGGTAACGACCATAATACAAAAATAAGAAATGAATAATCCTTCACAGGAAAGCAAAAACCAGTAAATCACGGGCTACACTCAAAATCGGGAGTTATTGAGACCCACCCAGTACCCGGAATGACGGACTGAACGGTCTCGTTTCAAACAGATGTCAATTCATAACTTAATCTACCTCCGTCTCTGACAAACTAGTTCACATAATGAGCCTGACAAGAATGTACTTGTATAACATGAAGACATTTGCTGTCAGCTGGCTGTCAATAGGCCAATCCCAAGCGGCGGGGGGGGGGCGGGGGGAGCCGGCGGGGAGGACGGCCCACTCACAGCGCGCTGATCATCTCCTCCTGCATCTTCTGCAGCGAGTCCAGCAGTAGCGGCAGTGTGCTGTCGTGGTACTGCGCCTGCTGCAGCTGTGCGCTCCTCACTGCCAGCACGTACTGGTTGTGCAGATTGTGCAGCTTCATGGTCGCTTTATCATAGCGCTCCCGTGCCTTCTCCGGCTCCTTACCTGCGGAGATGCACAGTTGTCAGGATCCTCTCCGTGGTCAGGTGGCCATCAAGAGTCTCTCTACAGTCATACGGTCAGTCAAAACCCACTCCAGTCCGGCGGCAGTTAAGACCCTCTCTGCGGTCGGGCCAAATGACAATCAATGCAGTCATAGTCCAAAAGACAGACTCCTTACAGAAATCTAGGTAACTGCATCTCTACAGTCATACAAGTTCTCTCCACCAATGACGGTCAAGGTAATCACAGCCCCACTGACAGACTCCTTAGAGCAGCGGTGGCCAGTCTTACCCGCAAAGGGCCGGTGTGCATGCAGGTTTCTGGGATGACCTGTAGGTCAGCTGCTCAAACCCAGGTGTGAGGACTCTTCAGCCAATCAGTCCTCTACTTAGTAATCTAATTAGGGAGCTGCAGCAAAAACCTGCATACACACAGCAGCCGTTTGCGGATAAGATCGGTCACCCCTGCCTTGGACCATGGACCATATTTTATCCTTCTGTGGCCACACCTTACCGTCACGTTATGTTTCAGCACTGTGTTAACATGTCATATCAGCTATAAAGTAATATTCGTCGAGTCGTAATGTCTGGCTCATTCATGGACACGGCTGATCATACTGGAGGTTTATTTTGCCATGGAGCGAGTCTGCGATCTGCGGCGTGAGCCTCTGCGGCTCAGCACGGCAAAAACACGCCTCAGTGTGTAAATGAGAGGAACAGCTCCCTATTGTGTTCCTGGGGGAGGCACGCGCTCACACCTTCGGGAGGGCTGACGGATTGTTCGTGCTCAGGAGCTAAACATCCAAACGCCGATGGGGGGGGGGGGGAGAGATTACTCCCCACACAATAAAAACAGCCTGACAATGGAGTTTGGCAGGGGGAAATATTTTCCAATCCTCACAGGTCCCGGGAGGGCAGACGGAACAAAGACGACAGCGTGTTTTTGAAAAATACAGCAGCCGCGCCGCACAAATGCCAGCGGTGATGGTGGACTGACAGGATCAAACGACAACAGACGGCTTCGCTAAATGAGGGCCGAATTCTGTCATAAGACACTGAAGGGCTGTATAAATCAGAATTCTGACGCCTAAGAAGGAGCGTACCTTAAAGGCTCTGAGCTCAGCTCCTCCTCTGTGCTGAGGTGAATATCTGAGCCTTCATACCCATTCATGTTGGTGACGGCAGCATTTGGGGGGACACAGCTAGACTACATTCCCCTGAGTCACACATTATCAGGGATTCCTGTAATACCATGTCGCTAGTTAATCTATAGGTCAGACTAAAGGAAATATTATGCCATCTTTTCAGCCCTCGGCTCAGTCAGCCAGTCCGCTCTTGGGGAAAACGGTTGGCCAGGTGTTTCGGGTCCTTATCACACACAAACTGAAAGGTCAACGGCCGCGAGACATAGATATGGGTGCATCAAGAATCGGAAACATGCAGATCATGCAATGCAAACAATGCATTGCATAACAAACGTGCAAACAAACGACATTCTATTTAAAAAAAATATATGAAAATCTTGAATCATGGCATTAATGATTATAAAGCATTTAGTTTTGCAAGTTCAAATGAAAAATACTACAGATGAAACGTGTGCTATTTCTACTGAACATGCAGATCCTTTTGCGTATGACAATCTTCAATTAGGTTTCAAATCCCCACCTGAGTTTTACATATACAGCTACCTTCGATTTATCGTTGTTTAGTCATTATCATATTCTAAACTCAGTCCTTTTAAAACAAAGTCTTTAACTCAGTTTAAAGACCATTTCTGGTCATTTCCTGCGCACACAGGTGCAAATCCCTTTCATATGCATCAGAAACATTCAGGTGATGTGACACACAGGCAGACAGAGTGCGATCGAAGGAGCATAACACACAGGTCATGCACGCCAAATTCAGCAAAAACAAAAAAAAAAAAAACAGAAAAAACTCTAAAAGAACCACAGGAGATGATCAGAGGCGAGAGGGAGAACTTACCGGATGTTTTCAGATATTCCTCTGATCATTTTGGAGTAACAGAGAGCAGTGATCATAATAGAGACACTAAACTGGCCCATGGATATTTTACGAGGTCAACTCAATCTGACTAGCAGCCGGTGCTATTCCAGCAAGATGATACAAATACCAAACACACCTGAACTTCTGTGTACAGGCAGCTCTTGGCTGACAGAAGCATTCTGTTCCACAAACCCTTACATACGTCAAATTTTACGCAGTTCAGATTCACCACACAAATCATTAAGGTAACCATATAGCAAAAAATACACAAGCCAAAAATACACAAGTAAATACACTAGGAATAAGTACTAAAGAGTACAATTAAATTAACGAAAACTTTTTTAAAGATATGTCACCTTTGCATCGGTGCTCCCACAAACCACGCACCACGGATATTTCTTGCATACGTCACGATTTAACGTAAAATCCCACTTGTACATAAGTTGAAAGCTTCCTGTATGTATATTGGATATAAAGCCAAGAAAAACCTTTTTAACAATGAAAAGCAGCCATGACTCAGCGTCGCTCAGAGACAGCATGTGATCTCCCTGCGCTAACGTGACACGCCGTAAGTGCTTTCTGAGCAGAGCAGATGCTCCGGAAGGTGACAGAAACGCCGAAGGGGGGGGGGAGGGGGGCTGACATGCGGGCATCCGCGGCCCCCTACCTTTCAGAATGGCCTCTTTGTATTTCTCTTTGGCGCAGTTGGCGTCCTTTGTTAACTGCCTGTAGATGCTTTTCAACTTCTCCAGGTCGTTCTTTGTAACCTGTGGAGAAAAAAGTACAGCGAGAACAGTTACAGTCATTTATTTGTGAGGAACAGAAATGGCGGTTGTGCACCTCACACACACACTTCAGGCACACCGTCATTTAGGACGTCGAAGTTATGCGATCGCTACTCCGTAGGCTGCCTGATTAGCATAATCTCACACATACTCATATACCTGCTCCAGGTGGCACGGGGCACAAAGCCTGGGAAACCCTAGATGGGGTGCCAGTCCATCGTAGGACACATACACCCACGACCCGAAAAATTATACCTGCACATGCACACACACTATACCCAACTTAGCGACTCCAACTGCCTATGTTTGGACTGTGGAGGGAACAGGCAGCGCTCATTCAGAGCCCAGCGTACGTTGGAAAATACCTTAGTCATCTCGGCCTCGATCTGCTGGTGGATGCTCTGGTAGCTCTTCTTCACCTGCTGCTTATCCTTGATCATCAGCGTGAGCCGGTGCAGGGGTCCAGAGTTCAGCTCCTCCGCGTGCGACTTCATGATCCTGCTCAGCTGCTCCGTCTGCTGCACCATGTGAGCCCAGGACTGCAGCAGATTAAGGAGGAAGCATCTGTCCACCTGCAGACGTCTACGGGCTCTTGCCTTCACTCTCCACACGCGCTCTAACGAGGCCCCTAGTAGACCGTGGACTTTGTGCTTCATGCTTCGTCCAGCGAATTCCTTTAGATCCATCCCGATATTCGGCGGCAGTTTTACTCCCTACCATTTCTATAGCTTTAACTCAACAAAATGATACAGATGCTTGGGTATCGCATGTCAGCAGGAGCATCCAATTTCTGAACACGAACGGTAAAACCCCGCCAAAGCTGAGAAATGTGACGGTCACCCAGAATCACGGCTTTGTCGGCCGAGTCTGTAGCTTTCTACTGAATTAATGTGGTTTGTGTCGGTGGTTGACGTAGGACACGCAAGAGGAACTACGTCTCCCAGCTGTCTTCGAGAACATCGGGGAATGTCCAAGGAGGAGCTTAGTGTCCGTGGTCTCGGTATGGGAGGTCTGGTGTGGCGTGTTTTACATTCTGCCTCTGCTATCTTCACCAGAATAAGCGGTGTGAAGATGATCAAGAGCCTTGACAATGAGGTTGGCCGAAGCCCCAACAGTGTTGGATTTCAATATGCTGATGGCCATCGCGGACCCCAAGGCACTTTCTTCACATATATTCCTGACAGAAACTGGCCCATTTAATATCACAAAAAACACAGCTGGCTGCAGCGTTTGCCAGTGATAATATCAGCACTGACGCCTCACACACCACAGGGGTTCACAGGGGTCGAATGTGTGCCAAAGAATCAATGCAAGTAAGACGCTAACCAAATCCCACGGCCGTGAAATAAACCACCCAACATTTTCAACTATTTTAAAACTACATTTAAGAAGACAATAAAACCTGTCCCACAGCTGAACCTGCCAGTGAATAAGAGAGGGCTGTTTGTGACATATTTGGGGTTACAACCTGCTCTGCTGTATCTGTCACAGTGATCAAGTAAACTCGGTATTTCTGAACTCTAATTTTACCATTTGTCTTCCAACCGCTCATTCTTTTCAAGGTTACAGGGGGGCCGGGATCCTACTGCAGGAAGTACAGGGCGGAGCTACCACAAGGGTGAATGGCAGGGCGGAGCTACCACAAGGGTGAATGGCAGGGTGGGATATACACTCGGGGCAACAGAGACGCTACCCTTGTATCTTTGGACTGGTTGAGGGAAACCCCAGTAATAAGGGCAGAGCATACAAGCTTCACGCAGAGACGCATGCACACGCACACGCACACACACACACACACACACACACACACTAGGTTTCTATAGGCCTCCATTCATTTCTAGGGACATAACCCAACTTTTGGCGCTTTTCCACTGGCATACGGGAACCGAGCTGCTCCGTATCTGAGCCGTCCCACACAGAGGGGATAGTAACTGTAAGC
>JAODKF010000126.1:2442782-2482513 GCA_026779585.1 Mormyrus proboscirostris | reverse complement strand
CCCCCCCCCCCCCCCCCCCCCCCCCCCCCCCCCCCCCCCCCCCCCCCCCCCCCCCCCCCCCCCCCCCCCGCCCGGGGTCGCCATTATTCCACCCTCCAAAATTCATGTCTGTCTGACATATGCTTAGTGATAAATAGTGATAAAAAGACTTTAAATGGTAACCAGTGCAGCATCAGCTAACCAAGGCCTGGAGGACCAGTGGAGTCCATATCGGTGGGAACCAACAGCAGACCGGGACTGCAGTAGCCGATTGCAATGAACCAGGCGATTGGGACACGGGTCCCGCACTTTGTCAGGTGCTAAAGGCCTCCCAAAGGTCAAGAAAATAACCACAGTTTAGCAAGACGCAAAGGAAGGCCAAACTACATCAAAACAGCAGGTTCAGGACATATTTTGAATGGTGTTTTTTTCCCCACACATCAACCGAACGGCACACTGAAGGAAAGGTCATAAACACTTCAGACAATAACACATAACTTCCTAAACTGGTGTCATGAAAACCACATTGTTCCATTTATCAAATGCAAACTCCAAATAAGAAAATAACACTCTGAAACACTCCATATTTATCAAGCTGGCCATGTTCCTTTGCTGGGGGGGGGGGTCATTGTGAGGCGGTAAGGCCAGGATCCCTGCAAAAGAACCAGCAGCTGAACAAATTATGCAGCAGCGATGTAAAAAATAGACTCAAAAGAAATGGAGATCGCTGCGAATGAAAGTTTCAGAATCAACGTCTCATGTGGGATCAAACAAAAACATACTCAAAAATTCTTCATAGGACTAATTCACCCCTACACAAAGTAGTAGTCTCATACAATACGACTTCAACTGACCTAGAACCTGACACAGAACATAACCAAAAACCCTGGAGTAAAACAGACTACATCATAGCGCATACACAATTCAGACTAGGGGGATTAAAAACTTTAGTATTAGGTTTCAATTGCATATTTGTTTACAAGCACTCATTTCTATTCAGGGAGATACCGTCCAGATGCATGTGTATTTGTTGTTAGGAAAATGAATAAGAACAAGCTTTGTTTGTTTAACAATTATAAGAATCCAATGTGCACTCAGCAGCTATGTAACTCTCATTAACTTGATTCTGGCAAAGACGGACAATACGCTGTTATCAGAAGTACTGGGTGCAGGGCACCTATACACACATGATAGATGTTTCAGTTCCTCTTTACGGTTTTCAGAAGATCTCACTGCAACGCGGTAACGTGCAGTTTTTAATCACAGCAAAGAGCGTCGGGGGTCAATAGGACTGCCAATACGTCGGCTTTCGGCTGTTTCGTAAATATCCATAACCCCATCGGACAATTTGAGAGATGAAGGGGCACGTAAGTGGGAGCTTAGCGCAACAAGGATTCGCTGTGTGCGACAAAACCGCTCCGTGGGGGGACAGCAATCCGAATACCACCCCGGAACGACCTCTGGGAGGAGGAATTTCCTTATTCTTAATTAACTCTAAGTTCTGCCGCAGAGAGTGCCCGATTCCAAAGTGGAAACTTGTTTTTTGGGACGCGGTAAGGTATTGGCATTAAAAACTGTAACAAGCACACGAGCAAATTTACAAACAGCCCAGCATGTGCAATACACTTAAATACAATGAAGGGGAGGATGGGCCGGTCAGAGTGACCAAAAGCGGAAGGTGGATTTTAATTCACGCTACAGGTCGCTGAGAGTACGTCCGAAAAATCTGGCTGTGAGATGCTCCGCGGGCGTGTGCGAACCTGCCAAATAAAACATGAAACCCAGTCTCCAGTCGAAAGAGCACCGGCAAAAACATGCTGATCTTACGGACGCGCTGCTGAAACACACGCCAATCACATATAATATATTATTCATGAAATGCATTATTAATGCGCTTTGTTAATAAGCACAATGTGCAGAACAACCCCATGTACACTTAAATATCTGGCAAAACCACCGTAAATATGTTGCTGAGATTAAGAACATAACGTATTTGCTTTTTAAAAAATAATAATTTAAAAACAGGAACTGTAACCAACGGAAACAATACACTACACAAAGCAAAGCGCCACAACTATTACCACAACTGAAGGCTACATTATTTCTTAATATAAATGATAATTATTCTGCCGCAGAGCCACAACTTCCAGCTATACGTGCCACTTATATTTAACCTATATTTTAAGCCGCTGTCATTTATTTCTACTAGTCTTAAAGACATTTAGTTTTCCTTTGCTTACAGGCCTGTCTGTAAAAATACCTCAAATCCAAAAGGACAATAATGACAATTTATAAATTATCAACAGACTAAAAGAACTTTAAAATGAAATTAATTTAAACCGCTAATTATTTTAAAAACAAAGTTTCGATGTGCTAGTAACCGATCATCTTTTCGTTACAGACGACTTGCGTTACGTTTCATTAAAATGCAAAGATGCACATTTGAGAGGATCACCACGCAAACGGATCGCAGTTAATCCATTTATTATTAAACATTTAATCATCTGCAGGCCACTTTATGATGGAGTTTAATTTGGATTCGTGCCGAGAAGCAGCTTGATACCGTTACCGACAGCCCCGGTGACGATGGACACTGTGACCCCACCCACTTACTAAAGCAAAAAAAAGAAAAAGAAAATAAATAAATAACATGCATCCCAGAAGCTCAAAAAAGTCCTTTCATACTCGCCTAAATAACTTTATACATTTGTAAAAGAAGTTTACATGACGATTATGGGATACGTCAATTGTTACATGCATCATCATCATCATCATCATTATTATTATGTTATTATTATTAATAATTATTGTTATCATCTTTTGACCACTAATACACTGGCCAATTTGCAGTCTATATGTAGCCTACATATAATAAATACATCGTGAAAATACATTTAATATTTATATTGCCAGTAACGAGGAGAGGTGTCCGGTATCCCTGTATAATCTTGCATATTTTATACATGTCACCCCCTGCGGTCTTTCCCTTCACTTATCCGGTGTTTGGCGTTCACAGACCCCGCCGGCTAGCAGGACACCGACACCCGAGGCTATCCGAGCTGCAAGCGGCTCGTCACCGACGCCGTGCGCCTGCAGCACCGACATCTTTACCGGGCCCGGCTGCGCTGCCGCCCTCCTCCCCCTCTTTCCTTTACCTCTCGCCGGTGGGTTAACAGTGTGTCTTTACAGCTTTAGCTTAGCAGTAAAAATGAGCCCTCTCGCCCCGCTAACGGCTAGCTGAACCGGAGGCCGGGACGCCACTGAAGGCTACGTAAAAGTCGCGGAACAAAGGAGCCCGGCCGGCTCCGGGGGCTCCGGGGGGCTGCCCGCACTTACCCGGGGGGATGATCGTCCAGCTGAATCGGGTTTCAGGGAGTCATCTGGCCCCGGGTTCCGAGTGCCGAGCGTTAGCCCAATGTCGGGTGGATGTTGCAGTTTCAGTAAAAAAAACAAAACAAAAGAAAAAAAACACGAAAATGGTGTAATAAAGTCCTTGGCCGGACTTACGCGGATCACCCGCAATCGCCCAGTGCTCCAGTACGCGATCGGCGCCCCCACGCCGCCCTTTCTCTCCTCTTTCGTCGCTTCTCCGCGCTTCCTGGTGCCTTGTTTGTATCAAGCCGACGTCCCTCTCTCTCCCCCCCCTTTTCCTCTCCGCTCGACGTTTTCCCGAGGCTGACGGAGCCTAGTTTCGGGAGGGGTTTCCGCTCCGGGATGGCGGAGCTCCGGAGGGTGACGTGCACCGAGGCGCTGCGCAGGCGGCCGGCAATCGAGCGAGCGCACAAGGTGGGCGGCCGCAGCTCGAGAGCCAACTCGGACAGCCCAGACAAGACGAGCGGGCTATGCCTGAAAAACGGCCATCCAAGCCATGAATGCTGCCGGTGTTTTCCCGTGCATAAGGCTAATACAAAGTATATGTGAGCCGCTTTTCCTATCAGATCGTGCGTTTTCCTAGCACAGGCTCTTTGTTCCAGCTCTGGCTTCCTTCCAGGTTTTCCTCCATGGAGCTGCTCTGCTCACTTCCTTAGGACCATCCCACTGCCACGATCTTTTAAAATGAAATTTACAGCATGCACACGGCATCTGCTTCCACACGTGCTTTAAAGAAAAATAACTTGCTTTCTAAAGATAAACCCCATGCTAAAACTTTCATTATTAAATCTCTTAACATATAACATGTTCAACATGTAACTTAATTGGCAGATTCATAAACAAGGCAAAAGGATGCCTTAACGTATAGCATATAATTTTAATAGTGTTAATATAGTATATTTTGTTTTAAAATTTGTGCTTAAGTAATATATTTAAAGTTTTTGGAAGTTACTGTAAGTGGTATATTCTTATCCACGCTATTTTAAAGCTGAATTTAAATCTCACTCTTTCATTTATATATTCATATATACTCTTAAGGTAGGATAACTAAATATGCATTTCGAAATTGAACAACGTATCTTTATATTAATATACATTTCATAAAAAAGAATAATTCGATGAAGTTACACCACGAAAGGCAGATGCTATGATAACATAAACGTATCCACACCACCAGACTAATGGGAACTGGGATCAATGTATCATTGTGAAAAGATCTATATACAAATTTGTATTCCACATATCACGTGACCTAAGCCTATATTTAACGGTGCAACACTTGTTATTAACACTCCAGCGTTGTTTTTGTACATGATAGGAGTCAGGACACAATGAGCAAGGGCCGCATCATCCTGTAAAGACACAATGGCTTTAATACATAATAATGGAGCTGCAAAGTGACAGTGATACCCGTCATGTGGCTGTCACACACGTGTCACCAGTCAAGTTCCCTTTCCAGTCACTCATCGCTAATTAAGAGTGGAGACCATGAGCTGAACACATTCAGAAGGCTCCTGAAGCGTAAATGCCAGAATTGTCAGGTATTTTACAGTAAAAGTTGTCAGCAAGCATGCTTAACAACACAGGGTGAAAGTCTTAAGAGTCTATGAATCTGATACTAAACCTAATATATTCAGCTGTATGTTAAATCAGCGTAAATCAGTAACTGACTATTCAACCAAATAATAATAAAACATTAAAGATCTAAGGACAACAGGGAAAGATGGGTTTTAGCTCTTGCTATATCTTGCCAAGAAAAAGAGATTGAAGAGTAATCAAATGCAGCTGGAGCCCTTCAGAGTCTCTCGATCAGTGCTTGTCCCTGGATACAGCCCTTCATGACTTACATTGATGCAGCTTTCAAGGATGGAGCAGGGGGGAGTGAAATATGTTGCAAATATGAGTGATTCACTCCAGCACAGTTACCGAAGGTGTTAACATTCATGGCAGGCATCCGACTCCCTGTCAGAACCGACAGACTCGGGCTCAGCATGAGAGGTGTTTGTCATCCAACAAAAATATACCCGTTTAACATCCGCGAGCAGTGCGTGGTCTGTCTTGCCTCCAGTTCTCTCTCTAAGGAATGTTCTGCTCTCCCAGTGTCAGTGTGGAGCTCAAATTCCCGACACAGGGTCCCAAACAAGTGCGACTTGACCAGGCCGGCTCGCTGTCCTGTCACTCTCCTGTACTTGCTCTCATCTTGTGACACTGGTTCCCTTACATGAGAACACAACTGCCCGTCACATGCAGTTATACCGGCTGTAAATGTAACCTCAGAATTCACAAAACCTACAGAATTATTAGCCAAAGATCACTGCTTTGTAGGCTAGCTTTTGGATACACCTTCACCGCTCCTTGTGTGGCATTTGCATGTTCTCTTTATGTTGTCGTAGGGGTTTCCTCCAGGTACTCTGGTTTCCTCCACTATCCAATATCCAAAAACATGCTGTGTAGGTGTGTGTGAGTGTGTCCTGTGATGGCCTGGTGCCCCACCCTGGGTTGTTCCCTGCCTTGTGCCCATAGACTCTGCATGGGATAGGCTCCGCACCACCCTGCAACCTGAATAAGGTAAGCAGTTACAGAACATGGATGGATGGATGGACCTTATCCCAGCTAAGCAGCAGAAAACGGATGGATTTTAAATGGCAGAATTTCAACAGGTGAATCATGATTGGGGAACAGACATTTTTTGGGATCTATTTCATTTATTATATACTGTTTTTGTTTACAAGTCCACTCTTTTAATTATTCATGCAGTCATTTGCTGTAAACTGCACTAAGTTGTCTCATAATGTGAACTGACATTGTTTTACTGTGCTAATCTCTCTTACTGATCTCCGGCTCCTTAATTCACCATTGCAAAGTGTGTCTAGATATTAAGCAGAGCATTAGAAAACTGCATGATGAGACATGTATGACCTATAGGCTGGACTGGCCATCTGGCATACCGTGCAGTTTCCTGATAGGTTGGCCTATGGTTATGTGGGTCGGCAAAATTAACCGAGGGGACCCCAGTCACAGCTAAATTTACCAAGGGGGAACCCCCCCCCCCCTCCTCGCTCATGGGGCCATCAGAGACCCCAGAGTCTAGTCCAGGTGTGTCTTATGGTGCAAACGCAGTTCCCATTGCTTCCATGCACACTGCAAAGTGGTTTCAAATACCTTACAGTGCAAATGATTTTCGAGATGTCAATCTACAAAGTTCACACTTACTAGTATAATAATTCAGGACCTCTTTGTGGCAGATAAATAAGTGATTTTTGTTTGTATCAGAATGTTTATCTGTGCGTCAGTTTTGTTTCTAACCTAAGAAACATGCCTTGTTTAAATACAAGAGGTTTTGGTTCTTTTTTGTTGAACTAGAGATTGATGCTATGAGTAATCAGGTAAGTAATCGCTGACATAGGGGAAGTTACCCTGCTGATGGTGTGTTCGACAGCTCCAGATCACTCTTCCTGGTTTCATACGTGTTTCACATGGGCGTATGAGTCCTTGTTTTCTGGTTCTCATGACAAATCATCTGAACTGAATTTTCAAATGGTCTTTAAAATGTAGTTCGAAGGTGTTTAGGATGTTCTTTATGGGACGAAGGAGATGGAAATCTTGTTCTAGAAAATACTATAAAGTTTCAGTGATGCTTAGATCTGGTTACTAGGGCGGCCATGGAAGCTTGACCTGATATTCATGAAACCACTTTGCAGTGTGCATGGAAGCAATGGGAACTGCGTTTGCACCATAAGACACACCTGGTCTTGTAAAATGGACTTGTGTTTCTTGGCCGTCACGCCATCATGCCGGGCAGCTGTCAGACCTAATGACTCTCACTGGAGGGGAGACCACACCAACAGACACTGTCTGTGGGTCTAAACCCATTTGTTTGTATGAAAAAGAGTAAGGATGACTCAACTGACCGCATGACATTTTTCCAAAACTCAGAGGTCCTGGGTTTGTGCTCTGTACACCAAATGGTAGCCCAGCCATAAATCTAAGATTTGTGAAGCTTGCAGTCTTTGGCATTTTGTTGAGACTGAGTCCAGAGGTGCAGACTTAATGCTGTGGTCATCTCCGCGTCTGTACTTTTGTGGCATATCATATGGTGACATACAATTGAAAATGCAGGGTCAGCCAATCCCTGCAACAATCAGGGGGAAAGAGCCTCGCTGAAATCATTCTGCCAGCCAATGGGACTTGAACTAGCAACCCTCCACTCACAGGTACAGCATCCCAACCTGCTGAAGCACAAACCACATACACAATGACGCATACTGCTTACTGACATTCAGTCTTACCAGGTCACTGTAGTTGTCTTTTTATTTAAAGTTTTGGCTATTTTATCTTGACCTACAAAGCTCTTCAACAGAGCAGCTCTTGCCCACAGGGTGGCGCTATATGAAAACTTTTTTCTAGCGTCGCTAATAATCAGAAATACAATAACAAAATAACGCCCATTGAATGATTTTATAATCGCATTGATATAGTGTTACAATTTTCTGACTGAACCAAGAAATCATATAGTTTCTTCTTATATTTTTTCTCTTACTGCATAAGTGAACAAATAAAAAACGACCAAAATAATTAGTGATCAGAACTGACTAATTGAGTAGTAAAACTACGGAAAATTTTTTTATAGTCCTCATGTAAGACCTCATATATTTAAAATATTGCCATTCATTCTAGATCGCACCCCAGTTTCAGGTGTTATTGACGTGGAATCAGATTATTCTACCCCTGATGCGGTGTCGGACAGATGGCGCTGCTGGTCCATCAATTTGCCCACCGTGTTATATATGACGTTTTGGGGGCTGAGCTGAAATTCACGGACCGTTTAAGCTTAAGTCATGTGGATGGATGGTAGTATATCACAGAAGCTCAAAGAGGGACTGAGGAAGGAGAGCCCGCCGGCAGTAATGAGCTGAGCCCACGCTACAGTCAGTAAGCTGCGGGAAATTGATTGCAGAAAGTTCTTTTTTTCCTGCCGTCGCTACATCATTTTCTTAAACTCCTTAAGCGTCAGACTTATGGTTTTGATGACGGGAACTCCTTGTCCCACGCGCCAGGTGTACTCGTTCTTTTCTTCCTGAACTGGTCGCTCGCTTTTTTACGCGTTGAACCAAATGCAATGGGACACAAAATGGACCTTGGATACAGTTTGGCACTTCTGTTCACGTACTTTATGATAGGGAAGTGTCGATCAGACGTGGGGATGAACGTAACTGTGGCGGTGATGCTCCCGGATAATTACGATAAGTACCCCTGGGCATTGCCAAGGGTCTTCCCGGCTATACGCATGGCACACGAGGAGGTCCAGAAGGAGCGCCTTTTGAAGGGCTACTCCATCAACCTCCTGAACATCAGCACGGAGGTGCAGGGCAGCGGCTGCTCCGAGACCCGGGCTCTCATCATCGCTGTGGACACCCTGTACAGCAAGCCAGATGCCTTCTTTGGACCCGGGTGCGTGTACTCAGTGGCCTCGGTGGGAAGGTTTGCGACCCACTGGAAACTACCTTTGATAACGGCCGGGGCACCAGCTTATGGTTTCGATGCCAAGACGGAGTACAAAACCATCGTGAGGACGGGGCCCTCCACCAGCAAACTCGGGGAGTTCGCTTTTTACCTCCACACGCATTTCAACTGGACCAGCCGGGCGGTGTTAATCTACCTGGACCTAAAGACCGACGATAGGCCGTATTACTTTCTCTCCGAGGGCATTTACACTTTTCTGCGGCAAGAAAACATCACCATGGAGGCGCATCCCTATTCTGCCACCGAGATCGGCGATTACAAAGAGATTATAGCCAGCATTAAAGAATGGGGACGAAGTAAGTTTGCCGCACGTATATGATTTGTATGCCAGGATTCATGCATTGCATGTCAGCGAGGCCAACTTGCTACCTTTACTTCTAATAAAGTTTCTGGAGACAGATTATTAGAGAGCAGTGGAATTCCACAAATTTAAATTCCTTTTCGTGTAACAGAAAACCTATGTTAAGAGTTTTTATGCATTCTTTATTTTGCCATAAAGAAATCACATTTTTACCTGTGCACTGATGTAGAACCGGAACGTTTAAAAGGATGTGTGATCACGTGCTGCCAGCTTCGTGATTATTGATTCCTGCCATCTGCTTGTATTCAGTTATTTATGATGCACAATGTGTCCTAATTACTGCTTGTTCCTGAACATTTTGACAGCGAAAATGCGACATCTTTGAATTTTGCTTGTTTATAGCTCTTTCAAGGGAGTTTTTGTAATCCAATACAAAGCAAACATTATGAAGAGTAAAATAATGTGGAAAGAGTATTAAATGTTATTTTGTAATAAAACTAAAATGAATGGCATTTTATCAGACGGTAAGACAACGGCGCTGAGGCTGTACTATCAGATGAGTATAAAACAAATGCAAAACCTGTGTAATTTCGTCAGTAAATTATTTCTTTGACTGCTTTACAATACGAATAAATTTTATGATTTTCTTGGCAAAATGTATTTAGTCACTCTTCACTACATTGTAAAAGAACATTTTCGTTAATATGCTAGCCTGTAAATGGTTATGTACCCCTCTAACTGCAGCAGTGGCCAGACCGATAAGCGTTTTTCATGGTAGTGACTAGTGTCCGTAGTTTTCCTTTTTCTAGGGAAATATTGTATTTTTTATTTTTTTTTGTTGACTTCTACTAATATCTAAGTATTTTGTCCTTAATGGAAAAACTCGGTAACAAGTCAAACTAAAGCGTGAACAAAACACAGCCGCGTATGTATAAAGCTGTCAGACCAGCTGTTAAAAATATTAAAATATTTATTTTTTCAGACATATAATTGGTCCTCATTTTACTTGTAAACCATTCAAACAATTCAAAATCCCTATAAGAAAATTCCTATTATTATAATAAAAACATTTAATCTATCGAGATTATATTCATATAAACTTTGTTGGACAGTTATACTTACACACACACACACACATGGTCCATTTAGATCTTGTTTCTATACTATCTATCTATCTGTCTGTTGTTTATCTCGTGTTGGTGCTTTTTTTATACTCCATCTGGTAAACGGATTATGCAGTTGCACATTTTGCGCAAAATACCAGCAAGTAAATGATAAATTCCGAAGTCTGGGTTGTAGCACATATGTGTAAAGAAAGCTGTCAGTAGGTATGTGTTTGGGTGGTTCGCTTTTCGGGGGAAATAATAGGGAGAGTGACCTTTAGATTATTCTATGCATAGCAATATCCCAGTGGAAAACAGGGTGCAGGAATTAATATTTTAATCACAAGATGAATGTTATTCTCTGAGAATAAAGAAAGAAGGTGGCCAATAGATAGATAGGTAGGTAGGTAGGTAGGTTTTAATCCTGAACAAATTTGCAGATTTACAGTAGCATAACACAGACATTGAGACCGTAAAAAAGACATTTAGACATAGGCTGAGTAATACTTCTGAAAATAAACTGTGCATTACAGTAGTAAAGCAGGTGAGAGCCCCTGCGCCCGGCTGGATACCGACAGGCAGTTGTCAGGCAGGCAGGCAGGTTATGCAGACGGCCAGATCGGCACGTTAGAGTCGCCTCAGTGTATCACTGTCAGACAGAAACCTGGGCACTGTTCATCAGCGGGTGGCTAAAGATAGAGCATCGAAAATAGTGTGGTTCAAATGGTTCAATAGTGAACACATCAGGCCGGGGCTCATTTTTAATTTATTTTAGTGTTGATTTTAGTTTAATAGTGTAGTTTGTACTTTCGACAGTTCTTGGGACAATGAGACAGCTGTTTTTTTTTTTTTTTAAATCTTTGTAATCACAAAGAAGATCAGTAATAGTTATTGATTTTTTTTTTTTTTTTTTTATTGTTACCTAGTATTTGGGTTTTATCGTCAATATCAGGGTTGGTTTCTGAAAGTCTTACACTAATAATGGGCCTAACTACTGCGGCCTTGTCGATGAAGCCGTTATGTGCATGTGCTGAATGGGGAGTCGTTTCTGTTCAGCCTGATTTGGTGTTTATACTGTGATGTCATGTGACTGTAAAAGTTAGGACTGTGAGACACAGACGCTCACTGTCTGAGGTGTGGACCGGCTTCAGGAAGTGCGGATCGCAGCCTGGCAGAGTGTGGAATTTGGCACTTCCAGAGCAAACTGACATAAGGCCGGCAGACTGTCCTTAACTTGCTTAAGGAAAAATGCCACCAAGTCCTTCAGTGTGTTTCCAAACTGGCCTCCCTACAGACTTTCCCAAACCGCACTTGTACCCTCTGTACTGCAGTAGAATAACATACAGAATGCCACTGTGTTGCTATTATTACTGTGGGGTGCTGTCAAGTCAACATCGCCTGCTGGTGACCATATAAACGGTGCTCTTCTGGAACTGTCTTCTGTCGGGGTCTTCAGGCTTCTCAGTGGCTTCCTCACTGTTATGATCGTTTTATTACATTAGCAGATTTATGTTAATTTCCAGCTTTCAGTCAGCAGTTCAGTCCCATGTGCTAGAGTCTTCCTGTCCATGGTCCTGTCAGGATACATGATGCTGAAATCCATTAGCATCGTGGCTATTTGTAGCTTGAGCGCTGTATGAGATTTCATGATTGGAGAGCACTCTCCAGCCCTCCAGCCGCCCTGCTCTCACTCGAGACAGGCTAATTAATATGTTCTGTTAGGGGAAATGTTTTATTTTTCCCATTTCACGTGTTTCTTAAAGAATCAATCTTCGGCTCCTTCGGGACGTTTAAAATGGCAGCGGCTGACGGGCACCAGTGGGTCAATCAGGGCACACCGTTCATTTCCTCATTTATTGCTGATATTTTGGCCTCCCGGACTTCCCTGCTTTTTCTTGGTTTACTCATACCAATGCCTTTTTGTTCTTGTTTAAGCTGCTGACATCTACAGCAGCTGCCACTGCTGGCATGCTGATCTCTGAACGAGGTGTTAAACCGTTCATTCCACTGCCGTCCAATCAGGGCGACCGGCAGAATGACCCTCGCAGTAACCTTCTCTGCAGCTTTGGAAAGGCTTTGTTTTTAACATGGTCAGCTCTGACAGTGACTTGCTTTTTAAAAGATCACCGACTAAGGCAAGTATTCTTGATCTTCACCTCAAGTTCAATATTTTAAACACTAAAGCATTATTTAATTATGTGCTGTAGAGATGTAGTTTAACAGCAAATCGATATTTAAATATTTATTGTAATATTTTATTGTCGAGTATTTGTATTACGACATGATTGATAAGTAATTTGATAAGCGATATTCCCCTTTGAGTACAATCAGACGTAGCAATACGGTTGGAGCCATTAAGCAGAGCAGAGCAGCTCTAGCACCTTGACAGAGTCGTTAAACTTAAACATGCTGCATATGTCCGTGTTATTGCCTCAGGACCAGGCAACACGGGCAAAATTACCCCTGCAGGATCAGTTTAGCAAACCTAAAATGCACATGTCTCCATCTCCGCCACTAAACACATGTATTTTTGCATGTGGTGTATTTCTTTAGGTTCTCAGACAGAAGATACAACATCAAGCAGGCCTGAATAATTCATGTGTCAAAGCACAGAAGTTCCACAAAGCTCTTTGCACCTTGTAGGCTGTTTATAGCACTGCTTCTTTACTTAAAATTTGCTTACATTCATAATGTTTTAGTAGGGGAGGAGGGACACAGCTGAGATGTTTCTCTAGATCCCCCAAGTTCAGGAGACACTGGATCATAATTTGCTCTGGGCATTTTTAAAATTGTACCCAATAAATACAGACTGCAACCAGTCGCACAATTACGAAGGAGGACTCATCTAATTTCTCTGAAGTGCCTTCCTGGTGAATTCTTAATGTATAACATGTAACTGTAAGGTGAAATTCTCCTAACATGCTGTCAGAATTTGCTTCTTTTACGATAAAAAGTGAGACGTTCCTGAAGCTTTTCAGAAGGGTGTGGAAATTATTTTTTTGAAATCTTCATAAATGTGTTTTTAAAAAAATACTGCCAAAAATTCGACCTAAACCGGTTACCGTAACTGGTGCTACAGTGCATTACTGTTCCCTAAATTGCTCTTCATTAATTTACCCTCGTTACTTTAGCGGTAAATTGGCTGCTTGTTAACAGAGGACCGCGGCATGTTGGTTTAACGCTGAGGCTTGGTAGATCGCCATGCCTGTAAAGCTCCGGGACAGACTGCACTCATTGTTGGTGTTCAGATTATACTATAGTAACATCAAGTAGTTAAAAATAGTTTTGAAGCATCTCTCAAGGTCAGGGGAACAGCTAAAGTATTTAGTATGTGTGCTGGAACTAAACTCTACCTTATTCAGAGAAGTGTCGTCTGGATCAACCTCATTAGCAGTGGAGATGCGTGTGACTCAGGAAAAACAGCCAATTTTTGTCTTATGCACATTTTTGATCTTCAGGAGTGGACAGGAGAGGAGCTTTATTTAAGTACCTGCTTAATAATTGAGTTGTACCTTTTAGAACCAAATGTCATAGTGCGAATAGATGTTCTGTTTTTTTTCCTCTTGGGAATACTTTAATTGGTGTTTGGGTATGTATTGTTACACTGGGTAGTACTGCTGTCTCACACTTCCAGGGTTAGATGTTTGAGTTCCCTTTCCAGTCGGTGTGTGGAGTTTGCATGGTCTCCCAGTGCTGTACTGGTTTCCTTCAGATACTCCGGTTTCCTGCTGCAGCCCAGAGACCTGAACTTAGGCTAATTGGTGTCTCTGAATCGCCCGTATTGTAGGCGGTTGATTTATCGAAGTTTGTCCAGTACTGTCAGGGATGGACTCCAGACCCCCTCGTGACCCTAAGTGGTTAGAAGATGGATGGATGGATGTTTTGAATGAAACATGCACGTGCCTTTAAAAGCTTAGCTCCCCATAAAAGCATGTTCCTGCTGAGGTCAGAAAAAGCCCTGTTTGCCACTGACACATCAGAGAGTGAGGTACCTCCACTGTTGCATGTTCCTGTTGAGGTCAGAAAAAGCCCTGTTTGCCACTGACACATCAGAGAGTGAGGTACCTCCACTGCTCCTCCCAGCCTTTTCACACTTGGGTTGCTCATCGTACCTTTTAATAGTGAGTTGCCGCTTGGTCTTTATATCAGAATGTGAATGACAGCATCTTCCCTTTGCTCTCACATACTCTCATAATTAATTCCCTCTTTCTATTTAGGCAACACATATGGGGCGTGATGATGATGGATGAGTATGGGTTTATTTAATTTGAGTTAATTAATCCATTTTTGTAGTACAGACAAATAGCATGCCTGAAATGTTATATGCACACATCCAACTCCTCTACACCTCTACACCTGTTCATGAGGTGGCCTCCTGGGACGCCATACACTAATCTTTTAAAAAGAATTTTAAATATGAAATATAACTCTGCACAGCAGCCCTTTCTCAGTGAACAGCACTGATTGCCAGGAAGTTTTGACGTGTTTGGGGAAATAGCATTCAAACAGAGAAATATTTCAAACAGTCAAATGAAGTGATTATAAAGAAAAAACAATGAATTTGTGTGTGTGTGTGTAAGGACGTTCTGGCACAGCTTACAGCTATAAGGATGTATGGGAAGAACCTTTAATTCTGCATTCCTAAAATTTCAGCATTCTTTATAAGTCACCATAAGTGCAGGTTTTGATTTATTTCGGCCCACCTGCAATAAACGGATGATCTGTTATATTGCTGAAACATGGATTAGATCTTGCAGGCCCATTGTAATGGGGGATTCCGCATTCCCCTCCTTCTTCAGAATTCACTGTGTTGACTATGAAGCCATTTGCTCTGGTCAGATCTTCAGGTCTCAGTGAAGAATGAGTCCTTCCAGCTCATTGCATTTAAACACAACTTAAGCTAATATCAGAAAATCTAAATGTGTAACAAGCACACGCAGCAGTTCCTGAATAACATGCAGGGAAATTGTCCCCCCCTCTTGCTCCGGATTTTCCTCCCCCCTCCCCTTCCTGGGCCTCCTTATCCAGTTTGTATAAATTCCTTGCGATCACACTCCTGAGTGCCAATGCCCCTTAATGCTGTTAATGAGATATTGAAAATTGTGTAGCTCTTTCCAGGTGTAGAATTATATACCCGGCAGTTTGTTTTCCTCCATGATTTCTAAATGCATTCAACACTGGTAATAAAAAAGCTAACACTGGCCAATATGCAGCTTCATGGATTCTCAGCCAGTTGATTAATGTATCCCCAAAACTGGCTTTTCCTAAGACGTTTCCTCCTGTTTTCCAGTATTTCGCAAAAAGCAATGAGGCAATGAAACACGCAGAATATGTTTGTTTTTTGGGGGTCTGGAAGCTTAAAGTTTTTAAAACTTGAAGTATTTTTGCAAATAATGGAAGAAAAAGACTTGGTCTGGGAGATGCAGTTTTAAAGGTTATGTACCTGTTTTGTTCCCTCCAAGTAAAACACATTTTTTCTTGAATTTTTTTTATACTAAGCTTTTGACATTGAGCAAGCTGTGCCAATGTTTTCACAGAGGGGTGAGAGGAATGCAGGACTGTTTGCCCTCTGCTATTTAAGTAAATTAGTCTATTTTGAAATATTTAACTAAATATCCATTACAAACAATTAATATATACCTTGGACCTCAACCTAGATTGAACCGTTGCGTCATTAAATGTAAATAATTGTACAATATTGAGAGATGAAACACTATCTTTGTAGGTGCCAAAATCATACTTTTGTCTAGGTAATAAAAATGTACAGCGCTTTGGAAATTTCGCTATATAGCATTTATTATTGTTTGAACACTTAACTAGAGTAAATACCTTTAGTAGCCATTTACAGCTTCTAATTGGGTCGTGATTTTTATGCGCATAAACTGCAGCAACGTAAGTCAGAATGTTACGGTTTGCCAGGGTAAACAAAGAAATTTAAGCGTAATGCTCCATGAAATGTTTTCAGTATTCCTAACTAGATGGTCTTACTTGATATTTTCCTGGTATATTGCTATAAACAGTACGCTGCCATCGCATCTCAGAAAAAAGTGGCACTGAACATTGTTACGCGAAAGTCGAGCCAAACCGCAGTGTTCTCTTAACGACTTTTTGGCGCAAAAGGGGGTAAAAACCCTTTGATAATTTGGTTGCCATTAAGCCCTATACATTTTTTTAATTTTGTGTTTTTTCCTTTCTTTGTCTTGGACCATGTCCAGGAGACAGCGAGGCTCCTTGCCGTGACTCAACATTATGATGGAACTGACGAGAGTTTTGCGTCCAATTGGCAGCGCGCGTCGGGCCTCGTCTTGAGCGGAGCACTAGCCGCTTTGCGGCCATTGTGGAAGCGCTTACGTACTGAGATCATTCCTGCGCGCACACGGGTCTTGGCGGGACATCCTCATCCTCAGTTTTATGCGCGCCCTACGAAGCATGAGAGTGTACGGGCACGCGCACGTTGGCAAGCAAGCATACTCAGCTTTATTCGCGTACCACGAAGCACGAGTGTGTCCGCAGTCGAACGTGTTGGCGACCTACCCTCGTTCTCAGCTGTTTGGCTCTTCAGGGGGCCTGTTTTACATTTTTTTTCAAAATATATTCTGACTTAGTTTTTGGCAGAATTTATTTTGGCTGGTTTTTAAATACATTTACCCCTTCAAACGGTTTGTGTTAGACATCAGTACCTATAGCCTACTTAATCTTGATTTTTCTGATGAAATATACATATTTTCATATATACAAGGGCAACCCAATGAAATACTTAGCGGTTGAATGAAATACCACAAAATACAAATACATGTATAGACATTTCAAAAAGTTTAGTAAGCAAGAATTATTCCGCTTTAAGACTGTGTATTATTATTTTTTGTGGCTTATTTAACTTAAAATATATTGTGTTTTTTCCAATAGTTGTTTATGTCTGCGTACCCCTGGATATCTTCCACCATATCCTGAAGGCGTTTCAGAGTGAGGGATTAAACCCAGAGGACTACGCCATCTTCTACCTGGACATGTTCGGGGAGAGTCTGCGAAACGGAGCTTACAAACCTTGGCTGAACGCGGAGATTAACTGGAGTGACCCGATCAAGCTGTTTCAGGTGGCGTACAGAAAAGGCAGATGGCCGATTAAATGTATAATTCACCCACAACAGAAGAGCTGCTTTTACGTAAAATAAAAGGGAACACGCTACATTTATATAACACTCAAAAAACAAATATTGTGCATGACTTAATAGTCGGGCCCCTGAGCAAGGCACTTAAACCCCAGTCGCTCCAGGGACCGTCTGATCCTTTTTTTCACAAGAAATATACGTCGCTTTGGATAAAAGATTCTGCTCGATAAATGTAAATGATTGGATAAAGAAAGGAGATTATTATGATTTAATTTTGAAACTAGTGGGGATATGCATTATGGTGAAATTTAGTCTTTAAGTGGGTTATTAAAAATAAAACAGCCTCTTAATGATTCCAGTCATTGAACTGCAAGGTTAAATGTTTCCTGATTAAAATTAAAATGAGAACATCCTCCTGTCTAAAAACTATGTAATAGCATTCTAATAGCAATATCGACATTTAATTGCTTGTTACTTTAAGAATACTGTGATTATGTTTAAAACTTATCACATTATTAATTTATGATGGCATTTTTTATATCCTTTTTCAGTCTAGTTTGTCTTATTGCAGAGGCTCATAATGAAATACACCCTGTTTACGTATTTGGGTAGGTTAGTGGTATACAGAAAACCAGCTGGCTTACTTATCACTTTTATTATTTATAGCACGTTGGGTCTATTAATGTATCCCGAAAACATCCAGGCAATCTCACAATCTAGCCGATTACTTCTTAGAACATCAACAAAACCTATTGTAGCCAAATCCTGGTCAGACAATTCCTACATGAATGCATAATTTGTGTGTTGTTATAGTAGATATGCTATAAACCCTTGCTGTATCTTTTATGGAAATCTTACTGTGGCTCAATGCTATCTGTGTCTTTCCCAGTCTGTGTTTGTGATAACGTACAGAGAACCAGACAACCCGGAGTACGCGGCCTTCCAAAGTGAACTGCACACCAGGGCTAAGCGGGATTTCGCCGTCAAGCTGGAGCCGTCACTGGTGAGTCGTCTGCATTCGGGCTCAGCCTCAGATAAGTGACAAGATGTCCGGTGCTGCACATGAGACACCTAAAGTTCAAAAGAGTGTTTCTACGGGAATTTATGGGTAGGAACCAGAATTCTTCTCCCAGTGCCCCGTGATTAATGTGTCTGTCGACTGGTGCGCACTGAATTTGGTGTAAGGTTACGCTGTTTCTTCTGGGCTTGGGCCACGTTCTTTCTGGGGTCACTCCAAGGTCGACTGTACTTTTCCAGTGATTTCCAGCATCCGTCACTTAACAAAATGCACAGGTGCCGGCTTTGTGGCTACTCATTTGCGCTGGTTGAATGTCAGAGAGGTAGCTGTTGGAGCTTTGTGTAACACAAACACGTACCATTTATTTTCCCTTCATCATCCACGTGTGGACCTCATGCGCACTGCAACCACCTACTGGACTCATGTTGGGTTCGACTTGTTTCCTTTCATATGCCAGGTGGACTTCATAGCCGGCTGTTTCTATGATGGATTTAAGCTGTATGCCATAGCCCTGAACGAGACTTTGGCTGAGGGAGGCTTACCAAGCGATGGAGTTACAATCACACAGAAGATGCAGAGCCGCAAAATCTGGGGTAAGTATGGAAGAGGGGCGTGGACAAGTCCACTACCCCCCCAACCCCCCCGTGACCGACAGCTGAGATTGGGGTTATTGCTCAAGAATCACACTAATAAATGAATCCCCTGACTCAGCAGTAGATCAGCAGTAGTATGTAGGTGGTACCTAGCCAGCCTGTAAAGTGACACATAGCTGCAGAAAATCATCTGCAGCCTGGTCCTGTTGCAGTGTCCCCATGCTCTCTGTTTTGTATCCGCGATATTAATGAGAGATGCTATTCCATACAGTTAAATTACAACTCTTAAGTGTCTTAAACGGGAACTTTTGTAACTCCTGGTAACTTTCCTATGACAGGAACTGTGACTGTTATGCTAAATAAGCATAACAACTTAACACATAACTCCATGACCAAATAAACTACACCAGCAGCTCAAAGCAATGGAGGATGAACAAGTTTTGTGAGTTATTTGATAGTTGTTGGGGATTGATCACGTGGTCTGAAAATATGAGGCAAATCGCGTCCAGTATTGGGTCAAAATGAGACACAGCAGTTTTATTTATACTTTATGTATATGGCTGGCAACATATTTAGAATTCATTATTAAATCTGGCTAGCTTACTGACTTTTTGCTTTCCACAGAATAAATAACATTGTAACGTTATTCCCCAAGTCAGTGCCTGCAAGTTTCACCAACAGCACCAGCAATATTAGATAAGAATATTTTGGAAAACAGAATCGGTCACTATTTCCGCATCAGTGCACCATTATAAAAAAGGCAAATCCAGAGCACAAAAGGGAAGACTTTTACATCAAAATTGTGGAGAACTAACTTTCCAATGCAGAAAGATGAATACAAAAACAAAATGAGATATTCATTAATGCATTTCATGTAAATGAGATAGAAAAATAAGTCCATCTAATAACAGGACTAGGAGAAATTGGGTTGAGTCCTTGTCGTGGGAACGTTCCTGGTTCCCGAAAAAAAGTTCCTGTAGTGGGGAAGGGCCTTAAAGTTTTGGAAGTTGCAAGGTGTTTGATTTTAAAAGTTTGACTTTTCTAAATTTTCTATCGAGGGCAACTGCCATGAGCCTAGCTGCAGTATCTTTTAATTTCCTTTGAATATTAGACAAATCAGGCAAATTTACTTCAAATATAATCAATGTGTGAGATTTAGATAATGACTTGACCCCCAGGTGATGCTGAGTGTAGCTCAAGAATTTTGTTGTAACCCTTTTGTGTTTTAGGGGTGACGGGACTAGTAAGTACAGACAAGAACAATGACCGGGACACTGACTTTACAATCTGGGCCATGACAAACCTCAAAACAGGACAGTATGGGGTAAGCAGTGGCTCGTTTTGTAGACTGATCTTATTACATGTGTGACTGTGCATGTTGGACTGATGTTGGATTGTTTGAAAGTTTATCTATTCAGCCACATGATTATTGTTTATTAATGATGCATGTTGTGTGGCTTAGGAGGTTAAGAATCTGTGCTTCTGTCAAAAAGGTCCCATGTCCATTAGGGTAATCATCTTCCATTGGGCTCCTGAGCAAAACCCTTAACACTCGGGGACTAGCTGACCCTGCTCTCTGACTCCTGGAGTTCCTTTACACAAAAGCATTTGCCTTTTCCCCCTGGGAATCAATAGTTTTTTATAAATAAGTAAATGTAAAAAACTGAGAAACAGCAGCAGCTTATAAACCCAGGGAAGGAAGCCAAGGTAGCAGGTTTTCATTCTTTGTTGCATCCCTAGTTTTATCATAGACTTTGCGATTATTGGTCTTTGGATACATCATAGCACCAATTTCATAGCTCCAGTCAGACGTAATGAAATGTACAAAAGGATTTACCTCATGCAGTGGTCCATCATCTATTTCGAGGATCAATTATTGTCAATGGGTGACCTTCATCTCAGAGGAAACATATGATAAAAGTCCCTTTGGTATTTTCCCAACTAATCAGAAGAATATTCGGAGTGTGTCACAGATTACTAACATTACACTCCATTGATGATCACCCTCCTGGATCAATTTCGTAACTGGATTGAATGAAAAAGAAACAAGTGTTGCGTTCTGTACTAATATACGGTGGTCCTGAAATATCTTTGCTAGCCTGCCGCAGAGAAACCTGCTGTGCACTACTATTGAATCATCATGACACGTCTGTGGTCGAGCACAGTGCATTTCCCCCAATCCTGAACTCTCCTATAACGGAACACAGCCATTTCATACCCATCGGAAAGCTCTCCAAAAGAGCACTGATACCCCCATGTTTTCTTCCTGTCATCAGTCCCCCAGAGTCATGCACATGTTTTTGGAAAGCGCTGTACTATCTCCAGACCTGGGTCCTGATACTTGAGGCGTGGGGGCGAATGGTGAATAATCACAAGCTGGCTTTACGCAAGCACACCCGGCCAGGCCAGATGGAGCCCAGTGCACGGCCAGGTCGTGCCTGACACCCCGACACTGAGGCTGCTTGTTTGCCTGCTGCTCAGAGCTGTAAACTGTAATGTCCCACTTTCCTTGGCTTTCTCATCACCTTAGTGCTCCTTTGTTTGTTGGCGGGCAGCTTAACCAGAGCCCTGGGTTTCCCTTGCAGCTTATACCAAGAAGAATGGCAAGCTACACGTGTTCGGGAAAATGTAATTTTAATATACAGATATAAAATTTTACTATACATGTAAGATGCAGATCTTTTGTAGTTAAAAGATCTTACCTCTGTGTGAAATGAGGAAAATCCCTTCATTGTTCATTACTCCTTAGATATTGTGTGGCCCTATGGGTTAAGATGCTCTGTGAGTGTGTCTGTGTGTGGTGTGTATGTGTGTCTGTGTGCATGCATGTGTGTGTGTGGGCGTGGATTATGTTTATATTACTTTGTGGGGCCCAAATGTGACCCTCAATCACTCCTTAGACTGTGCATTTGTTTAAATAATAACAGAAAAACTGAATATAGTGAGTAAGGCTCTTATCTTAGTAGTTGCAGAGACTGGGTGGCCCTGCTTTTTCAAATGTATCTCACTTTGGATAGAAGTGTATGCTAAATAAATTAAATTTGTTCTAAATATCAGTTTAGATATAACTAGCTATTTCAGAAGTGGACTGGGTATGGAAAAACCTTGAAAACCTGGTAAGAAGGTGAAACATCTGGAACAAGCTTTCAATATTGGTGTGTCAGACCCCTCCCACTTTCTGTCAGTTTGGTGTTTCAAGGCACACCTAACTGTCACCACAGATGCCAGTTCTTTGGCAGGGGCTCCACCGTTAGTTGGACAGTGCCATTTAGTGAATCCTCTGATGAGGTGATGAGTTTGCTTGCCATCGCTTTGGGTAACCGTTAACCGCAGGGCTTGGGAGGCTGAAACGGTACAGCTGTTCAACATGGTGCTTTTTGTTTTTCAGATCGTCGCCCATTACAATGGAACAAATAAGGAAATTGTTTGGTCATCGACTGAGACGATCCAGTGGCCCAAAGGAAGGCCACCACTCGATGATCCGCCTTGTGCCTTTTCTTTAGACCATCCGTCGTGTAACGAAAGTAAGCATTAATGTTTCCTTAGTGACTTTGCCTATGGTGCACACCGCCTGGGAATACTAGCATTTGCCTAGACCGTCTTCTGTCGGTAAAAGCTGCGGAGGAATGTAGCCGCACCCTCAGGGAAGACTCGGCTAATGAAAGGACATGGGATACTAACATGCAGTATTGTGGGACACCTGGCTGCAGGTGACAGTGTGTGTGTGTGTGTGTGTGTGTGTGTGTGTGTGTGTGTGTGTGTGTGTGTGTGTGTGTGACACGTCCAGGGGACTGCAATAGACATGGAGATGAGGACAGTGCTGTTTTACCCCTTACATCAGCTACATTTTTATTAATTGGGGTGGTGTAGGGCTCAGAAGGTTAGGCCACATGCCCATGATCCAAAGATTTGACCGTTTGAATAAAATCACCTGCTAAATAAATATAATGTCTTAAAAAAACCCTTATTATGCTTTCCTGTTTTTTTTTTCATTCCTTTAGTGTGTTATTTAGCTTTATGCACATGTGTCTTAAGACCCAATGTGCATGCCAAATGGCGTAACTTTCACCACAGAAACCACTCTTCTCTTACCTGCCTGAAATGCCTTATTGGAATTCCAGCTTTTATTTCTGTCCCTTGATGAGGTCATCACATAATGCAATCCTTACTGGCTGCTTACCTGCTAGGATCTGCCTGCTGACTGTAGGATAGGACAGGGGCGGAACGTGGAGAGCAAGCTGAACTAGGGGGGAAATGACCAATCTGACTGCACCGGGCTCATTGGGGGTGGGGCTTAACACTCTTGTTTAAAACAGCTTGTCAGGCAGCTTTATAGACAGTGAATATGGATGTACAGTATGAGAAAAATATTGTGTTATTGGAACATGGAAACATATAAATCTCTTCTAGTAGACCTCAAAAATAAAGTTGTGGATGGTGAAAATGAGCATAATAAGGCCCCTTTAATGATTATTGCTGCTTTATCGTGAGTCTGGTATTTCAATATGTTGCCACAATCAATACGCATATAACCATGTTTTCACAATAATTGCATTCAAACATACACGCTGTTTGTAAAGGGAAATGTTTCGCTGCCGAGTGCACTGGCGACAGATCACCCCATGTGGCTTGCAAACGAGGGCCCTCCGGCTACGTCTGGAAAACACACGGTGCGATTCAGAATGTTCGATTTATTTTACGAACTAGACATTTACCACTATCCTGAATCCACCTATTGTGTATATGGGAGCTGTGTGTGGGATGTGGTTATACTGTATGAGCATTTCTGTTAGAGTTTTCTGCCTAAAGTTATACCCATTGTTAAATGTGTTGCAACGCTTGGTAGTTATGGAACCAGCATTCAGGGTTTCTCTTTTTTCCTCTAACACTGCTTGCTTCTGGCCCTTGTTGACGACGAGTAATTTCCACAGACCCCGTCACTGAAGCGCTGCCAGAAGCGCTCACTGTAACTTAACATGAACTAACGTGAAGTCTCAACTTGCAGCTTCTGTAGCTTATTAGATACACTTTAGGTTGATGCAGTCGCTAAGGTGTGATTGCCATGATTGCAGCTTTAAACAATCCAAAGAAATTATACAAATTAGATAAAAATGTTCCAAAATATAATGCAGTGTTTTTGTTTTCACCTAGCAGGTCATTTCACAGTACTTGGGATCGTTGCCGTAGGATCTGGTCTAGCTCTCGTCATTTTTGGAATATCGAGTTTTCTCATTTACAGGTAAGTTTGTTCGGCCACACCCCCCAAGAACTTGGAATGAATTAGTGCTTATAGTGACTTAAATCAAAATGCCAATTTCATGAAAGATCATGCTAGTGAAGCATGTTTCATCCTGAAACAGTGCCTTAATGTGGAACTGACGTTCTTTCATTTTGCATAATGTTAACAGCTACAGAGTAAAGGAACATAATAAACGTGGTCAGCGTCTTGTTCAGTGGCCGCCTGTGTCACTTTGGGATTGCTCAGCCGGTGTGACTTTATACATATTTAACTGTAGATGCACGGTTTTCTTGTAACATGAATACAGCGCTGTGTTTGGCAGCTGGCCTGCAGCTTGTGTGGGGGACCTTTAAGCAGGAACAGAGCTTTAACACGGGGGGGTGAAGGTACTCACATATGGTGCTGATGAAACAATAGGTCTAGTGTGCAGCACAGCCTGGCTGTGGCTTCCAAACTAGGGCCTTTAAATAGAAAAATATGTCTTTTTTTTTAAGAAAAAAATGTTTTACGGAGTTTCCTGCCCCGAAAGGCCCGGCTTTTCTGTGGCGACAAAATGACATTTCCATTCTGGTGCTTAAGACTCAACTCAACAGTGCCAGGTTGATTTTTTTCTTTCTTATTTTTTTAATAAACTTGCTTTTTTAAAAAAAACTATTTTCATTGTTTTCTTGCATTTTCTCACTCGACGAGCAGCAGCGTTGACATCTGTTTTTGGGGAAAGGTGTTTAGAGTTTTCATTTATGAGGATATTTTATTGCATTCGTGGAGCATGTGGACTTTGCCCATAATGCATGTGTGAGCTTCAGAGCTCATTCTCTTCAGCCAAAACATATGAGCTGTATGTAAACATCCCATTCCGCTACGGAATGGAGCAGAATGCAGGATCAATTGTGCACATTCCCCAAATGTTTTAAAAAAGCTGTGAATAACGTTGCTTTTTCTGCTCCCAAATTTCCTTTTGTCATTCTGGTGAATTCATCGAAACATTTTAAGTGACTCAAATGAAAACGCTGCATCTGCCCCTTGAGTATGGATCAAAGTGGGAATTGTTTCAGAACAGAGAGAACCATGTAAATTCACTCACCTCTATTTAACTTTATAGTAAAAAAAAAAGCTTTTGGCTTTTCCTTTAAGGTAGCTAATCTGTTTTGCAATGTAAGTAAACAGAAACAGGATGAGTGATAAGCTGAGACAGCCACTGCAGGAAATGCAAATCTGATATTAAACTACAGAGCATAAAATGCTTTCTAACATCATAAGACTAAAACCACTGTCTTTTTGCTTTTTTATAGAAGAGCTAAATGGGATCTGGTAAAAAAAAAAAAAATAATAATTTCCCTTAAAACCAATTTCAGCAATTCAGGACATTTCAGGAATTCTTGGATGCACTCTGGCTGCTCTCTGATGAAATCCACTTCTTAAAGGAAGGGAATGCAAGTTGGATCTTGCCGATTGTGAAATACTGTTTGGGGATCGTAGGGAAGGATTGCTTTTCAGATGGAAAGGTTGTGTTCCTTAGTGCCCTGACTGATGGTTGGATGATGGACTGTGGGATTCGGCATCATGGTATGTATTTGAGAAAAATCAGCCATTAAATTGGTTGCTAGACTGCAGCTAATCCTAATAATTATGTAGTTACCAAGCGGTATTCATAAGGCCTTATGCAAAATATGTGGCAGAAAACAGCATAAAAACTCCAACATAGTGGACCAGAAAATTTTGGTTTGTTGAGTTTTTTTTTTTTAATAATTATATTTAGTGTGCCTTGAAAAACATATTTCCAATACTCACAATCTCTGAGTTTTATTGTTTTACATATATGGTTAGAAGCCTTGAGTTAATTTTAGTTCATGAAGATGTCAGACTTGGGTAATATGGCTTTGCCAACAGGCTTATCCGCCTTAGCGATATGGAGATCAGATTTGCTGAATATATTAAAAGTAAGTAAAGCTATCCCCACTCTTCCCATTGTTACTATGACATAGAAAGATGTATTCAGGTTTTCACAAAAAAATTAAATGGATAAAAAGGTGTTTCTATGATAATTAAAGGGGTCTTGCGTGTCAGAGGCAGATAGGGGTGATTTAAGAGTTTCGATTTAGATTCCACCTTCGTTTTTGTAAAAATTCAGCTTTGTTTGTGAACGGAGGTTGGAGTTTATGTTGATATCAGCACAGTAGATTCCAGTGAATGCAGTGCTGTAATTAACCTCCATTTCCCTGTCACCCAGTAATGATGAGCAGTTTGACTCTTTGGTTGAGTAAAGTACAAAGGGGCCGCGTGTGATCTGTCCCCTTCCTCTCATGCCTCGCATGCCTTCCTGATCCTATTTAAATAAACTAGTGAAACAAATGGTGCAGGACAAATTTGCTGCCCTGGGGTATTTATTTATTCAGTTTGACGCCGGCAATAACTCATTTCACAAATGAGATTTTCTTACGGAGATGGCAGATCATAGCAGTTAATCGCCCGTCTGGCCATGCGGCGTGTAAGTAGTTGTGGAGTATCTTAATCTCGAGCCATTCTGGCTGTGCGCGCAGTAACGTGTGCCCTGATATGGATGGTATGCTGTCTAATTCGTAAAAAAGGGGCTGTCCCAGTTCTGACCCAAGGAGAACCAGAGAGGAAATGTGTTTATAAATACTTGGAAACCGTAGCAACTTGGAGAACAAAAATCATGACAACAATCGGCGATTTGTGTGCCCGGCGCCCCATTGTTTCAGATTATATGCGGCCGCAGTGACCAGCCCACGTGGCTGCGGGTGCTCAGGGAAGGGGGCCGTGTTTGCTCTCATCATCCAGAGACCCCCAAAGGCCCTGCTCGCTCCACAGATCCCTTAGAACTTTGACTGGGAGTTAAGCAAAGAGATGGACATGTGCACCTGGCTCCCCCTGACAACATCAAGGCATTTGCCAAGGAAAAAAGAGGCTCAGCACGGCCCACCCTCTGCGGGCCCTTCGTGTTCAGCCACCACGAGCCACGGGGAATTTCGGCTCTCCTCTCTAAACATATCAGTGTGACTAATACATTTCTATTTATTGCAGAGGAGAAAAGTGTTTATGGCTGATTAAAGAGTACAAATTACTCACGGTTTGACTCCGTTAGCCAAATTGCCACCTTAATAATAGTATTTTTGTCAGTGCAGCATGTTTTTGTTGGGAGATAATAAGCCACTCATTTTTGTCAGTCAATCCTTGTCCGAGCTGCAGAGCACTTAACCCCCGCCACCCTCACGCCCAGCGACATATTTCAGGCATGGCACCAGATAAGATTTGTCGTTTAACTGGCCCCGTGTCCTGCAGGAAGAACGGCTATTCCAGAAAGGGGGTTGGAACATCACAGTCCCGGAAGGATGTGAAAAGCTTCGCATGACGTGACGATGATAGCCAGACTCTCCAAAGCATTTAATTCTAACTGCATTACCTGCAGGGGGCAGGGGGCAGGGTGATAAACAAGAGGAGTGTACTCATGGAGATGCTTTTATACAATTTCATCCAAACACTTCATTAATTTAACTCCGACTACAAGCTCCAAGCCAAATATATGACAAGTCCTGGGTATCGAAATGCCTTAAGGAGGTCACACTGCGCCTTTATTTTGAAATATGCTTTATTAAAACAAACAAGGGGCTCTGTTGCTGCAGCTGGTGTGGCCAGACAGTGGGGCATCACTGACCAGTGCACAGCGCCCCCCAGCGGCACGGCTGGCCTCCTTCATGCCGCCAGCTGCAAGCATTTTGGATGCTTTTCCCGCCACTCCGCTCTACTTTGGAATGTGTGGGGCTCCTCGCTTTCCTCTACTTCCCAGCAACCTTCTTTTTACCTCTTCAGTTTTAAAGGCCAAACTACCCACAGACTGCCCTTCAGGACCTCCAGAATCTCCAGAAAAAAAAATGATTTTTATAAGTAAAACCACGCTGCAATGGCCAAATCCTGTATGGAAATGGGAAGCAGTCCCTCTTGTATCTGGTCCAGATGTATCGATTCATGTCGAGGCTCCTTTGGGAGTTAATTGAAATAGTAAACTGGATACCAGGGTGCATGGCGTTTAAGATAAACCCTGTAGGAGAAGTGGGAGAGACCAGTCACCTGCAAATTTCTGGGCATGAAATGTGTTGTATATGTCAAGATCTATTGGCCTGATATAAGTTTGTTTGCATAATATATTTTCGACTATAATCGAGTGTCAGATTGTCTTATCTACAGGCAAAAACCATACTAACTGGATTCAGCATAGCATTTATTGTGTATTTAATGCAGCTTGCTTAAAAGTGTTTTGGCTGCATTGTTAGACTTACAGTAACCCAGCTAAACAAAGTGAATGTTTGTTATGCATAAATGCAGTTCTCATCAAAGTGCTCTGGGATTGTCTGAAATGTTTCAGGGAGCTTAACCTTTTAGTTTAGCATGTGTGGTTTCTCTTTGGGATGCTGACCCAAAATAATTTTTTAGTGATTAATTGTCATTGTTGACACACCACAGCACACAACAACGAAATGTGTTCTCTGCATTTAACCCATATGTGCCAATGTGACATGACAGGGGGCAGCTAATTCAGCACACAGGGAGCAGTGCTTGGGGGCGGTACCTTGCTCAGGGTACCTCAGACGCGCCTTGCAGGTTGGGGATTCAAACCGACAATCTTTCAATTACGAGTGCACTTCCCTATCCAGCAAGCCATCACTGGCCACACCACAAATCACTACCAGAGATGACCTGAAGTCATACCCTATGGCTGCCCGCATCATGATGTGGTCACGCTGGTGTGTCTCTCCACATTATTGGCAGGATTGGTCCTCTCCCCTCGGGGTGTTGTGTAGAGTCCAATATCTGTGTCCGGATCGCAGGCACTGATGTCATGGAGTTCTGTAATGCTTGTTTTTATTCCAGGAATGATTCTGGGCTTCACAACTCTATCAACCTTGTTTGAAGGCAGAGTGCGTTAACTGTACTAAAACGTACCTCATTACAGATACCGTAGACGTGTTAAACATACAGGGATTTTATTGCATGGAAAGTTTTCAACGCGATGGTAAGCCGTTGTAGCTTTTATTAATTTCTGGAGGATATCGCTCATTCACTTCTAACTGGTAGGATTGCAAATTCTTCATAGCAGAAATTCAGTTGTAATTAGTTATAATGTACAGTTCTGATATCTGAAATTTAAATTGAGCTAGATGAAATGCATTATATTGATATCAGAAATTAAAATTTAACCAGTTAGAATTTTAATTCCATTAATTTTAAACCGAGTTGGAATTTGAAGCTAAAATGCATCGCTATAAGGTTAGCTAAACTACTATACTAGCTAAAATGCAGATTTCTGTTATGAATTCAGTTGTAAATGGTTGTAAATCAGTTTCAGCTACTTAAAACAAAATTTCTGCCAGCTTGTTTCATGTGCATTATGCACCTGTCCCAGAAGCACCCCCCCCCCCTCCCGTCTAGGTGTGATGGGTATGGCAGTTCGGGGTGGTGGGGACTATGAAGACGCAGGTAGGTAGGGTTAATGCATAGGAGGAGCTGAGTAATCTGCAGTGGATGTAACTCTGCTGCTGTAGCCCCAATTAGGATATATTGCAGTTGTATCAGGGGGGAAACAGGGGCATTAAGTTATTTGGGGGGGGGTAGGGATGCCTCTGTGGTCATGAGCTTTTAAATGAAAATAAAAAAACACTGGGAATCACGTTTATTTAAACACCAATAATAGTTCACCATTCACATTCAGTGTAATGGTACAGATTGAACTTACCTGGTGAATTGTCATCGTGTCATTACTGGATTGGGTGATGCAGGACTTGAGTACATGCTTAAAGATCTTCTGTGATTACAAACAGCCTTACAGGAGAATGCCGTGCGGCATTCAAAGAGTGCTGTTATTTTAGATATGTCCGCCTCGCATGCCACGGAGCAATCTGCCAGATTCTTTAGTGTTCCTCTAAAGACCATCAGGGGCCTCTGTGCTGTTCCTCTCATGTAAGGCCTTTAAGAAATAGTGGCAGGTTTAAATTAAGGCCCTGGATTTGTTCAGATTGCTGGTTTATATTGTGAACGTGCTTACATAATGAAGGAAGTGTCTGGCCTGTGGCAATCTGATTTTCAAGTGTGATGACAGGACAGGAAGTGACACGTGAGTTTGATGACTGGAGTGGCATAGCATAAGGTTTGCTCATTAGGTACCAGTCACACGTTAAGATAGACATCAAATTAAAAAGCAAGGTGGAAGCACTAAAGCTGTGCTGAAGTGTCTCGTCTTGCATTCGGCATTGGACATTTATTCCAGGAAAGCAACCAGTTCTTGGTGTTACCTGCAGGGTAAGAGAGTGCGACCTGCTGTCTGGGTGTCGTGTATCTCAGCCTTTGCTGCTCCAGGATGTTATTCTTTAGAGGGAAACTGGGAAAGAAATACAAACCAAATGTTAGAATCCTGATGACAGGACAGGAAGTGACATTGTGGGCCTGATGATATTACGTGCATTGCCTGTGGTATGGCAACCAATCAAACATCAGAGTACCTGGCTCTTTTCCTAGGAGGTATTGAGCATTTTTCCACAGAGGTAACCTGATGTTCACTTTATGCATTCAAACTTGATCCGAGATAAAGAGCTTTGTACACGGCCAACCGAAATCCACAATCTTATCTTTGGAGTCTTCAGGTTTTCCATAAGACACTTCATCTTCTTCTTGGAGGATGCAAGTTTTTGGTTGAGTATCTTGGATTTGCATCTATGTGCCATAAGACACTTTTCGCGTTTTGCAACCTTGTCCTCCTTAGTCACGAGACCCTGCCCTTTCCTTTGATGGAGTTAAACATTTTTCCAGAGAGGAAGTTCATATCTTGAGTGAACTCAGAGTTGGTTCAAAACACTGAGCATTAATCACGGCCTCTCTGAAACAGTGTTTAAAATATTTAACCTTATCCTCGAATGCTGACATTTTTGGGGACTGAATCTTACAGTTGCAGGCCCTGAGGTTGTAATCGAGAGACTTTTCACTGGAATCTCTCAGACTCTGTTGGAGAGCTTTAACTTTTTCCTTGAAAGGCCTTTGAAAGGTTGATAGACGCTGTCTGCTTTGCACTTGGGAGTCTGGGAGTCCTTTTTGAAACTCTGTTTTATCCTTGGGGTATGTGAGGCTCTTACTGAATTGCCACTGTGCTCTTACGTTCTTGAATAGACCAAACCTCTTTATTGGAGACCGTGAGTCTTTGATCGAGGATCAAGAATCGCCGTCGTTCATTGTTAGAAGCCTGATTGTTCTGCGCAGCAAAAACGATGTCGGGGCTCATTGTTACCCTGGACTTATAGAAGTGTGACAGGGATCAGAGAAGCACTAAAGTGAGAGAAAATTGGTACAGCTTTTTTTTTTTTTTTTTTTTTTTTTTTTTTTTTAATAAACATAAACCAAGGCTTGCTGATTTTGAAATGATCTCTTTCTGAGGGGTATTCGGAAGGCTTTATAGGATTCAGTTATTTTAGTTATCTTTTTAGTTATCTTTTATCTACTTCTTTGCCAAACCCTTTACTGTATGTTAAGGAGGCTGTCCATGTCTCAGAAGGGTTCTCTACAGTGTGTAACTAGTGCAGTATTTGTCTAATGAAACAGTACGGGTCTGTCCCAGTTGGACGAAATACCATTCCTCACCCCACAGGCAGGAATCTCTGAGCTCCCTTCACAGGTGGACTACAGATCTTAATTCTCCCAGTTAAGAAAAGACATGATTAATGCTTTCATACTCCTCAGCTCTCTCGCAGATAAGAATATGTCCTACGACTGAATTAATTCTGTCACAGTTCTTGCTCCTTTCTTGTCACTGGGCAAAACACCAATTCCTGGCGGGCCCCCGCCCCCCCCCCCCCACACACACACACACACATATACACACACACACACACACACACACACACACATACACATACACACATACACACACACACACACACACACACACACACACACACACACACAGGTATGCGTATCATAGCTCAGTTTAATACTGGTAGACTAACCTTATCTTAATTCTCTCAATTTAGGAAGGAAATCAACTTTTACTTCTCTCAGAATTAAAAGCTAAATGCGTATCATATTCCAGCTCTGTTATAGCTAAGAATATTTTCTACCGCAGTATTTCCGAGAGCTCATGCTCTTCTCTAGCTCTTCTCGTTAGGAAGATCTCGGAACAATGCTGTAGCACACCGTGTATTAGCATAGGCCTGCGCTACGCCGGTTTTCTTAGCCGCTGCAACAGTCAGTTACGCTCAACCTCCTTTTTGGCTATCGAATCCAAAAAGTACGTGCTGTAACCCTGTTCTACTTGGTGCTTTTTATGCTTATTAAAGCTTTTACTTTCAGTGAAAATAACCAAGTGTTTCTATTTTTATTTATACATATACACCTTAAACTACTGGTCTAGCTGACTTTAAGGCGGGTTCGTTCGGGAGAGACCCGGGAGGTTTGACTCACCAAATACAGATTTCGCATGACGTCAGCTTGCAAAAAGACCGTTAGCTTCAGTCTGCGGATCCTTGTCTGATGAATCCTTCTTAGCCTCTCCTGGCTGGATCGGCAGCTGTTAGATGCCCATTGTTTCACCCTTATAGCGATGCACTAATCAGAGCAACTCTCTTTGGGAGGAAGGAGTTTATTTCCAGATGATGTCTTCTGGTGCACCAGATGTTCTTACACACAGCCTTCTCAACCTTCTCCAGCATTTTAGCTGAGCGGGTGGCCATGCCATGGCTACTTGGGAATGCTTCCACCCATCTGGAGCAGTATATCCTGGAACCTTCCACATTTAGGTGGTGTTATATAATCCATTACAAGTCATGCTTGTGCACAGAATGTGGAGTCCTACCAGGCCTGGTTAAATCTGTGGGGCATTTTGTCTCCACCTGCCTGCGCCAATGAGTGTATCTGTGTAGACAGATATGGTAAAAGACCTTCTGGGGCGACTGTCCGTACTCCATATCGCCAGATGTTACCTTCATGTAATTTAGCTCCAGTTTCCTTTCATACCTTTTCTCTTAGTGTTCCCTCTTGCGTTTGCTTTATGTTAGATATTAATTGTTTTTCTTTTTCTAATTTTCATAGTTGTACCTCTGGGTCTTCATCCCACTCCTTTGCAGATTGTTTAGCGCTGCCTGTTAAGGCATTGCCTTTAGTTTGACTTGCGTGCTCTCTTGCTTCTGCTTTTACTTTCAATACCGTTGCTGTTAGCCGGAGAGACTCAAGCAGCTCTTGTGCTAAGGTCCTTTCTTTATCGGAGTGCTGGCTGAAGTCATGAATCATCTTTGTCTCCACAACTGTCCAAAATCATGACTGACTCCAAAACCATGTCAGGAATCTGTGTATATGTTAGCCGATCTTCTACTGGTTAATTTGCATGCTTCGATTAAGGCTTTTAGTCCTGCTTGCTGGGTTGATGTGCCTGATCCATTTTCTAGGATCACCAGAAATCATAGGATCCTTTTGCTAGGATCACCAGAGATCATCCGGGAGTCAACTCCGTCCTCCCAAAGAGAGCATCTCTGGTGTAGCTCATTGTTTTTAGGGTGAAACAACAGAATCTGCTTTGGGTTTTCCTCCAAAGTCTAAATCTTTTCTTCAAAGACCTCAAAGCGTTCATATGTGCTGGTCTAAACATCACTGAAGTCCTCCTCGGCGCTTTCAGTATTGTCACACATCTGGGCCACGGGCATGTGCGGCAATTCTGTTGGAGCCTCCATCTCGTATAAGATGCACGCGCAGTCTGCTGAGATCAGGCCAGCCTCTAGGTTTGCCTGTATCCAATCGCCACATGGATCAAGAGCATAACGAGGGCTTTCATCAATGTCAATAACATTTAACATTCACATTTGACTTTTAACCTTAAATAAGATTTTCTGTTGTGAAGAAGCATTTCAAGCTATCAGTAGAAGGTTGAGCTTCTTTAACAGAAGGTCCAGCTTCTGTTAAAGATCAGCCTCTTGAGTAAGTTGCTAACGGGAGAAGGACATGGCACGGCTCATTGAATACTCTCTCCGCAAAATCCAAAAAAAAAAGCACATCTCGGTGTCTTGGCACACGCAGAGCAGCAGGGGGAGCCACCACCTTGTGACGAGCTGTCTGACTGCAGCACGCAGTGTCCATTTAAATACTGGCCTTCGACGCCTTCCCTGGTCTAGGCCAGAAAGTGGCTTTGCTGCATTTTGGCACAGAAACGTCATCTGCGCTATTTTCCGTGCTTGGAGGGTGATGTGCTAATTCTGAGCTGGGTTTGAGGATTATCGGTGTCACAGAGTTCTGCGTGACATCAGCCGTTGCCATATTTTGATTTTTCTTTTCATTTCTTCCCCATGCCTTTCTTTTATTTGACCGGGACACTGAAGTGAGATTTCAGTTTGCATTTCGCCATTTACATTTATGTTAATGATGTACGTTATGTTACATTCATGCGAAAATGCACGGTTACGGGGTCTTCTGTGCACCGGTGTCTGAAACGACCTGTTCTGTATGTTTAGAGGGCTGGTGTCTGCGGTTGATATGGGTAATTTTTCCATCTTCTTTCAAAGATAAGTAATCAGATACATAATAATGAATAATGTTCCTTACTGCTGCCTGGGGCTGTCCTCTGGCCCACATTGAAACGTGACAGATGCTTGGGTCGCCGGGCCCCACCGGCGCGCGTGTGTGTGAGCGCGTGTGAGTGTGTGTGTGTGTGTGTGTGTGTGTGTGTGTGTGTGTGTGTGTATGTGTGCTGTGTATTTGCACACGGTACTGCGAGGGATGGGGGAGACCGCCCTCGTTCAGTGATGTGGCATAGCGAATTACCGCACTTTGACGCCGAATGCCGTCTGATCTGTTGATACGCTGCTGAGGAGCAGGGAATCAGTAGAGCTTCTCTCCTTGGGGCTCATGAATAACTAATTGGATGGAAATGAAGCCCAGCGGGATAATTATGCAGCGCTCAGTTTAGAAATGCATCCCAATAAATACGTCATAAGTACCTGAAAGCATTTTAACGTACAGGGATCTGGTTTCTCAGAACCGATTGGTGGATGATACTGAGCTCGGTGGATCAGCATCTGTCTGGCTTTGCCCTTCACCGCCTGGTCATTTGGAAGGCGACACTAAAGCAGATGGTAACATCCAGCTGCAGGATTCATGTCCACGTTTGCCAAGACCCTTACGAGCCTCCCCACCTTGTACTATCTGTATCTGTATTTGACTGTTTAGAATCGCTTTCCGAGTTGACTTGCAAGCTTTTTCCTTAACGAAATTTTTGTGAAACTATTGCTTCTTTTTGACTCCAAGGGCCATTCCTCAGGTCTTCAGAGATATATCCCAGAAGCACCCCCTCCCATCTTCAGGTATAAAAGGCTAACAGGCGTGCCTAGTTGGGGGGGGGGGAGGGCTATGAGGATGCAGGTAGGTCACTTTAATGGATGGGAGGAGGTGAGGATCTGCTGCAGCCTTATCAGGAGGAAGCAGGTGCATTGACTTATTCGGGAGGTGTGTGTGGGGATGGGAGGGTTTCAGGATTTAATGATTGGGCAGCAGAGAGGTGTGAGACCATTGAGATAAGAGTGAGCTCGGGGGGGGGGGGGGGTCCTGACTGTACAGCATCCCCTCCAGCTGGGGAAGGAGGTGCTAAGCTAAGTGGGATTTTTCCCCCCACTTTCCTGTGGATGTGAGCTTGGTAGCTTCTGAATTGGCTTTGATCTGCACCAGGCTCTGATCCCCGCAGCAGAGTCGATGGGACTCCTACCGGAGACGGCTCTGTTTCTGCATGTGCCTCAGAAGCAGCCATGTCTGTGAGAGCTTATGAAATTATGGGATGGCGGGACTTATCCGCTGGGCCCGTCTGAGTCTCATGAAGCTCTGACTGCATGACTGTTTCGGGCGGTTTCTCTTTGGGTATTTATGTTTTGATGCTTTTGTTTCTCTTAAAGGTTCTCTTTGTTTCATAAGCAGTTCACGTCCGCTGGCATTGATATTCCGATTGTGCTGTGAGTTCCATTCCCAAGCTTGGGATCCACCGTTATGGTCACAGTGCTGAGAGGGGGTGTTATTATGGGACTCCTCCCCATGGTTGATTCAGCCCAATAGGAAGTGAGCTGGAACATGTCACATGTCATCAGTCACTATTAAGGTCACTTAACTGTTTTCTGTTATGGAACACAGATGGTGACACCAGTCAGTCACGCAAGCTCGGATCATCATGTCCTGGGGCCCGCTTCGCAAAAACAGTATTTCTTACTTACCGGAAAACTTGTTGAGTTTAAGGTAGCCCAGTTTAAGTGGCCTTAATCTTCATTCAATTACATTTAGCCTAGACTACCTTAAATCTGACAAGTTATCCGGCTAAGTAAGAAATCCTGCTTTGTGAAACAGGCCCCAGGTCCTAGAAGCCAGAGTTTCTGGAAGCTGGGTGGCTCTGGTTTGTATAGTTAGTGCATGAATTAGCAGGCAGGCGACTGGGGGTGCACAGATAGTCTGCTGAGAGCTCCCATTGGCTGGCGGCTGCATGGTTACCCCTACGCCGCTAACACGATTAATCGCTCCTCTGCGGTGCGTGGTTCTGCTGAGTAATAGTCAAACAGGAAGCTCTTTATCTCACTACTGCAGGCGTGGGGAGCTGCTGCCCCCCCCCACCAGAACCAGGCACGTGGGACACGGGAGACCCCGTGTGTGCTACACACAGTTCCACATTAGCATGTGTGACATTTACCTTGTATCTTGGTCTAAATATAGGAAATACACATGGACTGTAATTATGCTCAAACCTTGAAATGTTAATTCACAGAAACTGTTTATAGTTTTAGAGAGTGTAGTCGGAATACATACGAAACGTGTTGCTGTCACTGCCAGGATTGAGCGAAAGAAAGACACTCAAACGAGACTGTCCATCCTCTATGACAGATTCCTCACCTTTTGCTCACAGAGATGATTGGACAGTGCTCACTGGGCCGTCTAAATAAGCTACTTCTGGTTCAGGGTAAGGTCAGGCGACCTTGCTGTGATCCATGATGGAATATAGTGCAGGCATGTGTATGTAAGTGACTTGTTTCTTGTTAGCACCGGTACTTCACACTCCAGGGTTGCGGGTTTGATTCCCGCCCACGGCTCAGTGTGTGGAGCTCATATCTTCACCTTGCGTTTGTTTGCTTCCTCCGTGCTCCTCTGTCCGCTTCCTTTAACAGGATGGACCTATCTGTCACGCCGGGGACTCAAGTGATGGTTTAAATACTTCATCGCTCAGCTCTGGCTGCAGAGTTAGCGTTTCGGGTTGCCGTCACCCGCTTTGCTTTGCTGCTTCATGGTTCCCTGATGTCACGGGGGTCTCACAGACGCATCCTTTGAAGTATGGATGTGTCACAAACTCCGGGCTCCCCCGTGGAAGCTGTCTAGGCCGTGTTTCCCCTCCCTGGGTGCTCAGAGGGGAGGGTGGACGGGCCGGTGAAGGTTAAGTTAACATGTTTAGCGTTAATGTCCCGGACGCTCGGGGTCCACGAGCTGCGAATCCTGCTTGGTGCTGGAGGTCCAGAACCACGGAGGGCTTTTTTTACTCCTTCCTCCTATTTCCTCCCTTAGTTTCTCTTCTCCCTCCTATTCTCCATCCTTCTCTTTTCCATCCCAGCATGCAGGAGGCTGCCACACCCCTCAGGCGTCTTCTTAGCCTCGCTGAGTCTGTGACGGCTGGATCAAAGGGAATCCTTATGATCTCGTTTTCCAGCTCCTGTCTGCTAGCCCTTCTGGGATCTCTCCTCCTCCAACCCTGCCCCTCCTCCCTGACGGTGATGGTGTTCCTGTCACAGGAATGTGGGCCGCAGCATGGGGGACTTTGGGGGCGAGGAGGGGGGAGTGGGGGCAGGGGCCTGGTAATTCCCCGCCCCTTCATAGGCCAGTGGGCAGCATTTGTTTGCACACGGTTTCCTCCTTTTGTCGAGCCTGGCATTCTGTCACCTCTGCTCAGGTAAAGCGGGGGGCTCTGACGCCCCTGCCCCACTGTGTGTCACTGGGTGTCACCTCAGCATTTTGGGAGCCCTGACCACGTTCCCCGCATCTCCGCATCTGATGCGTTCTAGGGGGGCACTTGTGGGTCTCCCAGCGCCTTGAAGACGCTGCTGTTTTTATACAAAAGCATCACTTTTGATTATTATGGGGGTGGGGAATTTGCGCAAGGTGATGATGAATCAATGGATGAGAAGCAACGGAAACGTGGCTCCTCATGTAACTGTGTCTCACCCAGAATCCCCATCTGGGAGGGTGTGGTGTGCGTGGCCTTCAGTGCTTTTGCCCTCCGATCTAGCGCGAGAGAGTGGGGGCACCTTGGAGCAGAGCACAGCATACACTCTTTTGAATTGGGGGGGGGCATTGGCTGTACCTACCTTGCAGTTTGGTTCATGGCAATAACATGCTTCATGGCATTGCCGGCAGACGCAGGCACTCCCACTGAGTAACCAGATGGTAGAAATGCCCCCCCCCCCAGTGGCCGGGGATGAGAGATTGGGAGTGAGGTACAGATGGCTGCGTCATGGATGCATGCGAAGGCTTCAGCATACATGCTTTCTTTGGTTGGAAGAGGATGGGGGGTGGTACTCAGCCGGCCGGCTGTCTACAACTGGGGCTGCGCTCCGGCCTTGGTGGACAAAGGACTGGTACTTACAGGTACGCATTAACGTGCTCTTTGTTCATTACGGTCACTGTCATTGACCATCTCTCGTTAACACAGGCGCTGGCTGTACTGCAGCATGGACAGTCAGCAGGGACAGTCAACGAGGACAGTCAGCAGGGACAGTCAGCAGGGACAGTCAACGAGGACAGTCAGCAGGGACAGTCAACGAGGACAGTCAATGAGGACAGTCAGCAGGGACAGTCAGCAGGGACAGTCAACGAGGACAGTCAGCATGGACAGTCAGCAGGGACAGTCAACGAGGACAGTCAGCAGGGACAGTCAGCAAGGACAGTCAACGAGGACAGTCAACATGGACAGTCAGCAAGGACAGTTAACATGGACTGTCAGCAAGGAAAGTATGCCTTTTCAGGCCAGTAGGGTCAGCGTGTAGCACTTTCGTCTTGTCGGCGCTCAAACCTGCGTAAAACACCACCTGGACTCCGGTAGGGGGGGTGTGGGCTCTAGTACCGGCCTGCCCACATTGCCATGTGTCCGGTATCTCAGAATAGGCCACTGAGTGAGGCCGGCCCCCCCAAATCCGATGCCCAGCCAAGGCTTTGGGAGAAACCAGGCGTGTAAGGAAGTGTTACGGGGGGCAGTGACTGCACTGTGAAAGCAGACGGGCTCAGCATGCAAATTATACAAGCCCTAATAACTTCGTTATACAAGCCGAGAGGAGGGCGGGGCTTGGGCCGGGAGGGGGTGGGTGACCTAGTCCGTTTGCTCTAGAATATTGTAGTTGAAAGGCTTGTAGAAGATGATTTTTCTTCAAAGCATGTGACTCTTTCTTTTATGTGCTGCTGTCTCTTTCGGGAATGCTCCAGATATGCGATAACAT
>JAODKF010000126.1:2428488-2442682 GCA_026779585.1 Mormyrus proboscirostris | reverse complement strand
GGGAGACAGGATGCCTGTCTAGCGTTAGAACAAATCTCTTTCTTTCCATTTGTTTGTGAAGAAAACTGAAGCTGGAGAAAGAGCTGGCCGGCATGTTATGGAGAATCAGGTGGGAGGACCTCCAATTTGAAAGCCCTAATAAATACCACAAGCGTGCAGGAAGCCGGCTCACTCTCTCACAGGTAGGACCCTCGGCTGTCCTCAGCTCTGCCCACTGATAATCCATGCCGATGACAATGTGCATGAGTGATCCCCAGAAAAAATGGTGGGGTGGACAAAAGAGACGAGATGACTGATTCAGTGACACTTCCTAATTGTGGGAGATTATTGAGATAATCTGAGCTTTAAGAAATGAACTAGCGACAAGCAGGCACAGAATTGCTCATTGTTTAGGAGTTAACGAGCTTGTACCTTTACTTCCGGAGCTGCTTACTTGGCTTATCTTCTTCGTTATTTTTGTTTCAGCTGTTTTGTAGAAATGGCAACGAAACTCAGGCAAAACTAACAATTCTTTGCAGGGATTTTGAGGGCCATGGGAAATTCTCTGTCCTAAAGAAGTTCTAACTCAAAAGGACCAGAACAGAGCTGAACAACTAATTGAGGAGAAAGATGGATGTGGAGTTTAGTAGGCACAACGGATATTCTGTAAATCCATATAAATATGTAATATACAAATATTAAAATGCTTCAGTATTTTTGGGTTAACCTTGTCTTGTCCAGTTTGATAGATATCTAACCAGCATTTCTTGGGTTAAAGAAAGCACAATAAACACAGTTAGCTAAATGAGATTTTTCTGTTTATGAGTAACTCTCTTAATTTTGCCAGGGCTTGTTTTGTTTTGTTTTAATGTATTATTTAGAAATTTTCATACAATTCACCTATTGTTCCTTTACACCTTCTTGCTAATGTGCATAAAAAATGCACACACATTCGCACATGTACTCTGATGTATTCTGGCCCAGAAAAAATGTCGTTTTTTTTTCCTAGTTAAGACATTCCTGACAGTCGTCCAGATGCTTAATTTAAGGCGGGTCGGCCTTTATTCAGTGTGTGATGGAAGACACATTCTTCCTTGATTGTAAAAATAAACGCAGACCTGGCCCTGAACCCTGGAGATAACGGCGCGTCTTAAAGCCCACCTGCTTTGTGTCATATGATGCTTCAGCTCTGCCCCCTCTTCTGTTCAAAGGCACACGTTTGTATAAAATCCCCACATATCAGGCAGGTACAGTGCAGTACATTTACACGTACATAAACCCATCATCATTCCAGGTTTGTTTAGTTTTTTTTGTTTTTTTTTTTTTCCCAGTCCCTTTTTTTCTGAAAACATTCAATCCAGCATGGAGTCATTGCAAGCCAGAGCATGTTCCGGAAGCACAGGGCACCAAGCAGAAACAGGAGCTTCCAAAGGCAAGTTAGGGAGCCAGGTTGCACCATGAGGGAGTACAGACAGACAGACAGATTTACTTACTCTGAGACAGGCGCTCACACACGCCCACGCATGCACTCTCTCATACACAGAAGGCACCTAGCAACACTTAGCAACCAAAGCAAGGAATTCCTTTCTTATATAGACCGTAACTCGACACTGAACATACTAATTTCTTCTGTAGTAATTATTGTCCAGATTCTTTCTGTTGCACTTTACAAATGATAGATTATTCAGTGTCTGTTAAAGTATTCAGACCCTTGCACAATTTGCACATTTTTTTGTTTTAAAGCACTTTGAAAGGAGCCATTGATCTTTACTTAAGTCCATAACTTTCTGCATGCCTTCAAAATGGTTAATAGGTTGTAAATGGAAATGTGAAAAATGTGAAACTCTTATTGATAGGCATGATATTTTAGGTGGTCGCTAAACAAAGACATTTCATAGGGCTGTCACCCACCCCTTATAATATAGTATTGGAAAACAAACTGCTGCATCCTGTTTTATACATAGCAACCTTAGCATTTCTATGGAAATCGATTTCTCACAATTGAAAAGACAGAGCATTCTATGCCTCTGCACTTACAGTATTTCTACGGCTATAGGAAGTTAAAATCAGGAGGAAATCATGAAATCTGTAAAGCTTTTGGTTAAGTGAAGGCAAAACTCGAACGGTGGAACGCAAAAAGCTTTCAATGCATGTGCGTGATTGAAAAATGCCCATCAAGGAATCTTTTTGAGCTCAGTTAAGTTCAAGGTAGAGTAAGTCACAGAGATATTACACTGTTCATATAAATTAAGGAGGACACTCCTCTGGGATATTTCTGTGAGGCCAGCTTTGGGAGAAAAAGAAAAAGATATTGCGGAAAAAGAGAAGAAAAAGCATCTGTCAGTATGGAGGGAGCTTCACAAATGTCTTGGTGTAGCAGAAAGGCATTAAGGATCTCATAATGGATCATCTGTAAAGGCTGGTATATAAGCTATATCTCCAAACCATGTCAGCCTTCCCCCAACAAAACCGGGGAAAAAAAAACACATGTAGTGCGGTTGTGGTCAAAAATGTGCCTGAATTTGTGTAGATGCCATACATTCAGATCCAGCAGTGGTGTTTACACTAGTCAGGCATGGGTGGCCTTTTGGCAATTTCTGGAAAGCTTGTAACGAGCGAAGACAATCAAGACAATCAAGGCCAGAGTCCTGCTGATTTTCCTGCCTTCCTTTACTTGGGGGCCAAGTGTGAAGCCTCTGGCCAATCAGAATCAGTAATTATTTAACTAACTGCCTGGGAGAACTGAAAACAAGGCCTGGATTTGGAATGTAGGGCCTGATTTGAATAAGGGGGCATAGAGGTATGTATTAGAGGAATTCAGAGGCATGTATTAGGGCAGTTAGTCAGTGTGTGAGGCCAAAGCTGCACTGGAGTGACTTAAGAACGAGGACTGACCTCCCTTGAGCAGCAACAGCTGTGACACGTCCTGGCTTCACATCTGAGGTCCATGTGAAAGCATAGTTAATATCAAAGAAACCGGTCTGGAGCAGAACTGCCAGAAGAAAGGGCAAAGACTGGACTAAGCCTAAAGTTGGTGGGGGCTTGCGGGTATAACAGTTTTCACAGAATATTGGCTTGTTGGGTCTGAATACTTGCGTGGTTGACGCTTTCTCTTTCGTGTTTGATGGCTTATGCTGTAACCTACCTTCAACATGAGCACGGAAGCTTTTAATAAAATGCTACGTCTTGAAAACGTGTATGCATTGTTTTGTAACTCCACACAATGGCACACCATAGTCGAAACGTCGCCACATGGCCTGTAGCTAGCATGTGAAACGTAGACCTCCCAGAAGCAGCATTGTTCTGTGTTATATAAATGACATACACTTGAATGTGGTGTTGTTATCAATGCAAGACTCTCATTATGAAGGGCAAGACTGCTAGCTAATTGTACATATACAGGCAAAAGGAGCTTTTGTGATTCATGACAAAGTGACAAAAGACTTCAGAACAATACATTTTTTTAAGGTATCTTGCGTAAAATGTAAACATATGCAATGTCAAAAAAGTTATTTGGGTGTCACAGGGCGGAACATAAAGCTTGCAAAATAAAGTCAGGGTGCCAGGCATCTATAGTGGGGACGCAGACACAGGCACACGCGCACATACGACCAAGCAAATACGCGCACGGGCACATGGCCACAAACGCATATGCCCATGCAAGCAATCAACGGGCAACCTGCGGTGATCCGAACTGCATGTTCAGTGGAACTGGATGAGAAGCAGATAAGGAGCCCTTTACAAATATGCACAGTGTTTTGACGCTTTTCATGCTCTTATGAACAACTAACCCCCCCTCCCCCCCGCGGTGCGAATATAGCGCTTATTTCAGTAAAACCAGTAAATAGATTCCATTACAAGACACCACCAACCTCCTACCCATAGAACTGGATATGTGTCACAAATCTTAGCTTTTATGTGCGCTACTAGACTGTGCGTATATACATACCACTATTACAAATATTTTCGGGTTGTTTTTGGTATTGATGTGTTACTTACGAATGTGTACTCACCACAGCAAAGTTACTGGTTTTAGTCCCTATAGAAGCCCCCCATCAGTATCCATGAGCCTTGATTGCTGTGGGAGAAGCATCCTGCTGTTTGAATACTTGAAATTGCTTTGAATGAAACCATTATGTTGTTATTATTAAATGTCTAGTATAGCCGTTAATGGGTCTTATAGTAACATCAGTATTAAAACTCCAGCTGCAGCAAAGAAACTGAACCATTTCATCTCCTTTGGGGTGAGATATATTTCGTTACAATGCATTTTCAATTTTGTTGCTTTTATAAAAATGGATTTAAATGTGAAATTATTTCACAGGAAATTTAACACTCTTAAGGTTTATTTTTTACATTAGGCTTACATAATTATTATATAATTATCAAACTGTAATTGTGTATTTAAGTGCATTCAACATATCCAGCAGGAATTATGTCCATAATAATTTTACTAGTCTTATTAAAATGATGAAACTGAGGTACTTATTCTGTAACACAAGCGATATTCCCAATCGATCCTTATATGAAGCCAACAGTGGCTACATATGTATGTTCTATAACATTACTTAAGCAATGACTTTCTGTTAATGGTCCTGTTTATATGGTACTGTCTCATTTTACTGTCTTAAAGGTTTGTCTTCCTTGTTATAATTCCCCATAAACAAACATTTACTGTAAATAGGCGCCGTAACCATGGAAGCATGCCACTGTCATCCCTTAGGCCTTTAGGCTACAGTCGATGTAAAACTACAAATGTATATATACTACACTAGTTCATTACATTTTAAATGTTTTCCATATTTAGTGACAAGTCATTTAATGTTATTTTTCTGGCCGCATTCATTAGAGTAACACAAACATTTCATTGGTCTTGCTTTGATTCCCATCTCATTGTGAGATTGCCTTCAGCTACCTGAATTTCTACGTTACGGTCTTCCGCCTTGTGACAGCAGGCTTCACAGCCGGGAAGAGTAATTGGCACTGAGGATGGTTTAAGTGAGCCAGGGTGCAGTACCACTGCTGGATTCAATGGGCTTCTGGTTGATAGTGGTGACAGCCATGTCGCTCCCTGTCCCTAACTCACATATATGACATTATTGCTTTGGAAGGCACTTGATTATAGGGACAGGCATAGAAAGCAAGAAATTTGTACATTACAGGGCGTTATGATAAACAAAATTTGTTTAACAAAATTAATCATTATATATGCTTGTCAGTCGTGTTAAAATATTAACCACATTGTGAGATGTGAGATGTGGTCCATATATAGTCCATCTGCCATCCCAAGTTTCCATGGCAATGTCTGCTGTTCGGGATTTATGGTAATGTTGTGCCATAGTATTGTTTTTGCAAATGCTTTTACACATTTTGTTATTTTAGATTTTTTTTGTTTTGCATACGAAAGGACAGTATGGGTAATGTGAGACAGAGCATTCATGGAATATCTTAAAGCAAAGTGGAGCATGTGCTCCGCAACTCATAAAACTTTCATTACAGTGCCATTAACTATGGCTTTTTATGCACCATTAAAAACAAAAACGGAAGAACAAACAGCAACTTCCCACAGAATGACTTTAAAGGTTCACACACACACAAGCAACATCTGTAAAAGAGAACCATCCAAATATCTTACTTTTCCCAGAAAAATTAAAAAAGTAAAAAGTAAAATACTTCCCCTGAGAAAAGTTGATCTGATTGTATCCTGGATTGTGGAAATTAATATGGCGTAGTATGAACTTGATTTACACTACAGTGCCTCCTCCCAACGTGCCAGCCCTCACCCCAGTCATAACTCATTTAAACACGGATAGTATCACCCATGACACTCTGCCTAACTATGCATAACCACATGTACAGATATACACCCCACTCTGTAAACCATTGCAGCACGTTCTGTCTGCACATTGTCTTGCATTCTGTGTTTGTATCTGTGCACTTTTGTCCCTATTCTGCTGTGTGAAACCAAATTTGCCTTTGTGATTAGTAATGTCTATCTATCTGTCTGTATGTCTGTCTATCGATTTTATACATTATTACAAGTTAAGCACACATATCCCCATTAAATCTTTTTTATTTCAGCACAAAAGTGATGTGCAGTGCTTCTTTGCATTGCGCTCTGTGAGTAGATGTGGTCCCCTTAATCTGCTCTCCCTCACTCATTTCAGCGCGGATCCAGTTACGGCTCGCTGATAACTGCTCATGGAAAGCATCAGCTGTTTGCAAAAACAGGCTATTTTAAGGTAAGGTTGGATGCTGACTTTTCCGGCTTGTCCTCGCTGCTGTCCACCCACACTCGCATGCACAAAAGCAGGGAGTAGGCGAGCTGGCCGCGCTGCTGCAGCGGCGGTTCGGGGGTGTCGCAGTCCGCAGGCTCTCCGCAGTTACGGCATTATGGTTACTTCCTCTGATATGAAATGCGTTTTGCTCGTGATTTAAAATTTTAATTAGAGAAGCGGCACGCCAAAAAACAAATACAGGCCTGCATGTGCATTACACCTAGGCGGAAGCAAATTTTAGTATTTTTATAATGCACAATAAATAAGAAAATATGCAAGTCAACAGGTCAGTGAATTGGTCGGCACATATTGACATTTGGACATTAGATGTCTTGTTGAGGTGATCCTTCCAAATGTTATTCTCCACTACATTGTAAAATAATCTAGGTTACTAAAGTAAGCTGTTGCTTTTAGCTGGCCTATGGACCATTAGCATGGACATTGTTGTTGACCAAACATAGCCTATGTAGCCTAATCACCAATTCTTGATTATGTAATGTCATTTAAGCAAGGCATTTTATCAGAAAATGGCTGCATTTTGACACCTTTCCATGAATTAATGTGAGAGATAAACAGCCACTTCGACTTTATGGTGCTCACGTCCCAGGTAACAGGGAACTTTAGCCAAAGTTGGCAGAGAACATTCTTACTGTAATAGGCCTATTGATGGAACGTTATTTCAAAGGTTCTGTCAATGTGAGCATGATAACATTCATTACTTCAATCATCTCTTTAACACGAGTAATGTTGAAAAATAAGCTATTGTTTGATAATAAAATATTAACTTATAAAAGCACCATATGTATATACTACCATTGAGCCATCAAGCCTTGGACCCATGATCTTGCTGATGTGTAAAATGACTATTAATAGTTCTACCCACTGCCCAACCATGCGCTTCATTTGCTTTTATATTATTAGTTTTAGCTGTAATAGTGGGATAATGTTCTGGGAACATCAGGAAAATGGGACGCTTCGAATGTTTTCATAACTTATCCATAACATACGGTAACTGTTCCATCCATCAATCCATCCACTTTCTGTAACCGCTTATCCTATTAAGGGTCGCAGGGGAATCAGGAGCCTATCCTGGATGCTACGGGCGCAAGGCAGGGAACAACCCAGGATGGGGCAGAGCAAAAATTCCTAATATGAAAAATTTAGGGGCGGTTGTGCCTCAGGTTAAAGGAATCATTCTTGTAAAGGAATTTTTGCACCTAGCTGTGTCTCTAGAAAAACCTTTGGTATTTGGGTGAAATGTCCAGTGCTGGCTGTATTAACTGATAACCATTGAAACTGGGGTTTAACTAAACACGAGATTATGTAATATTAAATGATTGGTAACACTTTGCTAGAAGAGACACAAATACTTAGTAATAACTCAGTTACTACTGAAGTACACATCACAAATAAATCATGAACACATATAGTTGCTACTTAAGTTCAAAGATTAATGATGAACATTCATGACATCAGTATTTCGCGTGTTATTTATTACCTGATCCTTCAGTAGTTCACTAAAATTTACAGAATTAACAGATATACTAACAAATATAATACTTGTTTGAGAATGTGATTGCTTAAGATTTGTAACTATTAAAACAAATTCATACATATTTTGTAACTAACACTTCATTTGCGGTTAATTAATATATAAGTAAAAGTATAGTACTACATTATTTGCCTCCCCTCAAGTAAACTTACCAAATAATTTTTAACATTTGTAAATATTAAAATTAAAGTATACAGTTATTAAATCTCTCATGTAATCTTGCATTTGTGGCCAGGGAGGTTGCTTGGCATTTGTCCTTGGGCTGGATGTCTGTCATTAATTTACTAGGTTCTTTAGCCCCAAAATAGAGGCCAAATCTGCACCACATTTACCGACAATGTTTGGTGCACTGCCACATGATAAATACTGTAAATAAAGAACAGTGTTTAAAAGTTCTAGAATAATCCAACCAAATTCAGAATTTAGTTTAGATGTGAAGGATTTGAGCCAGTGAGTGCTGCACTGAAACTGTATAAATATCCCCTTGAAGTATTTTCAGTCTCTTGAGAGACGTGCCTCTGATATTTGTGGTTATTTAGTGGACATGCTGCGCACGATGAAAATGATCCCTATAAGAAAAGACTGACGCTGTAACAAATGTTTGAGAATGACCTTTTTCTGTATTTAAACCGCAGCACAAACTCATGAGCTGGGGATCTCGCTGTTTGTTTCCTGCAGTGTTAAGCAAGGTGACACCCAGCTGACTTTAATTTACGTGCAATAGTATCACTTTTTCCCCAATGCCCAGGCTTCCCCGTCACATCTGGTCTTTTTTGGTTAATGATATTCCTCTCTTCTGCTTCGCTGCAGACATATTGCTAACAAGTGCCTCTTCACAGGGCAACCTGGTGGCCATCAAGCACGTCAACAAGAAAAGGATCGAGCTGACGAGACAAGTGTTGTTCGAATTGAAACATGTGAGTCCCTGCACGGCGTGAATGTCACATGGAGGCTTTGGCGTGAATGTCGCGCAGGGGGCTCCATTAGTGCTTTACAAGACCACTGCAGTGTGGCACCCAGCCCCAGCAGTAAAACACACACGGGAAATGTGTACCAGGGGGTAGTGAACTGTTTGGAAAACAATAGTGGTGTATGGGAGAGCCTGAGTACTCTGACTTCCACAGTCATTTTTATTAACCTGCTCGTTGGGAGGTTTATTAAGCAAAAGAGCAGATGGGGGGGGGGGGGGGGTCAGTGTGTTTTTGGATGCAGTGTAAACAGAAAAGGCATTATGGTCAGGAAAGTGATGGACCTAAAAACATGGATTCCCCAGCACAAGGAGCATCAGTAATCACAGAACAACCATAATACAGAGTGTCTCAAATAACTCACAGATATGTCCATTGAGTGTCACCTGCTTTGTAAGTGTTTACCTTGTAAAAGTGCACATTACGGGTGAATGCGGGGGATAGCATCGACAGACCCCATGTGAAGTCTGTCTGCTTCTGTGTATGACTGATACACGACTGGTGTTTTCCTCTCTGAAGATGGGCAGGGCAAATGGTGAAATGAATGATTCTACTGTAGGTTGTTCTGTTAGTGTTAGATGCTGGTTTCAACTTGCTGAGACGTGGTAGCTTAAAGAGCCATCTGTCTGTCAGGCCAAAGTCCACCCGAGCAGATGGAGGTAACAAGAGTAGCCAATGGACAAATAACCCCCCCCCCCTCCCCGGCCCCAACATCTGGCTGGAAAGAGATAAATGGCCACGATATAAAAGTTTGTGCGCAAGTTTATAAAACCCATGTCTTCTTCCAGGTCAAATAATCCTTGTGTAAAAGAAATGAGACATTCCAGTAGCAAGTAATCAGTTAGATTCCTTATGAAAACATACAACTCTGTGGGCAGCACTTGGCCGCAGACAAGTAGAGAACCTTGAATGTGTGCTGTGGTACCATATTCTGGCAAGACGGAGATGGAACGTTCCACACACCAAACCGTAATTAAACCATTGTTTTAAACTGGTAAACAGCCGTTTCGTTTGCTCCCATATTGCAGATGTTATGCATTCACCATTTTTCATGGATTAATTTGCCAAAAATAAACATAAGAACTTGGGAAATAGATGACATCAAAGGAAATTTCCAGGAAAAAGAGTACTTTAAGAGTAAACTGTAGAAGTTATTCGCATATAGTAACACTTATATATATATATTGGTTTTGACCCCACATTAATTGAACACAACTAATTTAATTTACATTTTGATAAACGAGTTACACACACATGAAATTAGAAATCAGTCATTGTGTCTCTTTTGCTTGGTATCAGCACTATTTTTGGGAGTAACACAGAAGGCCTTTTTTGCTTACATAAGGATTGGCATGGTCAGTGTGTTTTAATGGTTTTCTGGTTTATAGCAACGTAATATCACCATTTCCTTTGTGACCACATGGTTTCATAAAAATCAAATAAATATGGACTGTTTCTACTAAATGTAATTAGAGTAAATTAGTCCCATGCAGAACTCTACTCTGGTTTGCCAGTCACACAGAAAATTGCTACATGAGGAGTTTTATTGTCAAAAACATAATCATATATGAAGACTAATCTTGGGATGTGAGGAAAGGCCTCCATCATATCTTTTTCAAAGCAACTGCTTAAATAAGCTCGGGCTTAGCCCTAATGTGTTCTGACATTTTATGGTTACCTTAGCACTCTGTCACTTAAACTGTCTTTTTGGTGTAATGCTAACGACTTATTTTAAAGTGACTTCATTTGTTTACAGTGTAACACAATTACTTTTACAGTGTAACCCATGACAATATATCTATTTACAAGTGTCGCTCTCTTGTTTTCAGATGCGGGACGTCCAGTTTAACCACCTGACCAGGTTTATTGGGGCCTGCATTGACCCACCCAACTTCTGCATCGTTACTGAATACTGCCCCAGGGGGAGTCTGCAGGTGTGCTCACACATCTCAGATACATCGCCTCCTTCTCGCTTCTCCGCAAACACTTAAATTTGCCGTAAAATTGCCTAGGCTACTTTTTATATCGCTGTGACATTATCAATTTGTGACTGATACAAACATGCAGTGATTTTGTCAGGGATTATTATATTTGTCTTTGATAAATATGAGTCTGCATATTTACATACTTATACATTTTCTAGAATTTACATGCATTATGGTAGCTTAATTGCTAGCTAATTGGTGGCTTCACTTTAAAGAAAAACATGCTATTCTATACATCTAATCTCCATGGTGTTTCTGTAACTCCCTGGGATGTCGCAGTTCCCAAGATTGGACTGGAACTTTTAAGCACCCTTTGACAAATGGGTTATAATGGGTAGAGTCAAAAAGCGAATGATATTTGACGTACATGCTACAGCCACAGAATGCAGAATCAGCCACTTTGCATAAGCAACCATCGCTTATAATCATGCTAAAGATTACAGCTCAAGGTTGGAAAATGAAGAAGTGTTTGCAGATACCTTTCTTGTGTGGATCTTTTTGCAAAGAATGACACCTGAGGCCAATTTAGACTCAAGTGATAATATATTTTTTACAATAATTTGTGGATTAAAGAGTTCTTCAGATAATGAAATAAAACCAAATGACGGTTAATCTAGATTCACTCTGCCTTTCACTACTGAATTAGAATTTTGAGATTGCAGGAGACTTACAGTATTTAAACAAGTAATTCCCCCCAGCAGTGTATTGCATGCATGTGTGGTGATATTTACCGACTGATGGGTTTAATATTGTTGCATTTTACTTGCATTCTGATATCAAAATGGCAAATGATGTCTTTTGTAAAAGCAATTTGTGGTTTTAGTTTTTTAGTATCAGTTTCTATTAATATTCGCACAAACAATGTTTGTGTTTTCTTTATTCTAAGGACATTCTGGAGAATGAAAGCATTAATTTGGACTGGATGTTCCGGTATTCATTAATCAATGATATAGTAAAGGTATGTGGGACTATGCTTCTTCAAAACTGTAGTCTTTTTAAGTCGTTCAGGGCATTGCCAAGACATCCTCAGTGTTTTTTGCCTATGGCGACATAATCTTTCTGGTGCTTATTCAGTTTCCTTTGTGAGACGCAGTGATAACAAAGGGCTTATGGAGGGCCTTAAGCCCATGCAGAAGACTCACAAGAGTTTAAGAGCTTGCGGAGGAAATGTACAAATTCCAATTTTATTTAGAAAAACTCTGGAAAAAATTAAGAGACCCACTCCATATATTTTTTTTTTAAGAATCTGCATTGTTAAATCCTGGTTTAACCCTGGTTCTGCTGGCAGAAGGCTACACTGCAAGGCAGCTTGCTTCCAGTCTCAAAATTTCTAAGACAGCAGTACAGAAGAACAAGGTGAAGCAGGAGACACTGGGAACGACCAGAAAGCAGCCAGGCAGAGAGCAGAAGAGACTTTCTAATGCCAGAGATTACTGTCAGCTTATCCGACTGTTTCTCACGAATTGGAGGGTGACATCAGGTGACCTTCAAAAGGAATAAGAACATAAGAAATATACAAACGAGAGGAGGCCATTCGGCCCATCAATGGGAAACATTAAGTGCAGGTGTGAAGTGCACTGCTAGGACAGTTTGTATCAGGCTCCTAGAAGCAGGACTGAAATCCCATAAAGCCAGGAGGAAGCCCTTCATTAATGAGAAACAGGGAAGAGCCAGGCTGGGGTTTGCAGAAAAATATATATTATTCACAGATGCACAACCATAAATTGAAAAATGAGGGAAACAAAATTGTACTGTGGTCTCTTATTTTTTCCAGAGCTGTACATTTATAAAATCTGAAAAGGTGAAACAGAGATACCTGTTCACCTTACAGAATAACCTTATAAAGCTTAATTTGTTTTACCTATGAGCATTTAGTTGTAGCTGTTTTTCCTAATTAGTGTAAAAGACAGCTGCAATTTTCCTGCAGTAATTAAGGTTGAGTCCAGCAATTTCTTAAAGGTTAACTACACTGAAAAGCCCTTCCTGGGAATTTCACCAGTCACGGATCCCCGACTTTAATGACCGTGCTCCACGTGACATTTAAAAAAAGACATTAAAAGTGACTTTAAAATAGCATTCTGAGGGTGTTCTGCACCTACAATGCAGGAGGTGTTTAAAAACACTTTGATTTTATGTGAACAAAGATGTTAGTGAGGTGTTATCACAAGATCATATAGAACCTCGAAGATTTAAATGTGTGTATCAGAAGTATCTTTGAAAGTCGCCCAAAAAGCACCTCATGTGAATATGCCAATGTTCATTGCTAGGCTTTTGTTTCAATTATTGCACCCAATTCTAGCATTCAGAAAAAAAAACATTATTTCTGTGTGAAATGTGATGTCCCCATGAGCTGACGACAAGGTCAGTGCTCTGCTAAAATGACTGTTACCGCACCGATTGCTGCTGTTGTAGCATAAACGCCTCTCATGCCACCTCCCAGGGAATGAATTACCTTCACAACAGCTATATTGGAGTACATGGAAATCTGAAATCCTCCAACTGTGTCGTCGACAGCCGATTCGTGTTGAAAATCACAGACTACGGGTTAGCTAGTTTTCGGTCGTGTTGTGAAAATGAAGACCCGCATATACTCTATGCAAGTAAGTATCAGTGCATTACTTGCTATCAGTTTCTTAAATTGCCACATATTGAGCTGACTGATATGACTGTATACATGTTTTCTTATAGAAAAGCTTTGGACTGCTCCAGAATTGTTGATATACGACCGACATCCCCCACAGGGGACGCAGAAAGGGGATGTATACAGCTTTGGCATCATACTACAGGAAATAGCCCTCAGAAATGGGCCCTTTTACATAGAAGGCATGGATCTGAGCCCGAAAGGTAATCCTCTTGTGTTTGCTGTTATAGATGTTTACTGTTCTCGTGCCATTAAAAATAAACAGATAGACAACAAGTAGGTAAATTTCCTATCAGAATTTGAGTTGCGACCTCTGATTGGTGTTACTAATATGTTCTCAGTTTTGGAAAGATACTCCCCTGTTTTTATGAAGCCATTTTCATTGCTTAGCACTGCCATTCATATCTGATTATGAATATCTGATTTTGTAGAAAAGTAATGGCACTATTATTACTTACACTGACCTTGTAGTGCCTAAACGAATCATCTTTTATTAAGTACATGAAGCATTGTTTTTAAAAAATCCTTTAACATTCTGCTGTTGTTCTAGCAGTAAGTAAGATTAGAAATAACCCCTAATAACAGCTTGGCCAGCGTTACAATGTTTTGTGTTAATCCCTACTGTTGATTGTAATGTGTAATGTAGGACATGGTCGGTGTTAATCACTGGTGTTAATTGCCTGTGTGATGTCAGACATGGTCGATGTTAATCACAAATCTATATGGACTGAAATTAATGTCAATGTAAATGCAGTTTCATGCTCCCCGGTCGCCCAGAGGAGGATGGGGTC
>JAODKF010000126.1:2409655-2428388 GCA_026779585.1 Mormyrus proboscirostris | reverse complement strand
TGGTCAGGGTTAATCACTGGTGTTAATTGCCTGTGTAATGTCAGACATGGTCAGGGTTAATCACTGGTGTTAATTGCCTGTGTAATGTAGGACTTGGTCAGTGTTAATCGTCAGTGTCAGTTGCCTGTGTGATATTAGACATGGTCGGTATTAATCTCTGGTGTTAATTGCCTGTGTAATGTTGGACATGGTCAATGTAAATCGCTGGTGTTAATTGCCTATGTAATTTCAGACATGGTCGGGGTTAATCACTGGTGTTAATTGCTTGTGTAATGTTGGACATGGTTCGGATTAATCACTGGTGTTAATTGCCTGTGTAATATTGGACATGGTCGGGGTTATTCACTGGTGTTAATCGCTGTGTAATATTGGGCCTGGTCAAGGTTAATCGCTGGTGTTAATTACCTGTGTAAAGTCAGACATGGTCGATGTAAATCGCTGGTGTTAATTGGGCATGATTGATGTTAAGTGCCTGGGCATTTTACCTGTCCCCATGCAGAGATCATACAGAAGGTGAGGAACGGGCAGAAGCCTTACTTCCGACCGACTGTGGACACAAGCTGCCACTGTGAGGAGCTGGCTATCGTCATGGAGGGCTGCTGGGCGGAGGACCCAGCCGAACGTCCTGACTTCAGCCACGTCAAGATGTACATCACGAGGCTCAACAAGTGAGTGCCGCTCCGTGACGCACCACAGCAGCTCACGATTGGCTCCAGGGGGGCTTTTAAGGGCCCTTAAACAAGGCCTTTAACCCGCAACACCATGGGTGCTGTATGCCAGCTGACCCTGCACTATTGCTTTCAAGCTTTCATGGAGAGCAAGATGGGACAGACACAAATGAGGATGAATAAAATATCTGTATTTTGTGTAGAGAGTTTTGTTTCTCATTGTTCATAATGTCTGTCAAATGCATGTGGGATTGAGGAAGAATTTTAGTTTATGCAAAACACTGACAAAAATTGGCAGCTGTATTATAAGACTCCTACAGGTTTCTGCAAGGCCTTCGTTCATGCACGTGCTACGGAATGATGCCGAAACTGGATGCCTTCCCTTTCGTCATCCACTACTTGAGGAATCCTCACAGGTGTCTCACTGACATTCTTGCAGGGAGGGGAGCACCAGCATCCTCAATAACTTGCTATCCAGAATGGAACAGTATGCCAATAACCTGGAGAACCTGGTGCAGGAGCGGACACAGGCCTACCTGGAGGAAAAGAGGAAGGCTGAAAATCTGCTCTACCAGATCCTACCACAGTAAGAGAAGATATGATATATCATATATCTGTATTGGGCGAAGTTCTTTGAAAATTGGCACCAGTCAGATGTCATGTGTCGTCCTGGCCGATATTTCTAGTCACTCTTCAAAGTTAGCAGCACCAGCGCTAAAGATCAGAGCAAAATAATGGAGATGATTGCACTGGATGATCAGCCATTTTCTGTAATGGAGGACAAGGGATTTCTTTGGCTCTTTCATCACTATGATGTCACTGACGTCAGGTCTACCACAGCTCTGCAGAGTTCACAGGTTAGCTGGTTGTCAGCAGCAGTTGTTGGTGATATTAGAGTAAAATGTATCGATTATCGGTATCAGCCAAAATTTCTACATTGGCGCACCACTAGTTAGCACATGTCAGAAGTCGTTTGCATTGAAAAATCAGTACGGCTTTATTTCCAGGGCTATTAGTGGATAGATGATTTCTTGGGAAGCAGAGCTTAAGTGGAGAGCGATGATGCAGCGGTGTCATCGGTAATTGCATGCCGGAGAAGCTTAATAGCGGGTTTCGAGGGCCTGATTACACCGAGGAAGTGGAAAGGGTTGATCACCGGCTGCTTAACGTCTGGGCTCCTGATGATCTGTTTTTCCATCTCCTCTTTAAGTATCTCACAAAGTTCTCTTCAGGAGAAGTGACTGTTCATTTCTAAAAACCCTAATTATTAACTACGTCGAGTGAAATAGGTTTAAATTACTATGGTGACAAAATGATTTTCAAAGTGCCAGTGATATCTGTGTAAACTATTTTAAGAGAAATTAATTGTGTTGCATTGCTGTTCAGAGCTGTTTATTCAGTTAATGTATAATTCAGATTCATACAGTACCTCGTTGAGATATTTTGCATTCTTCCATATGGTTTACCATTTTTGTATGTTAAGATAAAGAAATATTTTTGATGTATGAGACTGAATGTCCACTTGACTTTTGTTTTCTAAAACATGGATAAAGTTTTGGATTTAATGAATAAAATGTTATTATACAGCTCTGTGGCGGAGCAGCTGAAGCGCGGCGAGACGGTCCAGGCGGAGGCTTTTGACAGCGTCACCATATACTTCAGTGACATTGTCGGCTTCACCTCACTGTCGGCCGAGAGCACGCCCCTGCAGGTACAGCCAACACGCTGGCGGATATTTGTCCATCATCAGTGATCTTTAACAGTTTCCCCCCAGTTATGTACAGTGAATTTCAGAAAAAGCACATGTAATCTAGCTAATTTAGCATGAATGGCCGCACATAACGATTATAGAAAAAAGACTTCAGACACCCTACTCTACCCACTGGTTGTTTCATGCTCAGTTCGGTAACAGTGCAGTGCAATCAAAGTAATGAGATGGATGGTAGGACCCATTGCAGAGCTCTAATAATGCAATGTATGCTATCAGAGTTTGGACCCAATCTTCTTTATTGTGATTACACTTAATTACAGATGAACCAATGAGGTTCTTTGGAGAGTCCTAGTGTGATATGAGTGTTCACTGTGTTTGACAGCGCGCTTGGGTTGTAAATGGCTCATACTGTACTCTTTAACTAAATTGAAACCACAAGTGGCTCAGAAATATTGGACATGCATATCAGCATGCAGCCGCATTCCTGCCATGAGATACATCCTGTACACCGTGACGGCGCCTCCGTACCTTTCCGTCATTCTGACAGGGAATGTCAGCCCAAGCTTTCCGTGACTAACAGCCCGTGTGGGTGAAGACTCACCAACAAGCCTTCTTGATATTTAGTTTGCATGTTTCACCATTACATAGCAACAAATGCAGCTCCATAGCAACCACTGAGACTAAGGACTTTGGTGCTGAAACGTATTGAACAAAGAGTCCTTCTTTCAATCATCAAATAGATAACAAAATGTTCTCACTATGATTTGTAGTGTTTTGCTATTTCATATATGATGTTTGTTATATTTCATACAAGTTTAATGTATTTATACCTACCATTTTTTAGTAGATTAACTGTAACTGTGAATTTTCTCCAAGTCTCTTAAGAGTACATAGGACTAAGCTTTAACGATCCATCCTATGTCCAAGCTGGGCTTGCATTCTGTTGAATCTCAGATAATCTCTCTCTCTGGGCAGAGTATTTATTAGATTGAATATTATTGGAATATTTCAATTTATTTTAATTAATGGTACATTGAAAATAAAATAAATATCATTCCTTAATGAAAATAAAATGTATTTTATTTTAATTAATGGTACATTGATAATAATAATTTACTTATACCTATATAGGGATACTGACCTATATTGTACATGCTGGTTCTAAAGAATAGAACCTTTAACATGGTATCTGAGCAGCTGTGCTGTCTAATACACAAGTTAAACTTTCAAACACCATAAATCCAAGGGATGCTTAAATGGCTAAAACGGCATATTTTATAGCTACCCTATGATTTTCTTTAAAGCATGATATTCAACATTTTTATATATTGGAATTCTGTAATACACAGTTAAATGTAGGTTATGCAGCTGAATATTCTGCATATTATTGCAGACCTGTTAGGTATTAAATGGTATTGATTTTTGCCTGTATCTGTCACTTGTATCCGTAATTGTATTTTCACTTGTTTTTATTTAAAATGTTTTCTTCCCTGTAGGTTGTGACCTTACTTAATGACCTTTACACCTGCTTTGATGCCATCATTGATAACTTTGATGTCTATAAGGTGAGCTATCGTTTGTTATTGGTATCTCCCCATGATGACATGGGTATCTGGAACGCCATTGGTCGCTGTGGTTTTACTTACCATTTTGAGTCCTTTCCCCTAGGTGGAGACGATCGGTGATGCCTATATGGTGGTGTCAGGCCTGCCGGTGCGTAACGGTAAACTCCATGCCCGTGAGATTGCCAGCATGTCGCTGGCTTTGCTCGAGCAGGTGAAAACCTTCAAGATCAGGCACAGACCCAACGACCAGCTGCGCTTGCGGATCGGGATCCATACCGGTACGCTTTTGCCTTCACGTAGCTGCTGTCTTAGCCCTCTTTTTCAACTAGAATTGTTTTTTAAAATTTGGATCGCTCCTGAAGTGTCACACCTCATATTAAACACGGTGGCTTGGGAGACCTGAGAAGCCAGATAAATTGGGTGTTAATATCCAAAAATGAAACAAGGTTTATTTGCCATTTGTGCAAATATGAGCACAATATCCTCTCCTTCAAAGCACACATGTGTGAGAGCAAAGGTTGAGGTCCGAGAGTGGAGTTAGTCCTTGGAACATTTTTCATCACGTGATGCTGTAATGATTCCTCGTGGTTGGCTGCTGTCCTCCCGTGCCTTGGAGAACAGCCGTGCAGAATTGCTTCATCTGCATGTTTGATCACCCTCAATGCACCGTGATGTACCCTGGATCAGTCATGGAACACTGTGACCTAATTAGATAAGCGGTTTTGGGAAATGTGTAGATGTAAATACTCATGACCAGATTTCTGTATCTCATGTTTGTGCCGTGGTGCTTTTGTACCGCAGCTGTTATGTGTTCAGCTCCCACTAATCATATGACTTCTGTTCAGTTGGAACCATTTGTGATTGAAATCTTTGCAGCTAGTTTTGAAAAACGCTGCCATCAGGTGTGTGTAATAATAATCCATGGGCTTTAATTTCCCTGAGTTTGAAAGTGTTCGTTCCGCTTGCCCTTCTCTGTTGCATTCATTACAGTACTATGCACTGCTCTGTCTCATATAACTCTACTAGGATAATGCAAACTCCATCAACTTCTGATCTACAACAGGGTCACATTGGACTTGGAGTCTATCTCAGGAGGTATAGGGCACAGGGCTGGGGTCACCCTGGATAGGATCCTAAACCATCGCAGGATACTTAGGCAGGGAAACCAGAGACCCCCATCTAATTCGCGGAGGGTGGGCAAACTCCACTCACACAGTTAGGGGCAATAATCGAAATCACAACCTACCTACAAACCACCCTTATTTGGAATGTATTGAACTTTATAAGTAACTATATTTAACATAATTTTATTAATGTGGCACCTTTTGAAATAGAATCATGTATTGCTATAAAATTTGTTTTGTCAAAATGATTTTGGTTAATTGGTTATTGTACGGGATTTGCAGTTTATGTTTGTTTGCTGGTGACGTTGAGAGTGACTCCTGTGCTTTTTCCTTGCATGGACAGGGCCCGTGTGCGCTGGTGTCGTCGGCCTGAAAATGCCACGATACTGTTTATTCGGGGACACTGTGAACACGGCATCGCGCATGGAGTCCAACGGCGAAGGTGAGTCTGAAGGTCATGGCCGTGGAGGAACCAGAATGACAGAGAAGTTAGTGGCTACAAAAGATGGATGGATGGGTGGATAGATGGATGATTCCGACTTATCCACAAATTAGACTTAAAGACTTAGGAAATGGAACTTGTTTGTAACCTGGGGGTTGCCTGTGTATGCGTCACTTGTGCATTATTTTGGAGAAGAATTAAGTAACGTAAATGCAAATGTCTGGGGAACTGAGGTCATTGTAACTGCTTCATGAGAAGAGATGTTGCTATATCATACAGGATGAGGCTGGTTTCACTGGGGCACAGTGACTGAGGTTCGTTGAAGATGTTATCCAGCCTATTAATCGCAGTAGTAATTAAGATTAATCGCATTTCATACTTTTGCTGGATTTCAGTTTTGGAATTTGAGGCTAAAGCATTCTGGCTTTCATTAGATAGCGAATTCATTCCTGGTGAATGACTTTGTAGTCAGGTTAAATATTATAACACTTCCAGAAAGGTCATAACCATTTAATGGATGTGCAGGTCTTACATCAAAACCTCATTTCTAAAAAAATAAAAATAATAAATACAAAAGTGCTTTCACAAGGCCAGACTTTAAACTGTGGTCTCCCGCTTGGATGAAGCGTGTTGTGGTTGGGCTGGCCTTTCTCTCTCACGTCCAAGCGGTGATGTCCATGGAGGGCAGGCCACTAGTAGACCGGGCAGCTGGCCAGGCGATTGTAGATGAAGCCTGCTCTGATGCCACGCTGTTCATCTGTAAAAATGTCATATTTCTCTTTTATTGCGCGACCAGTCAATTATACTGACCTGGGAGGGAGCGTGTATTTACTCTGGCAGTGGGGCTAACATTTTTGGGGAGTAAATGCCGTAAGGATAGGCCAGCTCTGCACGTAGCCACAACCAGAAAAATCTGTCAGACCCTAGAAGTTTTTAAAGATTCCCCCAGTGTCCTGGTCATGTGAGCAAAAAGAGAAGCTGACTAGTTGGGGAGGGGGAGGGGGCGGGGGAGGTTGGGGGCTGCATTAGCCTAGCGACCACGGCGGCCTTTGGGAAGAACCCCGGGAGCAGCGGGCAGAGCAGATTCATCTCTCATTGGCGGGATTTTGTTGGAGGGAAACCTGCAGACAGCTGCCATGGGGACCCGCTGCCACCGTTAGTCAGGTGCTGCTCTCTCTCTGATCTTTCTGTTTTGTCATGACCTCCCGTGTCCTTAGTGTGTCACTCAGCCGTGGCCATGGCTGTCACCTTTTCAGGAACATGCGTGCTCTGCGTCCCATGTGACACTGGAAAAGGCAGCACGCAGATTCCGTGGCGCTTTATGCTAAATGTAGCCGGACGTGGGCAAGGAGAGCTACAAAGGTGTTAGTAACACTGGAAAGAAGTCCGTCTTTGTTTCGAGTCTGGCTTGCTGGCATGGGGATTGAGTTAGTTAATTTGCTGTCCTTCGCTAATATCAGAGCTTTCCGGAATCAAAGGGCCCAGCTGCTAAGATGGCTAAGCACAAAAGGATCATAGTCTGGTCTGTTCAGAGCATAAATCACCTTATAGAACATGGAGAGCAGTTCGCGCTACTGAGTGATGTACTCAATTTTGCATACCAGCAACTGAAATCTAGAAAATCTTACAGACTGGAATCCCACCAACTCTGTGCTATATCCACGTGTTCCTCGTGTTGGTCTTGTCTGATTCTGCATCCATGTGTTGACCTTCTCTGGTTCTCCATCCACATCTTGGTCTGTTTATTCCAGCACATGTAAGGCATTGCCAGTTTGCCGATAGTATTTTTATGTTCCACAGCCTTGAAGATACACGTCTCCTCAGCCACCAAAGAAGTGCTGGATGAGTTTGGTTATTTTGAGCTCCAGCTGCGGGGGGACATAGAGATGAAGGTAAGGGGGAAAATCGCAAACGACGAGGGCCATTTGTTGACTGGACACCAGGACAAAGGGATTCTGCAAGATAAAGTCAGCGTGCATCATAATATAATTTATGATGTGGGGAAATGTGGCTGGGAAAATGCCAAAAATCTCTACACTTTCTTGACATGCCTACATGGTTTAGAGTGTCTGAGGCTTCTGTGATGGCCCATTATTTTCCACCCCCATATATTCTTGGATAGACTGTGACCCTGCATTGGACAAGGGGGTATGGAAAATGGTTGTCTTGTTGGGTGTGCCTCAGTGGAACATGCAAGACATGTAGTTTACATGTAGGTGCACTTTTGGAAATATACATTTTACACATATGGCATACAGCAACATGGGTTATAAACTGAATGAATGAATGAATAGTGAATGTAAGTGAGCAGCTGTGAAGCTGGGAAGAGTTACAGGATCCCAACTGATTTGAAACTGCAAAGTGTCTGTTGTTAGCACACCAGTTACTGTCAGTGAGGACTGCCTTGAGAGAGAAACTGTCCTTGTGTCTTTTGGTTTGGCTCTGAGTCTCCTGCCAGACGTTAAGACATTTCCCAGAAAAACGTCCATCTGAACAACCGTGCACGTGTAACACACAAAAAAAAGACAGAACTGTTGGGAGTTTTGCTTACACAAAAATGTTCTGAGGCCAGAACACATCTGATTGGTTGATCCCACCTCCTATAATTGCTTGGACCCATGTCCTTGTAACCCCGAAGCAGTCATTTTTCCATCTGTCCTCAGAACTTTGTATGAGTAAAACTTCCATGAGCAAAGACAGAGCAGAGAAACGGCATCTAGGACGCCCTTGGTCGTAAAAACTCAGGAACTGATAAGAAGCAAGGTCCCACCAGATTGATATGCTCAGTGAATCCTGATGCATTTATTGATCATTGCTGTGTGTTTTGCTGCAGGGGAAGGGAAAAATGAGGACATACTGGCTGCTTGGGGAAAAGACAGATGTCTATGTGATCTGACATCCCCTCTGCTGCTGTGTGGGAATGGAGAAGTCCCACACACAGAAACGGTACTTTATTTGTTCTAAAATAAGTATTGAGGAGTGTTTCATTTGCAAGAGGACAGCAAGGCGATTTCTTAAATTATACGTTTGAAAATGCTGGCCGTCACACTTGTTTTATACCTCCCAAAACGCAAACATGTAAAGACGTTTTTATGAAGAACTTTCTGCTGCGCGATTTCCAGTGATATATTTTTATTTTTGTGTTCACAGTATAAGATTTCTACGACGTGTTTGTAAAGCGACAACGTTTTAATAATGTTTTCACGCAAAACACGTAAAGGGATGGGGGGGGGTGTCACATGTCATGTGTTATGTGATCGCTGGGGGCATTACAGGTTCAGAGGTCAGAGTGACCTGGTCCCACAACTAAACACCATAGTACAGCATAATATATGTATATATGTATAGCCCAGATATTGCAAAATATTTTGTTCAATAAATTGAATCAAATGCAAACATGTCAGCGGTTCTTGATTTATTTCCCCAGGACCAAAGTGGTTTTGATTAACGTTAAGTGCTTCCAGCCTCTGTTTATGTAACTGTTGTATTGGGTGGTATTAACATCATTAATGTTAAAAAAAAACTGTTCTTCAGAAACAATTGAAACCACCACATATCTACAAACAATGTTGTTTTCTATAACTAACAAATATCAGATACCCCTAGTCAGACCTACATTAACACCCAGATTTACGGCCAAAAGGCCTCTTTTCAAAAAAGTAAATGCAGCAGTTTATGTGCAGATAAGCTTTAAATCTACTTTGTAAAAAAAAAAAACCTTTTACATATTTGGATATTTTTAATTAAATTGATGAAATGAATGGAAACACATGCTGTTACAATGAAATAAAATGACAACGTCCATGAGGCTGTATCAGGACACAGGGCCAGGTGACCGAGGTTATTCGTGCTGATTGGCTCCACCTGTCCCTTGTTGATGTCTGCTAGTATAAACCAATCTGCTCTGGTCTTTGTCACGCCCGTAAATCTATCAAGAGGCCTTTCCTGATTCCTGTGACATTGCAGAATTTCCTCTTGTTCTGTTTTTATTTCTCTTTCCACTTTTAAATGACTCCATTCACCTTATCGCACTTCCCTTCTGTGTCCACCTCATCGCACCGGCCCCTGCAGTCTTGGGTGTGGGCACCCTGTCAAGATGCCCTATGTCACATGACTCCACTCTCTGACCTGAGTGCAGGGATCATCTCATGCTGCTGTAGCTGCCATACAGCACATCTGGGAACAGTTCGAACAATGCACCAGCACTGTCTTCCTGAGGCAGCAGGCACCCTAATTGTGGCATCCAGCCTGGCACCTGGTATGGCCACATCAGGGATTTATACTCCGCTGCTGTTTGAAATAAGTCTTCAAGTGTGAAAGGGCTTCCCCCCCAAATATGAATCCAGAGCAGTTGTGTCTCTGTGCCATTTTGAAAAGGAGCGGGTGATAAACTCACACTCTGGGGTGAAGCAGACATACGGCCCGAGGGGGCAGGTCGAGCGGATGGACAACCGTGCCAGACGGAGAGGGCAAGGCCTCTGGTCCACGGCAGATAGAGCTCAGGGGGCTGGCAACATGGTGCTCTGTGTGAGCAGGCGTGACACAGTCACTGGGAGCCTTCAGCACCCCCTAGTGTCGCCATATATTCAGGTAGGCCTAAGTCATACAGTCCTGTCTGTTACAAAATGGTGTGTAAGCTAGTGTGTGCCTTAGAGGGTCTGATCAGAAGGTTGCTGGTTCAGATCACGAGTCGGCAGAGTTATTATCCCGTTGGGCCCTCGAGCAGGGCCCTTAACTCCCAATTTCTACCAGGACTGTCTGACCCTGCTTGCACAATTGTTTATCAATTTGGATAAAAGTATCTGCTAAATCAATATATTGTAATACCAGTTTTTTGAACAGGTAGCTTTGACTGCTAGCTTCCATAAAAAATGTCCTAACTATTTATCGATCTCAATAAAAGTCTCTATAGCGACGTAATAAAACTGCACATAATAATACTGCTCAAAATCTGCAGTGTTAGAAGCTAGAACTGGCTGTTGTTTCCTGCTTGTCTTTCCACACCATAATCAAGCGGCAGTTTCCTCCTTCAAAAGCGCCAGTGAGATAAGCACTGCGTGATAGATTCCTTCCTCTGGCTCTGATAAAGTCACCTCTCCTGGGGTTTTTCGAATGTAGATACAAGCTGATTGGTATAGAAACTGTTTCCATGATTAGGTCCTGATGAGACAGATGCTTGTTGTTTTGCTGACCTATTAAGCAAATGTGTATTTACAACAACAACAACAAATTTATTTTTGTATAGCGCGTTATCACATTACATCGTCTCAAAGCGCTTCACAGCATCCCCACCCAAAGCCCCCAGTAAGAAAGCCGTAGGCGACAGTGGCAAGGAAAAACTCCCTAGAAGGAAGAAACCTTGAGAAGGACCAGACTCAAAAGAGGAGCCCATCCTCCAGGGGCTTGCAGGGAGAGTCAAATAGGAGCTGACATGGGGGCACAATAATTTAAAGAAGGTTGGGAGGTCCCTCTTGGGCTGTATGCTGGAAGCAGAACTCAGATTATCTTCTCCTGAGCTTGTCCCCTTGTCTCACTGCAGCCCCCTATGGCTGAGTGCATGAATGGATGAATGTAGAGTACAGACGCTCCTCTACTTACGAACAAGTTACGCTTCGAACAGCTGTTCATAACTTGAAATGTTTGTAAGTCGTTATTCAACATCATTTTAAGGGTACACGCAAGTACAAAAAACAAGGATGCTGGGAGTACACACGCTACGCTGCTATGTGGCGAGAGTAGCAGCCAGAAGTCGTACAAGGTGGAATTGGCGCGCAGGAAAAATAAAATTGATGTTGCGGACAGGACACAGGAGCCCAACAAACACAATTTGGACTTGCAGTCCTCTTCGTTCGTATGTCTGAAAGTTCTTAACTTGAAAGTTTGTAAGTAGAGGAGTGTCTGTAGTTTGCGTGGGATGAGGATAAACTGTCAGTATGGTCTCAGTAATAAATGCAAAATAAATCATTCACTCAGTAGGCTGTATGCTATTGCAGAATTGCAGGGACTGTGTTGTAGTATGCTTGACCAGTGGAGACAGGTTACTCCCCCTATTGGTGGAGATGGTTTAATCCCCCTATTGATAGAGGTGGGTTACTCCCCCATTGATGGAGATGGGTTACTCTCCCTATTGATAGAGGTGGGTTACTCCCCCACTGATGGAGACGGGTTACGCCTATTATTGATGGAGACAGATTAGTCCTCCTATTGATGGAGACGGGTTACTCTCTCTATTGATAGAGATGAGTTACTCCCCATACTGATGGAGACAGGTTACTCTCTCTATCGATAGAGGTGGGTTACTCCCCATACTTATGAAGACGGGCTACTCCTCCTATTGATGGAGACGGGTTACTCCCCATATTGATGGAGATGTGTTACTCCCTCTATTTCAATGCCCAGTGAAATGTTGGCTACTGAAATGCCGGTTCAAATCCCAGTCGTCAGCAGAGTGATGTCACCATTGGACAAGCAAGGTCCTTAATCCCCAGTTACTGCAGGGACTTCAGGGTCTCAAAAACATGCGTGTCACCTTTGAATAATAATGTAATTGTATTTCTGCCATACATATCTCATAGTTCCTATCCTGAGCACAGAAAGTCTGAGATAAAGGCAACTTAAAAACGGATGATCTTGGCAGAACTCTTTTCCATAAAGTGTGAAGGCTGATAATGGAGTCATGAGAGCTGCTGGACCTGAAGGAAAGCAGCCATGCGGATGAAAAGGTCACTGAGTGCACCTGACCCTGCGTGACCCCTTTCTCACTCTGTAGTTCTCATCACCCTCAACCTTGGATGAAGGTGGCCAGTCATCATTCCTGAGTCATTCTTTGTGGCATTATCTTAAAGTGAGGGCTTTCTAATATAGCTGAAATTCATATTTTCTGGAGCTGTTTGCTTGTTTCACACGATGGTACACTGCCGTACACTGCAGTATTCATGACTGTATGCATCCAATCAACACAGAAGCACAATTAAAGCAAAGCAGTGATAACATGAGGTCGTGTCACTATGATGACTTACAGTAGTGTCCTTACTTTAATTAAATTGCGAGGATTTGTTCTCTGGCTTAAATTAGTATGAAACCCGTGAGATATTCCTCAATAAAATGTCAAATGGATTGCAAACTTGCTCCAATCCTCACCCCAATTTAAAGACTGTGTAGGTCATATAAAGAATAAGGTGTCAAAAGATTAAGGTGAATCATGCTAAGATTGAATCAGGATCAGCAGCAATCATGCAGGTAAGCGGCACAGATAAGATCTGCAGCCTGGATTAAAGTGCCTGTATACAGGTATAGGAGACCTGACCATAGTGTAGGAGGCTTTTGCTTGTATGAACACACACACACACACACACACACACAGATAGACCTGTACTCAAATCTATTCATTTCTATAGGAAAAACCAAAATTTAAAAATTTACCCTTAACCCCTACCCAGCCCTAACCCTACACACTTTACACATTATGCACACGCACACACTATAGACACACGCTTCTCACACATACGCTATACATGCACACACTGTAAACATGCACTGTACATGCATGTACACATGCCTCACACAAACAATACACAGGCACATACTATACAGTGTATACACACGCTCCACACATGTTATTCATGTGCACACACTTCATAAATGCTAAGCACACACATGCGTCACACATGCTACACATGCACTATACACGCACACATGGTACAGACATGCACACACTGCTTACAAACTACACATGCGCACACACTATACATGTCTTATGTGTACCCTATCTGATCCTTGTGTGTAATTAGCTTACGTAAATCTCCCACCATGTATGCGTCCTGTGTATAACTGGTTCGGGGCTCCTTGGGTGCCTGATGTAGTTTTTTTCAGGACTACTAACAAAGAGCATGTTACCTCGGCAAGCAAGCGCTGGCAGCTGTGGTTACCAGATGAATTTTGTAAAAAAATGCGGTAAAAAATGTAAACAGCTTTACAAAACAGCCTGTCAATTTCACACACCAAAACTGTAACATTTCACATAGTGAATTTGTAGTATCAACATCTTTTTTCTGTTAATTTAGCAGGGCTATGCTGCTGTTGTATCAGTTATTTCAGTATAATTTACATCTAATCATTGCTTATTCTACACTGAAACCAAGTAAACTTCACATGTAGTTGGTGGTTGTTTTACATTGAAATCCAGTAAAATTTACAAATGTTTCTGTAACGTTGTTTATATTTGTACGGTATTTTTTACAAAATAATTCTGGTAACCACAGCTGCCAGCTTTTCCTCTCCTTCTTTTCAATGTCGATATCAGCTCCAGTGCTATATATTTTCTAATATTCAACAATCTTTATTTTTGATATGGCTTCAAAGTACTTCTTTCCCACCAAGAAATGACTGAACACGCAAGCAACACAGACCCATCCTCTGAGTAGATACATTACCAATGACCCCACAGTTTAAGAGGCGAGACTTGGATGTTTGAGTCCCAAACGTGGCTATTAGCCCTCCTGTATTGTTGAAGCATCCTTCCTGACAGCTGATTTTCATGACAAATAAAACAAATAATGAAATAAATAAACAAGTGAAAAAATAAATATCTGCTTGCATCATATAGCTATTTTCAGGCCATAATCTGTGGTCTGCCTCAATGGCTGGCTGTGGCCATTTGGCTAATGTCATTCACTCTGGTGCCAAAAAAGTCATTGAAATAACCATTAATTATGCTGTTCTGGTTGTTGGACTTCCCAATACTGCTGGCTATGCTGTGAGCCAAACTGCAAAAACTCCTTAAAATGAAGCCAGTGCTAATAATAACCAAAATGGCTAGCATGCTGTTATATGATGCCTTCCTGGCCTCTAACAGTACTGCTGTTCCTCACTAAGTGTTCATTGGTTTATCTTTCTTGGCCACTCCCACCAAAAAAATCTGGCACCTCAGCAGAAACACAGTAATACACGTGGAGGTCCAGTAGTCAAATTAGTCAAATCGCTGCTTATCCAGTACAGGGTCAGAGTGGAAAGTGCCTGGGCCAGAACATCAGGACATCACATGCACAGAGCCTGTGGAGTTCCCAGGGTTTCTCATTCAGGAGATGCTGAAGCAGCATGTTTGGCTAACCAGCTAGCTAATCATAATCATCTTACTTTACTCACTTGCTAGTTATTCCATTTTGGAAACATTTGGGGGGGGGGGGGCAGGTGCAGAAACAACAAACTCAGCCCTGCTTCAAATACACTGCCCTGGAGGGGTGAAGCTACAGCAGTAACACCTGAGCGATTCTGATGCACACTGGTAAGTGTTGGTGGACACCTTTATTAATATCCACCTAAATAACTGCCAGCAGTGTATAAATAAAGACCAATAGCGGTAATCGTACAGCGCACAAAATAAACTGCCTGATAAAAGTAACTGCTAAAGTAACTGCTAAATTTCTTGATCACCAAAGGACAGCAATTTAAAATCATACCAGTATTACTTGTTAGAAATGGTTACAATTATACATTTCAGTCATAGTTTACGTTATTCCTCCGACACAAAATGCCTTCTCATTAAATGAGGTAATGAACAAAAACACTGTGTTCAGTTAGTCTAAAATGACTTGTTTCCATAGCTACTTCACAGTAATCTCTGCTGCGAATAGCATTCTGATTGGAGATCTAAATCTATGCCAGATTTGCTGTATTCAAGAATTTCACTAAATCAGCATAATTTCTGCATCTTCAAAACAGTGCATTTAGAATACCTTCCCATGTACAATACTGTTGGGTAATTATGTTGAGACTCAATGGACAGGAGGTGACTACATGTCACCAAGCCAAAGACAGAACAGGGTTATGTGATGCTGTTTAACAGACCTGCCACAAACCCATCCACCCATCCATCCTCCATCTTCTGACTCGGGTCATGGGGGGCTTGGAGCTCATCCCAGGCAGCACAGAGCATGAGGCTGGGGGACACCCTGGACAGGATGCCGGTCCATCACAAGGCACAGATACCCGATATTGACCATTTAGAAATGCCAAAATTCTTGGCTGTTGGCCTCTGATGTTATAGTACCCGGAGGGGACTCCATGGAGACAGAGATTCAAACCCCTAACCATGGAGCAATAAGGCGACATGGCTAATCCCTGAGCTACCGTACTAGGACTGAAGATTGCCAGTGACCATAAAGGGCTATAACTGGAAAGGGCCATGTTTGTGTAATATGTCAAGAAATTAAAATAGTAACGATAAAAGGCAACAACAGAAATGTTCACATTCATCTCATAGTCAAATTTCCACCCATATTTCAGATGGAGTTCGTTTAAATATTTCTGCAAGTGTGACTAGGTGAGCAGATACGTCACTGTGTGTGTACATGTGTGTGGTCATGTAGAAATTACATTGTGATCCCCAGAATGTGATTAAAAAACTTATTTTGTTTTGGGGATCATTTTTTCAGTCCCCACAAAGGAAACTCAATTTTACAAAAATGCAAACAAAAACTAAAAACGTCTCTAGTATTTGTTTGGTTCCTTATGATTAAGGTTAGGGCTGGGTAGGGGTTATGGTCGTCATGTTGTGATTAGAGTTTTCCCCTTAGAAATTAATGGAAAGTTCCTACAAAGATATAATTACAAACCTGTGTGTGCATGCTTGTGTGTGTGTGTAATAGCTTTGGAGGTGAGCACTGTCAGCGTAGGTGGAAGGTTGGGGCCCGTGTAGGTTATACCTGTAAAGTGTGGTGAAATGCAGGGACGAGGAACAAATAACTTTGTTTTTTTCTTTTATAAGAGTTGTGGACCCAAGGAATTCAGTGCTTGTTTAACCCTTTAATCATAAACCTTGGGAAAGTTTTAGGTCGTGAATAATTGAAGTTGCCCTTTCTGTAAGCAGATTGTTTTCTACTATGATGCAATCTGAACCCTGGATAGTTTTATTTGTATTTCCATATTTTATAATTGTTGCAGTCGTTAAATCAGCCATCGCGGCTGACTCAGCCAGGATTGCTCAGGATGAGCTTAATGAAATCAGTTAGGCAGAGTGCCTAAGTCAATTATATTTATGGTTATTGAAGCCAAAAGCAACTCAATGCAAACAGGATGGGTCTGCTTGTATATTTACTTTGCTGCTTGAACTGCCTGCCACAATGCATTTACCAAACACAGGGGACTCCATGGCCATTTTATGCAATGTATTTGAAAAGAAATTGCCCAAGCACTGTACCCTATGGCACTCCTTATGCTGACCCTGCTAGCTGGAAATTGTACATCAAATAAAGCTTTGTTGCACCATCCTTGTGCAAACTTACAAGAGAATTTTCACCAGCTTTTTCATTTTAGGTCAGCCAACTTCATCGTCACTGTTCAAGCTAAATGATATAGGCTGGATGGTGCATTGGTAGTATAGTAAGTATACACATATAGTACTTCTATAAAATAATACTTTATTTTAAAATAATATTTCTCAACACTAATTGTGTTAAAAGGATGTTCAAGTAATAATTTTATCATTACCTGTGTTACAGAACCTGTGTTTAAATGTATGCGGAAATAACGTTCTATTATTGTTGAGAAGATCTTCACACAATGTTGGCTACAGTTCTAGGAATGTTACGTTTTAGCTGCCACCATGTATCCTTTAGTTATTTCATGCAGGCACTGTGTTCATCTCTAAATATTTTTGTAAAATGTTTAACAACTTAGGAATGATCATTAGCACTCAGGAATTTGTTTGGGAAAGCTTGCTGTACAGTACTTTAGCCTCAGCTAAGCTAGCACTAGACTAACGCATAAGCGATTTGTGTTGTCTCCTCTTCAGTAACTGTGCAAAATACTCTCTTATTTTCCTGTTTCTTTGTTTTTATGTCCTATATGCATCAAAGAGCAATTTTAAATGACCATGACTATTGTATTGCTGGGAAAAAAAAGGGTGTGATATAATCTTCATCATCGGCAGCTTCCCCTGGCCATTGCGCTCTGATTTACACGCGGCGGAAGAATGCAGAGTGTTCTCGTGGGCGTACTGGAGTGTGAGTGAAAAGCGCTTTCTCCCATGAGATGGAGGTTCAGCCTGGTGAGGGTGAGGAAGAAGTGCTCAGTTAATGAGAAATGCGGGATGAAAAGCCAGAAGATTGGTGAGGGGAGGTTGCGGCTAAATGAACCAACAAAAAAGGCTGAGATAATGGATCATAGCTGTTCTGCAGCCTTTCGACTGGGGAATTTTTGGCACCTTTTTAAAAAATATTTTTGAAAGGACCCATTTCATGAATCTCCTTTCTGGCTGCTCTGATGTTATCCTACGTGCCTACAGCTGCATGTGACTCTGTCCACCCAGTGGCCCACAGAGTACCCTGAGCGCTTTAGACAGCCGGGACGGCACAGGACCCAGGCATAAGCACGGGGTGTGGCTTTTCTTTCTTATGTAGAATTCATCGATTTGCAGGGGGGGACACCAGTGGCCAAGAGTACCAGGGTAATGTTATTACACTAGATTATTCAGCTATGTCATTAGGGAACTGTGCGTTTTGCTTTAACATGCATCTGTGGAGAAAGCTATGTACGCGGGGGGTACGCTCAATCAAGGAAGTGGATAGTAAACATACAAATTGAGTAGAATTCATGTTACGCCAAATCCTACTCTGACAGGGGAAGGTGTGGGCATGTTTACTATACACCATGATTGAAAGTGACCTTCACAGCCTTAGCGCTATGTAGTTGGAATGAACTGATCGTAGTAGTTAGGTATTATTAAATTCTATTTTGTTTTATTGTAATCCAGTATTTATCTATCTGCAAAGAGTACAAAGTATATGTGCTTGTAATGAGGATGTATTATGTTTAAAAGGTGCCACTGAAGGTCCTGCGTAACGGCATCCGTTTATGTACTTTGAGTACTTTCTGTAGGTATCATTAAGCATGGATAGCATTTCCATGCACTAATTTCCCAGTGTCTGTAGCATGCCTGTTTATCATTTGTCTAATGTGGAAATGTTTGTTATGTGTTTGTTTTTCTTGTTGTTATGTTACATTATGTTTGTTTTGTGCAGTTGGAAAGTTTATGTTCAGAAAGTACAAATCCAGACCAGAGGTGTAAAAAGTACTCAGAAATGTTACTCAAGTGAAAGTACAAGTAATGAGTGAAAACTTTACTCAGTTAAAAGTAAAAGTACTCAGCCAGAATCACACTTGAGTAAAAGTAAAAAAGTACAGCATTAAAATTGTACTTGAGTATTAAAAAAGTAAAAGCAAGA
>JAODKF010000126.1:2348097-2361709 GCA_026779585.1 Mormyrus proboscirostris | reverse complement strand
CCCCCCCCCATTCAAAATGCTTCTGACGCCCCTGTTGCTGGAAACTGTCCTTCGCTGCTTATTTCTTCTTCATCCTCCTCTTCCTCTTCCACATATTCAGCAAAACAGCTGATGGCTTCCCCCAGTAGATACTGAAAAGAGAAACATCTTTCCGAATAAACCAGTGATGCTCCATCGCGTATCACGCATCTTGGTCCTCTTTGCAGCCAGGGCTGCAGCAGAGTTACCAAATAAACCGCGTATCATTAGGATAAAAAGGAGGGAAAACAGGGCTCCCACGGCGACCTTTTTTTTAAATGGGGAGGGGGCCAGATACGGCCTGTCCACCCCTGCACACAGGTCTATGCTTCCCCAAACCTGCAAACAGTACTGGCACCCTGTCAACTTACCTCAGAGTAGTTACACCTCATTAATGGTATTTAAAAGATATATAAATGTTTTTGTGTAGAAAAGCAAAATGTGTCAGTTTTGAAGGGGTACCCAGAAAAACATATTGACATCTGGAAAGCATTTGATACTTCTGTGGTTCCACTGTTCAGCTGTAAACGTGCAGCATTATTAATAATGCTACACCTCTGAATGCTTGTGTTAAGTATTGTAAACTGTAGCCTTGTTGCATACACCTGTTGCGATTTTATTGGATATTATTATTATTAGAGAACCAATTTGGCACGTACAGTATGATTTCGAGTGTTTTTTCAAACACTAGTCAGTTTTATAAATGTCATCACATTCAGTACTAGGTGTTAATTGTCTTGTTATCCTTCAGCTATAGACAGTTCCTTTCAGTCTTTGTACGTAGACATGAATTAATGCGTTACGTAAAAATAAGGCAATGTAATTATTATCGTTAGATAATTAGTACCAAATCGGCAAGCAGATTTACAGGACATAAAACAATCGCATATTTCTATAGCCTAGAAAAGTAGAAAGCAGAAGTGTCGATATTGCCTTAATAAATTTTGTGCGATTTCGTTATGTTTCCACATCTGCAAGATATGCAGTTCTGTGAACTTTTTGTCAATGTATTTTTGCAAAGGCCTACTTTCGCTGCTGCTAGCCGCGCCGCGCACGGCTGTGAGATAAGCGCGCACCAGCCGCCCTCCGCCGCTACACACAGACGGGCGCGAGCACGCGGCTCCTGTCCAAAAAAAAGGCAATGTCTGGCGACCGCTAATCTGGATAAGGGAAAAATGTGATGGAGAAAAAAAAACACTTAAATAAATGTGAATGGAAAGAGAGACCTCTGTTGGTGGTACTGGGAGCGATTAATTAATTACTATTGAAAAAAGTCAGATAAACGCGTTGAACTGATTGAGTTTTCTGTGATCTCGTAATGTAGCTACATCGTTTAAAATCACATAGCTAATTTATGACATAGCAAAACTCCAGAATAGGCCTATTAAAATTAAGTAAACATACTTTAAATAAATCATTAGTATTAACCTTATTAACCTATGCAACATATATGCAATAACCTGAAAAGCAAAACATACCCGAGTAATGTTCTATGTTCCACTGGAAAATCTGTCGAAAAGGAACTATTTTTTTCCAATTTTTGTTATGTGGACTAATAATTTAAAGTTGCATTCATAACGTTACCAATGGTATATAATGTTCATCAAATTTTAACTGTCATCTTCAGAACCAAGGAAATTGGGCACTTTGGACATTAAAGGTCATATGTCTTAAATATGTCTTAAATCAGTGAACTTCCAATCACAGGCGCAGAGTCTAACCCACGGATACACATACCGCCTGTGAAAGAGATAGATAGATAGATAGATAGATAGATAGATAGATAGATAGATAGAGCATTTTTAAAAACAGGAAATACAGCATTTATGCTTCTAAAGTACGGGTCATGCCAAAAAGATCCATAAATAGGGTACCCTATTTTGTCAGAAGTGATTGTCAGACATGCGCAGAATTATTAAATATGCATGAATTTATGTCTGAACAAGGTTGCATGAACCTGAAAACTGAGACGTGTGACACACGAAAATAGCCTGACGGTATCGCGAGACGCGCAGACGTTTATGACGTGTTCATACCGATCTGCCTGGTATCGGCTAACGGTTATACTGCGGGAATGATGCCGGCAGCTCAGCGCAGCGTAGCGTTATACAGAATACCTTATACACACAGATACTTTACCGTTATATAGGTTTTCATATTGTGTATTTTATTTAGTAAAGTGCGCCAGTTATTTCCCAATAATATTTAACGGATAAAAAAATAGAATCTGGAGTGTTTTGTGACATTTAGGCCTATAATCAGTGTTGCCAACTCTCATGCCTCTGGCGTGAGACTCATGCTTTCAGACTGTCACACTCACGCAAGAAATCTTACAGGCTACAGTAAATGTGTTATTCCATTATAAACCTATAATTAGCTACATCAAAAGCCTTGAGGTAGTTTGCAAACCATGCAGACCATTTACAAGGTAATAAAAGTGTTACATACATGTGAATACCTGGGCAGACTTGACTACATTGACAATGTCACTCCCGCCAGCTGTCCAAAGTTGGCAATCTTGCCTATAACACATACACACATGACTGTGTGTAATACAAACACATATGACTAAACAGCATGACTAAATTTATATGCTAATATACCATGATTAAACAACATTTAACACCCAGTGAAATAACACAAATCATTTAGCTATTTAGTCATGTTATATTAGCATATGAACTGGTGATTTACTGATGTACAAAATTGATACCAAGATAAAACGGTGGCAAATCCTGAATTATTAGCATTGTTTCTGTAAAGATTCACATTTTGATCTCTCGATGGTCCCAGGGCTGGCTGCATGGGCCAGATCCAGTAGCAAATAACTATCCTTTCTGTGCCAAAATAGCTTTAAGCAGCCCTGTTATCTGAACGAAAATGCACAAAGTATTTGAAAAGCCACTTTACTAACATGCTCTTTTGCTCCTGATACAGCCACTGCAGCACCTGCCTGTCTTCTCGGATGGGTTTGGTGGTCAGGTGGGAGGGGTTGTGTATCATGGAGCCTTGGTCGACAGAATTTTATCTTAGCAATTATGTGTGGCAGGCCTACTGTAGTGTAAAAACGGTGGCCGCTGCTATTTCTAGCATGACCTACTCTCCCCCTGCTTCAAATATCTACCATTTGGGCAACAGGCCCCTTCCAAGGTACAACAGCAAAATGTCTGATCTGTTCAACGCTTTCCCCGCACCCACTGCTTTGAGCGCAAGGGGGTTGGATACTCTAGCACTCCCTGCGCACGCCAAAACAAATCACTCTGTTTCCTCCAGGACTGAACACAGAGCCAGGTGATCACCTTCTGAGCAGTGTTTCAGGTGTGGCCAAGGGCAGGGCCGTAGCCAGTATTTGGAAAAAATAGTGCGGGCCGGGACCCGGGGGTGGGTATCATCAATCAGATTATTGATACTGTTGACTTCATAAGCTGTTTATGAAGCGTTAGTTTGTCTATTTTTCATTCAGGTGAATATTTATAGCTTGAAATTTTATTTTTAGGTCTTAAAAAATGACCAAGGTCCAGACCTCGGTGAGCTGGCTATGGCCCTGACCAAGGGGCCAGAATCGCTAAGGTTCCACGCGTGGGTTTAGGGGCCTCCTGCTTCCACAAGCAGCATCGCCATTTCCAACACGTGAGGAATGGAAGCTGGAGGTAAAGAATGAAAGAAATGATGGATTAGTATTAAAACTAAGATGTATATTTTCTTCAAAAATATCCACAGTAAAGGATATTCAGAATGTGCACATTATAAGTCCCACTCAAGGGTGTATCCTGTTATTAATATGTTCTATTGTAATTTAAAAGCAAAATTAACCACGGAGAATTCTGGAGAAGGTGATTGGCAAAAAAAAAAAAACAGAAAAAGTCTGTTGTTGTAAGTGTGTATAAGAGAAGGAGCGCCCTATTGTTTTTTTGGAGATGTTTCATGACTTTGTCATGCTTCCAAATGGCTGAAGCATTAATTAACAAAGAAGCAGAACCTTTCACCAGTTTAAGACTCATGTCTTTAACTTCCAGATCCATGATCTTCCCGCACAGCCAGGTACGGCTCCATGAGGCCTGTTGCCCAAGGTCATCACCACAGATGACCATCCTTTGCTATTCCACAAAAACCAGTCATGCTACTGACCATTTCTGACTTCATTCACATGTTTTACAAATCCATTGTTGCAGTACTGCTGAGTAACACAGTGTTACATATGAACATAATTCATTTGCTGCCATATTGAATTCTGCTTAACTCAATTCCTATTGATGAATCGTTGACTTTCAACAGTACAGTACATCATATCCCAAGCCAAAGTAATTAAAAACGATGTAGATGTTGTAAAAGGCAAAGCTACATGTGCAGAGATGGACATAACTGGTATTCACCTTTAAAAACGATACGAGCGATGAATGATTGTTTGTAAAACTGCAAATGAGTATGTATTTTATGTGCATTTGAGATGCTATGACAAGAAAATACCTTGCATTTTAATCTGTATACCTCAAATGAAGTAGAGTTAGCATATAAAGGTTAAAATGCATTATATTTTGTTTTCATATCAGCGCAAATGCACATGAAATAAGCATGCACTTACCCTCTTACCACAATCGATTGTCGCACGTATCATTTTCAAAGGTGAATGCGTACTTCATACCAGTTATGGCTGTCCCTATACATGTGACAAGGAGTACCTGATTCTCTTGGTCACATGACCATGGGAATCTCCAAAATTATGTTTGATGATTAACAGCAGCAAAAATATATTGTTCCGAATGGCTTATACATAAGCCAAAATTACGTTTTCCTTCCCATTGATGCTGAGCCCCTTAGTGAAGCAGAGTATGCGTTCATCTCAAGGGGGAGTTTAGGCTAAACATATTCAGCCCTTTTTATTTATATAGCTAACCACAGCTGCTCCTCTTCTACGTCGCTTACGTTCAAACAGAAGCTTAGATCCTCAGTGCAACTCCAACTGACAGGGGTGCCCTCTGAAGACCGTGGATAATTTCAATGTGGCCCATTCACATAGCAGGGCAGACTCTCCCAAAATAAAAGGAATGCTTTGTTAATCTCACAGGCCTCAGGACAGGAGCATATGGGGAGGCTGCTTGTAAACCCTGTGAGGTGATCGCCTCCTGCTTCCTGGGTACAGGGGAATGCACACTCCTGTAAAACACAGACAGCAGACTTGCCAAGCTTCATATTACGAGTCACGTTTGCTAAGCTCAAAATGATCCCTATAAATAAATACAGAAATATGTGCTACACTTAGAATTACTCAGCAGTACTGCAAAGTGTGCATATTTCCTGTCCATGTGTTGATAATTTGATTCAGATATTTCCCCGGGTTTGTTGATATGCATCTCAGGAACAGTGCTGATAGCCACCGTGGCCAATCAGAGCTGAACCGAGCGCCGCTTTATGAGGACTTCAGCTAACGAGCGGAGATTAATTTGCTCTCAGCACTAACAAGGTGAAAGGTGCTGCGAAAAAATACCTCTAGCCCTCCAGTTCACAAGGCTGTGGTTATACAAAGAGATCCTTTTGATCCATTTCACAGGCCCATAGCTGTCAACGACAGCTGCAAATCCCAATGATACACCAATGCATTACGCACAACGCATTAAAATGTGCAATGCATCTCGTCATGGCAAAGAGCCGCTCCCTGACCAGGGTAAGTGTTGTGGAGGCGCTACTGAGTCAGACAATATGTAGTGAGTCCGCATGTGGACTAACAACAAGTAACAATGCCGGGACAGACAGGAAAACAGAAAGACTGTTAGCCAGGAGTACATGAGGGGCAGGTGTGGGCCATAACAATACATTCATAACAATAGATGAGAAACAACTGTGATAGATGCCAACAAAAGGGCACAGGATCACCAGCAGTGACATCTGCTGGCCAAACAGGAACAGGACAGGGCTGACAGAGATGGATCATGACAGTACCCTGCATTTGGTACGGCCCACTGATGGTCGTTCGGTGCATGATTAACATGACTCAGGCAATGGGTGTTTATCAATATGCATGCTTAACCATTCTTGTGTTCTCACATACCCATTTGACATCATCCAGTGCCGAAGTACAGTTCCAATACTCAAGAACAAAACTATGAAGGATGGCCAAAATCCCCAGAGTTCTTTCTTACCCAGCCCCAAATAAGACCAACAACAACAATCCCATGATTCATTGCAGCCCCTTGTTTTGGGGAGGCTAGTTAGCAAGTCTGCTCTTGCTAAGAACACAAGTATGATCCTTGTGTTCTTGATATTGATGAACACCCAAATTCAAAAGGCAGCTTCTCTTAGTACTCTGCTTAGACCCCCAGCACAGAAACACTGTCAGAAGACACCTGGCAAGAGAAGATTAATTATCGGAAGACTACACATTCAAGAAATGCAACAAATAAGTACAATACTTTTAAATAAACAAAACAAATTAACTATACTGTATGTATGTGTCTTTTGGAAGTATATCATACTACAATGTTTTATAGATATTAAAGAAATGACCATCCAGGGTAATTCCTACCTTGGGATAAGCTCCGGACCCCAGCAAAGACCAACTGTGTATCCCTACGTATATCCGTTCGTCCCAATTAGCTCACAGATATGGTGGCAAGATGAATGGCAATGGATTTCACCGGTGCATTGAACCGGGACAGCGTTCATCTACTGATACAGTAAGTAAACATCCCACTGAATGAAATACTGATAAAAACTAAACATCAATTAACATTTAAGATGTACACATTTAGTGAATAAGTACTAAATTAGTCCTGTTCTTAGTATATGACTGTATAAGACTGAACCTGTTCGTACCTGAATAGTTATACTGTTTCATATTAAATTAAGATCACTTCCGCTCCTCTGGACCGTGTGCAAAACAGTTCTGGTCAGAAATAGTGGCCCACAGACTTTGGCACTGAAACACTACATCTCATGTAAAGGCTCATTCTAACAGCAGAGTGTGTACATTTTTCCCAGCAGCCAAACCAAGACATACTTAATGCGAAAACTTTATTCCCAGGATTATTTACTTGGAATGAAGAGTTTTAACCCTCGGAATAATATTTTTACACTTTCAAAATGGATTTTGCATGCATCCCCATGAATTTGTGCATCCGTTTGGTGATTTAGATCATACTGCACAGCAACACATTCAGCCTGAAGGTTTTTTTCTTTTTTATCTTGACTAACATCTACCCAAAATAAGAACGGAAACCATGGCACTAAATATCAGCCTATCAGCAATTTAAGACAGAGGCTATGGTACGCCATTGGAAGTTTTATCTGAAAACATGTTTAACATAAGATTGAGAGAAGCCTAAATGTGTAAACATATTGTTCAAACTGCATTCATAGGTATGGTTTGAAGGGAAGCTCACTGCACTGAAAACCACACTGTACTCCATACTGAACAAGATTCAAAATTTTATTTGTCACATGTACAGTAATACATGTACAACATACAGTGAAACGTAGCTCTGAATCACTCCTGAGACTGAGTGTAGATTTAAATAAAACGAATAAACCAGATTTAAGAGACTAAACTAAAACTAAAAATGTAGTCTAACAACTAAGTAGCAAATAAGATATATGAACACTCAAGTAATTAGGATTTAAAGTGGCATCGTGCATGTCCAGTGCGGGTTCTAGTGAGAGTGAGGCATGTCTTGGTTGAGGAGCAAGATGACCTGAGAGTAAAGGTTCCTCCTGAGTCTCTCCGTTCTTGTCATGAAGCTGCAGAACCGTTTGAGTTCAGCAGACAGAACAGACCATCACTTTGGTCCTACAGCATCTGGTGTAGACTTCCTGTAGGGAGCAAAGATCAGACCTACAACAGCGCTCTGCTGATTTGATCACTCTCTGCAGGGCCTTTTACGATTGTGAATGGAGCAGGTACCAAACCACATTGTGATGCTCATGGTCAGGATGCTCTCAACAGCACCTATACAGAAAGTCCTGAGTAGGAGAAACCTTAACCCTTAAATTGCTAATAATGAAGCCAACCATATAAGGTGAGTTAATCTGGTTATATGGCATCGGAGCACTGGCTGTACGCAGGCGGTGCTGCCAGGACTCCGGAGGACTGGTGATCTTCACTATGCGACAGGTTCTCGTTATTTTCCGTCCTCTGATGAAAAAAGAAGATCCAGTAACTAATAGTTAAATTCAATAGCTACAAATTTAATGTTGCTTTCGGCATGGACTCAACTACAGTATGTAGTAAGTATATAAACTTCTGGTTACAGCAGGTTAAGGTGCCATAACAGTGATCAGAAGGTTGTTGGTTCAAATCCAAGGCTCACCAGAATTAATGCTGTTAACTTCCAATTCCTCCAGAGAAGGGGTCACCAACCTTTTTGAAATTGAGAGCTACTTCACAGGTACTGTGCTGTAAGGGCTACCAGTTTAAAACACCCTCCTAAACTTATCTAAACTTCATGTATAATAAGCATGTTTTAAATGCTTTTTTTTAGATATTGTCATTTTCAAATCTATATAAATGCAAATGTGATTAAAGAAAAATGGCAACAGGATAAAATTTAATTTTAAATGCTGCTCACCATGTGCTCCTTGGGGGCATCCTGGTGGCCTGTAGGCACTATGATTTATCCATGACCCTGATTTATCTGAAAAATGTATATTACTGTAAATAAAAGCATCTGGTAAATAAATGCACACATATCAGCCATTAAAAGTGAAAGCAGCAGATATAAAGCAGCATTCACCAAGAAAATCGGGAAGTTCCTGTTCTCAAGCAAAAGCCAGATTTTGCTTTTAAAAAGTCGGAGAATAGCAGGAAGCCATGTAAACTGTGTCTCAAAATAAACCCAGCTGGTTTTAGGCCCTGTAGCCAGGGGGGGGGGGGCTATGGGGCTACTGGCACACTGCTGGTGTTTTCTTGGCATGACAACCAAAAGATCATATGTTGATTTTCCATGCTGTGTCTGGTGTGCACACCTTCCCTGGTCCTTCCCAGAAACGGACGTAAGACTAGCCAGCAAAAAGTCCTGAATACACAGTGAACATCCCTCTTATACATAAAGCATCTCCATTTTCCCTGGGTTTGGGGAGATGTGGGGGATTTTAACAATCCATAAAAACATAAAAACAGCAACAAAAGACCCCTGGGTCAGTGTTTCCCATATGTGGCTCTCCGGGGCATGAGCACCGGATCCTGGACATTTTAAAGGAATGCAGCCTTTACTCCTCTGTTAGTTTTGGGGTATCAACATGAAGCACATTTTGCTCCCCCCCCCAATTCCATTATTTCCATTGAAAGCTGCAACATTATGATGCCCATCACTGTTTATGGATGATGTATTTAAAAAACACACGTATGTGAATCCACACCCATTCAAAGCTGAATACTTCTTGATATGTACTTGCATGCTTGCTACAATATCAGAGCTTTGTGTACTGTAAAAACTAAGAAGCACTGGGCGGGATATTGCTGAGTGAAAAGGACAGAATTTTTGTGAGCTTCATGCTGCTGAACGAAAGATCCCTGGAAGTGGACCCAGTATGGGCAACCGGATCAACGTTTGGGCCAGGAGAGGGGCTTCCATCGAAAGCTTGGGGTGTTTGGGGAGCCTGAGTCAGCTGTGGATGCATGTAGGCCGAATAGGAGAGCGGGATCCCCAGCTAGTACTTAACTGATGGTCCAATTTGATTGGTTTTCATTTCAAAGACAGGGGCTTAAGATTTTGAAATGTCTGCCTTGTGGGTTTCCAGTGTCACACCTTTCCCATGCCCCCTCAAAAAACCTCAGTGTTCGTGGTACCACCTAGTGGACTGCCGGCAACACCGCATGCCTGAAGCCGATCTCATTGCTGTCGCACACTCGCCGCTGGCTCAATCATATGATCCCGGGGGACAGGACCCTGGCTCCACAAGGTTGTGTGACATCATTATTGCACTCCCCTAATGGAGGGCTCGCCTGTCAAGGGGCTCGTGAATTATTGAAGAGAGCCCGGGCACCTTATTACCCAGCGTGCGGTACGGAAATGCCCCCGGTGCATTAGTATCAGTGGAAACAAGCTGCTATTGACAGGCTAGATCAATATGGCCGTTTCAGGGCTGGCAAGAAGTGTGGGAGACAGCATCCCGCTGCTTTAAGACATGGACAATGGCGGCCACCACTGAACATTGCCTCTGAAACCGCTCTCCATCTGAATGTTTCTATGGGGAGTCGCAAATTCCCATTGTGTGCACGATGGTCGTTAGTGTGATTTAGTGAGAAATGATCTGCCATGTTGCAGAGTCATGGCAAAGATATGATCCATACATTAGTTTGCTGTTAATACATTTCACTCATTTGCATATTAATATTCTCAATGGATGTCCCGGGTAAATAAAGGCCCGGGTCATTAGCTAAGGAGCTGGAACCTGCGCTCCGCCTGACGAACGGCCTCGTCTGCAGCACTGACACGTAGAAAGATGAGGGACCCCGACGATACGCGGGGCGTCTACGTTACGTAGAATGGCGGTGGAGGAAGGTGCTTTAAATGCTTGCACAGGTGCTATGAGCCAGGCCAGAAAGAGCAGTCCATCGCAGAAGGAAATCCAAAAGGCCAGAAAGTTCTGGTCTTTTCAGGCCGGCCTGAAAGCACATTAATATTAAATTATTGTGCAAACAATCCATTTGAATTCGAAATTATGTTACTCCACTGAATGAGTAAATGGCGGGAATTTAACAAGTAACAGCTGCTGGAATTTAATATCTGAATGACACTCAGGCATGAAATATCACTGCCATTAGCACTATGACCACTAAAAATATTCACAGCACCAGTACTCCTACTGGAATAAATATCTGCTACTATCATTGGCTATACCCAGTTTCCCTGACACTGTTACTGCCACCCCCAATAAAACAAAATACTATTTTATGGGTAAGAATATGAGGTAATTAACCTCATATACAACAACACTACAATTCTATAATATAACTACCTAAAGGCTTTACCAAAATGTACAATTATCTTACAATAAGCAACATGTATTTTTTAATGGTAACATCTATTTTGTGTCTATAAAAGAACCTGCAATAAGTATGTCATTATAACAGTAACACTGTCAAATGGAGAGCCATAGCTTGTTTTTTTAGACATGCCTGTCCCTGCGATTTTACTGCAGCAGTTTCAGTAAACCAGTTGTGTTCAAATGCATCACCTATGCGTGTCACATTATAACAGATGGCATTCTCCTGTAGCAGATGCACCTATGGACACAATTCACAGAGAGGTCTTCACAGAGAGGTCTACGCCCCATCAGTTACAGCCCTTAATGGCTTCCCGGCTCTGGGGCCGCCAGTCGTTTTTGCATGCGGTCCATTAATCACAGTTTAACTGACGACGTTCAGGGCAGGGATTGGGGGGGGGGGGGGGGGGTAAGTGTCTCACAGCCTGACTGGATGCTGAGCACTACCTCTGAGAGCCCCTCCAAACACGTATCCATGGCTGTTCATTGATCATGTTGGATCCATTTCACTCTTCTCTTTTTCCAACACAGTACAAGGAATGTGTAAATGAACACATGCCCAACTCCACAGGGCAGAAATCGCCTCGTTTGTCTAGTTATTTAACAGATACTTTTATCTAAAGGGATACACAACTGGGGACCTTGTTCTAGAGGCCCAGCAGTGAAATCGTTCTGTTGACCCTGGGATTTGGACCAGCAACCTTCTGACCACAGAATCCCAATCAGCTGAGCCACATACTGCCTCCTACATTCATGCAGAATGGTTGGAAATGGTCCAGTAATGTCTTTATATCATATACTGCATGGCCGTCTCAGTCACTGAATATCTGGCCTGCAAAGCGGTTTTAGACCCCACCGGAGAGCAGCCTAGCAGACTCAGCCACACTGCGAAAAGTCTACCTCTCTAAATCCAAGTGTTTTCACAAAACAAGCCTCGCAAAACATCAAAGCGGTAATACTCTCTAATCCCGTGGGGAGAGCTGAGCACATAAAGCGACTCCCTGATGATAGCTGAAGACTATCACTGTCAGTGCAAGAGGGCGGCGTGTCCTGCCCTGAATCCCCAAATTAACTACAACCTAAACAAATGACATCATCCTCATAGGCCTGCAAATTTCTCCGATAAATCTTGGTCAGTATTTGCTTAGAAAACAGCGATGGATCTTGAGTGCAGGCCAAAGTAACAGCAATGCTCATAAATAAAAGTTCAGAATATCAAAACACTGAGGAGACTGAGTCATTTCCACCCAGAGTTGGGGTCTGGACTTCCAGGAACTGAGAATAACAGTGAGAGCGAAGTTTGGAGTCCAAGTGCAGGGTCACCCAGGATCCCTTGAGCCAAGGGTATCACCGTGTTTTCACTATGATTGGGGCAGGGACAGATCCATTAAGTCAAGTCTGTGCTTTGACATTATCCTGTATGACCTTGCATGCATACCAATGTATACGCTGCCTGTCCATTTCAGCACTGACTGTATACATTTGTTTATGTATAGGCAACTGAATTCGTCACTACATGACATGTTTATCCCCCTTGGTCAATAGGTTAGATGGGAAATGAATTCTCCTGAGAAGTTTATTCATATTTTTTAAAAGAAAATATTAGGTGGGACAAAAAAAAACCAGTGTTTTGAATATCTGTTGGGATGTGACCCAGCTGTCCCCCCTATGCGTAATGCATACGATTACAGCAGTTTGTGCTATTAAGGGCCTTGCTCAATTAAGGGCCCAACAGACATATGGTTTTTCCAACAGGAATGGGATTAAACCAGTGAACTTCCAATCACAGGCACAGAGCTTCAACCCACAGATACACACACCACCTGTGAAAGAAGGAAGGAAGGAAGGATGGATGGATGATGGATAGATAGATGGAGATAATGCATCTGTAATAGGAGACCAATGTGCTTGTACAATGGCAAAAAAGTACTATTGCTAGATATAGATTATTTTAAACTAAGTATATCACAATCCAAGATTACACCGATATTTAGAACACACCACAGGCAAAACCAGCTTAAAACAAATCAATATCTGACCCCAAAATCTCCTGCAAGCATTAAGACGCTTGTCAGACAGGTTGGGAGGTCTACCACAAGGCAGAGAGCGAGCAAAAGCACTTTCCTGGAGGAAAAGAAACACAGTGGGAATTATGCATTTAAAATGATGCTGATGAACAAAACAGCTGAAAGAATCAGCTTTAAAGCCATCAAACTACAATATAACTCCAGAGAAGCAGATCTCAGACTCCGCCCCCAAACAAACAGAATCCCAACCACTCCGCCCCTGAGACTCTACCCAATCAGCTTAACAGAAGGTTAATTACTTGAGTTGTTAACAGTCAATGAGCTATTGATCAATGGCCATAACAACACAAGAGGTTGGCTCAAAACATCCATCGGGTAGCATTTTGGCGGTTTAACAATATTTTCATTGTTAAACTCAGTGTGGTGAACAGCAGTTTAATTAAAGTGAAACATCATATATATATTGTTCCTGTATCTCTTTAGATAATTTATGCTTTTTTGTATATGTGAAACTCATATACACACGTGGACAAAATTGTTGGTACCCTTCAGTCAATGAAAGAAAAACTCACAATGGTCACAGAAATAAC
>JAODKF010000126.1:2326820-2346513 GCA_026779585.1 Mormyrus proboscirostris | reverse complement strand
AAAGTTATTTCTGTGACCATTGTGAGTTTTTCTTTCATTGACTGAAGGGTACCAACAATTTTGTCCACGTGTGTACACTGAAACAATACATTTTTCCTAGATATTCTTATATTCATATAAAAAGCAAGATTTGAAGGAAAGAGGCATATCTGGATTGGGTGCTGTGAAGGTGGGGGGTTGTGACATCGGCAGGATGTGCCACTTGCTCTGTGACGTTTAGCCACTATAAATAAACCAGCGGCAGTGGGAGCGAGTCCAGCCTCAGAATGACTGTGGTTAAGCAGCTTCCTCGAACCCCAAACCATGGCCCACAGCCTCAGAGTCATTTTGGGCTCTTTATCTAACCTCCTCTTCCGCTCAAAATGTCTGAAGGAATTAGACACTGCATGTCTAATAAAAGCTACATTTTAAAATATTCTTTGCATCTCTGGGCAAAATAAGAAAGCCTTAATCATTCTAGACTCCAGAAATCTTCATTCAGAGTGGGGGGGAGCCTATCATAGACAGCACAGGGGTTAAGGTGGGACAGCATCCTGGAAGGGGTGCCAGTCCATCACAGCACACGCTCACACGCACAGACACCAGTTCTCCTAACTGTATGACTCTTACAAGAATCCTGCACTGCATGCTGGAGAGCATGCACACTCTGCAGAAAATGCGCATCCCAATGATTGTCAGTGTTGTTTATGTGCCACTTTGTTTCGATTGAACCTCCTGGACTGATGCTTTTGATCCCAGCAACTCAATAATGAGGGTATCTGGTTACAGCCTGATCTTGTGTGCACATGTCACAGAGCACAACTTATTACCAGTGCAGTAATGGTGCAGGAAAGTGGGGGTTGACGCAACTGTGGTAACTCACTGGACTATAAAGAGGACTTATATATATATATATATATATATATATATATATATAATTGGTTGTAATTTATGCAATATATATGTGTGTGTGGGTGAACATGACTACTGAGCTCAGAAATGCTAAATGTTACTACGAAATGTCTGTACTAGTTTATTGCCTGGCTGATTGTGTGATTGATTGATTGACTGAACCATTTGGTTGATTAACTGCTTGATCGATTCTCCTAGTAGCTTACTTTATTGAAAATTGATTGAAAGACTCATTGGCCATTTACAGATAATGTATCACAAAATAACACAGATGCCATACTGATATTTCTTCGGATTTAATTACACGGTATTACTTATTCTTAAAAGTCATTACGACTCATCTTTGACCTATCAGAATCGGATACGGCAGATGGTGGTTGACTTAGTTACAGTAATTGTATTAATGTATTAATGTGAACTGGAAGGATATGACAGTTATCAGGAGCTGGGCATGACTCAGCAGCTTAGGATGTGATTGGAAAGTCACTAGTTCAAATTCTAGGGTCAGCAGAGTGATGTCACCACTGGGCCCTTGAGCAAGATCCTCACCCCCGGCTGCTCCAGGGACTAAAGCATCTGTTAAATGAAAAGGAATCATGTAGTGGTGAATATGAGGACATTGACTGCAATTATATAACAGAGTCCATCCATCCATCTATATAACAGAGTCCAGCACGCACACTGTGCAGAGGGAGCATTCTAGAGGGATGGCTACTATGAGAACCTGGAGCATGAGAACCAGAGTAGGTGCAAAATACTGATGTGTGTTGTGGGATTCTTCCTCTCTGACCCTCAAACGCCCTTTTCCTCCTCCCTAACTTCTTCCCTTCACTTCTGCATTGTGGGTAAAAGACTACAGCACCTACATAACTTCATTAATACAGTTTTTTTTATTTATTTTGAAATCAGAAGGTTCTTCATTGATATTTATATATTTGATTTAAAGGTTGGTTCAAATGCATTTGAGGTTTAGTAATATGCGAAAATGGCTTTGTTTGTTCCTGGTGCCGTTTGTGCCTGAGATTTTTTGTCTGCATTCCGATGGGATACAATGAGTGTCCAGTTGTTTGTGTTGTAATATTCTGCATAAAATCATGGAGGTCTTCGAGGAAAAGCTGTTCCCACTGGGAATATCACATCGTAAACAAACCTTACGACCCTGCAATTCAGGAAAAGTATTGTGATTACTGTGAGCGTCGGTGAAGGCTACTCTGTATGGTGCACCGTTTCAAAAAAACAATTCCTGGGTGTTTACCAGGTGTGGCCTTACTGACTTCATAGAATGTTCATTTGATAGAATTGTCTCTTTGGGTAATTTCACTATGTAAATGATATATACAGACGCATGAGTCAGACGTGCCCAGCAGCACTACTGGTTATCCCGTTCTACAGAGAGGGCAGAAAAATGGATTTTACGCAGAAATCGGGCGACGCAAATCAGCTAAACATAACAGGCTTGCGTTTTACAACATTTTAGCACAGAAGATAGAATTCCTATTTGTAGCAATGAATATGACGCAGTTTAGTAATTTCTTTTGATAACGTTTTAGATTAACAATCATAAACAAGACTTTCATGGCATGATAATAAGCTGACATTTATTTTAGATATTTGGATAATTTAATGATTTAGAGGGCGCCTATTAGAGTGGGGACCAAACAAGATTACTCCGTCATCAGGGAGGGAGCTACAGCTAGACCTAAAGCTCAATTGTATGTTTGCAGCTGTATGAAGCTACAGTTTGGAAAGTGAAGTGTGCAAGGAATAAAATATTAAGAGCCTTGCAAACAGAAGAGGTCACCCTGCACTGCCTTCCACCGAGCTACTGAGGTGTCCTGTCGTCGCAGATTAGCAATATACTCCCTATCACTGGATGATTACCGTCTCAGGTAGTGATAAATGTCCTTCGCTTTCCTTGCTATTGAATGTAAATACATTGAATTGGAGTTTTATTCCTAAAACAAACACTTGTGGAAATGTAAAATGGCATGTCATAACAAGTAGTTCCGTAAAAACTTGAGTTGATTAAATCAGATTGCCCTACTTTTATACTCATGCAAGTACTTGATTGCTCTTACACCCCACCATGCCATTAGGCCAAATTATGACTTCCAAGGTAGCTGATATAATTCAACAGCTCAGTAAGGACTGCAGCAGATTTCATGAACAGAGATCACGCAGGATGATTTCGGCTAAGAAAATGAGTAATATTCACTCGCATCTTATCTGCAGCTGCACTGTTAGTCATTCAGTCATTTCCTTCCCTTGCGAGCCCAGATGGGTCACTAATTTCATGTTTGCCAGGAATTGGACAGTGGCTCTTGGAGAATTTTGTTTGATAGGCAGGCTATGACGGAACATTATGTTCATGATGGAAGATGGGGGTGGCAGATTTGGGATCATGCAAAGGAATTTATTATGATTGGTGTTATCCCCCCCAGACACCTGAACTCAGCAGTACGATAACGACTGGGCACTGATTACTGCCCTGGCATTTTCATTGGCACGAGGGATCTCTTTATGTCAAAGATCTTCATCTAATTTTTCCACACTTCTGCCTGAAGATCTCCTTAAACCAGGGAACACACAACATAAACTTTGACCTTTGGTCATCCTTTACCCATGTTTTTAAGCAGGACATTAGCTCATTTCATAATAACAGTATACCTCTGACATACCCCTTTTGTACACCCATTCTTACAAATCATCACAAGATCTTTCTGTTCCTATGAGTGCATACCAGCCACTAAACTTCTGTACATAGCTTGTGCCAAAATATACTTTTTTTAATCTCAGTATCTTTAATGGTCTAAATATTTTGGTTAGCAATCAAAACCTACCTTTAATTTCTTATGATCTCAAATAGGGCTTCTGGTAATGGTCAGTAAATTGTTTGAAATGACGTGACACTAATGGGTCCTAATAACAACCTAATGCTGTTTCACAAACACTGCCACGCTTATTCAACCTATGTGCCACTGAGGTGTCTGCAATCCACATACATATAAGCTGTAGTTTCTATTCATCACTGTAAGAGGCACTGACCTCTTCATTACTAAATTCACTGCTGTGAAACATGCTACAGCGTCTTCACCACCTTCATAAGTATACAGATAACATGGGCAGCAAATGGCAGCTCATTAAAATGAGCCGCGAGACGTACCTCCTGACTTTGAGGTTTCTGTAGCTTCCATTTCATCATTACCATTATGTTGTCCTGGAAATAAACAAAACCTTTTAGAAGGGATTAAATGACCGGAAAAAGTCCAGCATTTGAAATAGGTCTCAACACTGGGAAGATCATCTCATTTTACACCTCAATGAAATATCAATATTAACTGTACAGTCTTGTCTTTGGCTCTGGTTTTGATAAATATAGTCACTGAATGAATTCTTCCCAAAACAATGTTTGGGTACACCATCTAACTTGCAAAGGACAAATTCTGTTTTACTGAGAGTACTATCAGTAGTGATATTTAGCTAAATAACACAAAGTAATGACACTACAATGACACTGCTTCTCATTCAGGCCTCATTAGTGATACTAAATAGTAATCCCCAGTTACAGAGTTTATGTTTTATTAAACTGTGCCTTGAACTGATATGCCAAATGAAATTAGACAATGAATTGCAGGACCCCTACTGAATACATGCGTGCCAATACAGACACTGAAAAAGAAACCAATTAAATGAAGCTCTCAATCATTCATAGATTTTTCACAGCAACATAATAAAAACACAGGACAGTGTCCTGGATCAGCTTTATGGGGCCAGGCTCACCAAACTGCTACAGACCACATTAAAAAACAGCTTTAAACTATTCGCTGACCGATCGCCAGCTGAATACTTAAAATAATGTTTTCTGACAGAATTTAATTCCTAATCATAGTGGTTGGTGTGTCTCCAGTAATGGTACAAGACAAAAAACAAAAATAAATAATAATACAATAGTTGCACTGTTGTGAAGTTCTGAAAAATCAGGAGAGTGGGTTAGCAAATTTTAATAGCTGCAGACTTTAAACAGGAATAAGTATATAAGATCAAAAAATACAGGTTTCCAGTTATTCCCAGTAAAGGGCTGAGGTACAAAGAAAAGTGCTACAATTTTGACTTTTCTGAACCAGGCTAGTAAGTTGGTTTCACCTAAGCTGATTGGTTCTGCCCAGTTTCAATATGTTTCATAGCGTGTAGACCAGTCAAATTTGTTTTTAAGTTATTAATATATGTTGATCCAGTTCAATATGGTTGAAACTTTTGAAACCAATTTAAAACACAAATTAAAGTTGCAAATATTCTAGTTATATTAACTACTTTAAATATTACTTCATTGCTCAAACAAGCCATGTAAAGAGATCAATATTTATTTTGATATTAGGTTAATATACATTTCTTAAAAAGCAAAAATTAATAAAATCCACAAAAACTAGTCTTATGTAAAATAAAATTCTAATAATAAAATAGTTTTTGTCTAAAACATGTTTTCAATATTTAAAGGATGTTTTATGTTGAGTCTAAGTTTTTCACCAAGTCTGGAAGTTGGTTGTAAATCTTCGGTACACAGCTGATCTCCACAACAGGATTTAGATATGCTGACTTAGGTACTGCGACGGCAATCATCTTCGTTTATTCTTCTTGGAAAAGACTCCTGAAACTTCTTTTGCTAAGATTTGGGGGAGGGAAAGACAGAAATAATACTAAATAAGATATAATGTGACCGTGGGGTAACATTATTTTGTATAATCGCAATGTTCTAGAAAAGCTGCAATTAGCAGAGTTAGCATGAATGGACCGCAGAAATAGCGCTTTTCCACACATGGGGGAAACACAGAGCTTTTGTTTTCCCTTGCGCCACTAAGCTGTTAGAGTCGTCAACTCCATAAATTGCGAAAGCGAATGCAGTCGTGTTTATTTATACTGTAGTCCGGAGCCAGAAAAGCTTCACATCGCGGACAGCTGTACACCTCTTCGCCCCCGACAGACTACGGAACACTGGCGTTTGTTCGTATTCCCCTCATCAAATTCGACAACTCAATACCGAGCGATAATTACTCCAACCTCATAAATACACAGTGCACTTTCCCGGACAAAACAATGCGCATATGAATTTCTATAGTATATCATTGTTTCATACTTTAATACTTGGCTATATTTCCCTTTTCAGTCACTTTTATTTCATATTCATCGTATAAATACATACCTGTGAAGCACACTGATATGTCTACTTGAATGTTTTGTTTGTATTATCAAATTTCGTTATATGTTATGTTGTCTTTTGGGGCGCAGGTATAACTTCCTATGCATGCAAATACAGAATGCAGGATCGGTTGTGATCGGGTCAGGCGCAGGGAGGGTGTGGCCACGATCGGGGATGTTCGCCGGGACACGCCCACTGCGTTCCTCCCCTGAAAAGGCCACATTACTTGCATGAATGGGAAATTGACAAGAGTGTTTTCGTCTGATAAATGGATACTCTAGAAAATGAGATGGGTGTACTATGTGTAATACCGCTGTCCTTGAAAAAAGGCCATTGGATTGTATTACAGGATGTTTTTTTGTAATAAACAACCTATCTACCTCTACTAGAGGGATTTCTTTTTTGCCATATTTGTATCTTATAGATATATTTTATGCATATTTATCTACTGCACTATATGTTTATTTTGTGTTTGATCTGTTTTATCTGTGCCACAGGGAACATGCAGAGTATTTTTTCATTCTATGGTTTACTGTGCTTATGACAAAAAAAGTTCTTAACTCTCTCTTAAATCTTTTTCAAAAGGCAGTGTTTTTAAATTATCCATTATCACCAATGCACATTATAATAAGCCTGGTTTCAGATATGCAACACTAAGTATGATTAATATTGTCCCAGCACACAGAGCTGTAAGTGAGAGCAAATTAAAATAATTAATACTCTCCTCTCAACTCGAATTAATGTTTAGAGAATAAAAGCTTGTCATTTAAATAGTGGCGTTTCTTAGCTCTTAAGATTCATGCTGAATTAAAAGTTTAAATGGACAAATTAAATTAATCAAATTAAATTTTTAAAAACAGAATGATGGGTTTTTCCATGCTGCAATTCCTAGTTCCCTCCTTCAATAGGTTTTTATCTATGGTTGTTATTTAGTTGTTTTTAACAAGAGTTCAATGAATAAAGGGCTCGTTTTAAAATAATTTGCAATCAGCATAATTTGAATGGTATTATCATTACCCAAGTGCTGTCAGTGCAACTTCACTGTAACTGTGAATTTCAGCTAAGCTTCGGGTTGCATTGGGAACTTGAGGTTCTTCTGTTTTTTTTTCTTTTTCATAAGAAGAATCTGTCCTGTAAACTGATATCCCTGCCGAGTCATGACCTCACCCATCAAGCATGTGTTTTCAGCCAGGGCCTGGTTTTAAACGAGGCCCAGCTCTCCGAAGTAACCGAGCCTAATTATGATAGGCCTCCGAGGACGGCAGCCAAGGGAGGAGTTGAGCAGATAAGCCATCTTTTAAGAGTAAAGTCCTGCTGCACACGGAGTAAATATTTATACACGTATATCCGATGGTACTGTCCAGGATTTTTCACTTATTCGTTTCTATGTGGTTTTTGTTTTTTGGACCAGGTTCCTTTCTCCGTTTCTGGACCATCCCTTTGTGCATGTTTAGGTCTGTTTCCCATTTAAATACTATCCCAAAAGATTTGTGGTGGGGTATTTTTCCCAAAGCACCTTAATTCAGAACAAATTTGTCACTCAGCTGAAGTAATGTTTAATCTTATTTACAGCAAGACGTAGCATCTTATCTATGCTCTGACAGGCCTCTTTGTTTAGGATTTTGGCGAAATCTAGGCCCATGCTATTGCGATAGCTAAATAATTTGTTTTTAACGTCCCCCTGCAGACTTCTCTTCACATTTTATCATCACAGATCATTTTCTAATCATTTTATCATCATAAATACCAGTGCCTGCTGCTCTTTGTGTTTCTGAATAAACATACTTAAAATTATTTGCAGTTTATATCATGATACAAAGTTGGAAGAATTTATCCGAATTAATTTATCAATTAACACGTTGATATTATGTGAACACCCGGGGAAAAGTTAATGAGACCATATCTGCAAGTAGATATTTTGCCATTTAATCCTTGTAATTTCCTGGACAGTTAATTATCTGAATTCTCATCGACTCCCCGGTGGGCTTGGTTATAGACTTAGTGTTACTATATGCAATCAGTCGCGCGATTTTTTGCAGTTTGATCGAGATGAACACATTCCGGCTGTTATTGCTCACCGTCATCGCAGGCATGCTGTGAGAGAAGCTGGTAAGGAGGGTCGAACAGCTTGAAGAGCATGTGTTCCTATGACTCCCACGGGAATGAGGTGCCCGAGCTCCCCTGAAGGCTACGCAGCTCCAGGATATGAAAGGCTGCAGACAGACGGCGTGATCACTCCCCCACCCTCTGTTCCTTCCATTGCTGCGTCCATTAGCCCGCGATACTTATGGCTTGTTGTAAACATTGATTTATATACTGCGAGTAGCACTGAGTGGGGTGGGGGTATAGCTTTAGCGGCTTTTCTCATCTGCTGCATCCTTTTTCAATTAGACGAGCTACACTGCACAGTTTTTTCAAGGCTATAGTGTTGTGGGTTTAAGAAATGTTATAGGAACAGAGCACAAATGAACTTGCCTACTTCATAAATTAAAGGCCCATCCCCATGATGAGATTGCAGCCGGCCAATGCAGACAATATCAGAAGAAACAAACCAACAATGATCAATAATTCAGTGCTGACCCCAATAAGTACCACCTGAAATTTATATATTTAAAGTTATATTTAATTCTGTTCCGATTTTTAAATATATTTAATAGATTTACCTAAAATAATAATAAAACACAAATACGAATTATAGCGGTAGCATGTATTTTAACACCAAGCTAATGCCAGAAGATCTCGGTAACAACGGTAACTGCTTAAAACAAGTGTTTTGTAAAGTTTATTCATAACTTTTCACATAAAGGAATGTGGTGAAATCTGTCCTTTCACCTGAATAATTCCTTTGCAGATGTTTCCTGTCGGCTACAGTGAGAAAGGGCCTCTGGCTGTACACCACTTGCTTTTGCAGTCTCTTGGCACGTGTGCAAAGGCCATTTTTGCTGCTCTGAGGTTTCCATTAACGTATTTGACTCACGAAGCACTTTACACTTCGAACCGATCGTGACATTTATATGGGACCGAGATGGATCTGTATTTCATTACAGAAAGTTATTTTAAAGTTTATTAACGTGTTGCCCATTCATCCATTTAAGATTAAACCTTTCTTCAAATATAAGATGAATATTATATATATTAGTGTACAAAAAGGTGGGTTAACCGTCATTACACCTCCCTCAACTAGCTCTTTTGTAGAGCAAGCTGCCCACGAAGTGCTAGCACCCAGGGAATGAGGGGTTAAGGACACACAGACGTGCTTAGGCTGGGTTTGAGCCGGCGACCTTAAATTGCAATTACAGACACACAGGCTTTAGTTCACTGAGCTACGCGCTGCCCCACTTGTCAAAACTGACATGCCTGCAGAGGCAATGGAACGTAAAACAGCTTTACATTGTCTACAGATTGGGATTAGAAAGTAACACGACATTTCAATATTTATGTTTTGGTGACATCTGGTGGGCAAGACGAAGCGGCGAAAAATCGCCCGATTGTACGTCAGCTGGGACTTATTCAGGAAACAGATAATAAATATCGTTTTAAAAATCAATAAAACTTCATTATTTGTAGTTGTGAGCGAATGAGTTGCCTAATTTAAAAATATCTGAAAATACAAATGCTGAACAAATATGTTACAAAAATAATTTGTGACCATAACGTGTGCAGAAATACAACAGATGACTACATCACTGTGACTTTCAGTAACTGGTATTTCAGCTGTCTCTGCTTTGAGTTATAATGGGATCTTCTTAAAATGCTGACTACCGCAGAGTTTGATCCATTTAAGGACTTGTTTAGGCATTTGTAAAGTATTTTCCTTTTTTCTTGCATTCGTCCATAAAAACGTTATTCCAATGAGCCGAGCACGTATGAGTTTCTCATGCTGGTCGTTTAGGACGTGTTACCAATTGTCAGGGGAATCTATTCAGATAAAATTTTACAAACTTTTGGATTATGCATCCTTACCCATCCTTTGGAAGCAATTAATGCGGAGTGTACTCATTGTAGTGAAACATTAAGAACGTTGGTAAAAACTACAAATGTAAACAAAGACATTTATAATTACAAGGTGGTTTGGAGCAGTGCTTCATATACCCAGTAGGCGACGGGACAGTACCGCCGTTTTTGTTTTCATAATACCGGCACCGCTAAATAGGCCTATCTGCTGATACTGAATATTTATTTTTTATTTATTTTTATCTGATACATATTACCAGTAGAGTTAAAATGGACTAATGATATTTAAATGCAGATTGTGCAAAAGTATAACTTTTATAACTTTTTTATAACGATTTGGGGAAGAATAAAATAATAAAAAAAAAACAATAACCAGCACATGGGGGCGACATGGTGGTGCAGTGGTTAGCACTGTTGCCTTACACTTCTGGGACCCGAGTCTCCGCCTGGGTTACATGTGTGTGGAGTTTGCATGTTCTCCCTGTGTCGTCGTGGGGTTTCCTCTGGGTACTCCGGTTTCCCCCCACAGTCCAAAGACATGCTGAGGCTAATTGGAGTTAATAAATTGCCCGTAGGTGTGAATGGTAACAGTGTATGAGTGTGACCTGCATCCGGGTTAGGCTCCGGACCCCCCGCGACCCAATAGGATAAAGCGGGTTGGAAAATGAATGAATGAATAATCAGCACAGAAATAATAGGAGTCCTGCACCTGTAGCACTGCTTGGACCCCTAAAAATAAATATTAACTACATTGGAGGACTAGCCAGGCGCCGGTGCGTGAAGTATGAGCATGTTTTAGTGACTGCGTTTCTCAGTAACTCCTTTTCTCGTGTACCTTGCCTTTTCTGTGTGATATTATGAGCTTTAAAGGCCAGATCTCCAAGCCCTCGGATTCTGGTAAGTTTTCCCTCATTTCTAAACCAGTGGGAATCGTTTCTGGGAGACTCCTGGACATTCCTGGATTCCCGGAGCTGTCTGCGTCTGTAGCATGTGTTAACATTTCTGGTTTCAGCATTACTGGCGCTAAAAAAATTAAGAGTATCATGCAGACGTTTTTTTTCCTTTAAACTGAAGAGTGTACACTCACTTGGGGATGAGCCGTGTGTGCTGGGTTCTGCTGATTTCGGAGCCCTCCCTGTTTACAGAAGCGTTTTTTGGGGCGGGGGAAGCAAATCAGCGCATTCGTAATTTGTCAGGTAACATATACTCCAAGCCTAAAAAGAGCAACATAAAAAACGCTTTGGTCCGTTTTTTTTGCCCAGGAATGCAAACCAATCAGCCCTGACATTAAATACAATGACAGGTGATGTGAACAACACTTGTTATGACATTAAATACAATGACAGGTGATGTGAACAACACTGGTTATCTCATACACAACTCTGGAACAAATGAAGAGACTATAGCACATATTTTTGTTTCACTCACTTCTCAATTAACGGGTGTGCATCTGTGAATAATTAAAATGGAAACTGCAGCCTGGTTCTTCTATGTTTCTCACTGGTGAAGGGCTTCTGCCTTGCTCTATGGGACTTCCCCCTGTCCTTGCTGTACCGGCGGGACATGTTTGCATCAATGATGTTGAGAGCTATGCCGTCAGAAGAGCATTCTGCCAGAAGGCCCACCAAACCATTTTGAGGTGCCAGGCCAAATGTACAGCACAATGCTGGCAGCAGGGCATTGCAGTATTGAAGACGGATGGTCTAATCCCTAATTCACCATGGTTCAAGGGCGTTACATAACTGCACGGAAGAAAGCAATGTACTTCCATATAATTCCAAGAAAACCTGGACATGACAACAGCCATGGATATCTGAATATTGAAAACTATTGAAAAGAAAAGCATTAAAGAGGGTAATTTGGATAGATGAAGAAGAGTATTACTAGAGAATATGAGCCAAAATTGGAACATGCAAAAGGCAATTCTGGAGTAGCCTACACAAAAATCAATGAGATCAGAAGAAAATTCCAACCAAGGATTGGCACTCTGAAAGATGTCAATGGGAACAGATTGAACAAACTGGAACAGGTCATGGACAGATGGAAAGAGAACCAGAACAGCTTTTACAAAAACAGCAACATAAAAAGAGAGAACTCCTGCCTTTGACTGTGAACTGCCAGCAGATACGGAAAACTGGGAAGTGGCCAAAGGACTGGACAGTATCAGAATTTTCTCAAGAAAGGAGACATCACTGACTGCATTAACTATTGAACTATTGCACTAATACCAGCATTCTACTGAAGATCATACAAAGAGGATTACAACTTCTGAAATGTAAGGAAACTACTGGAAGAACATGCAGGCTTCAGAATTGGCAGAAGAACTAGAGATATCAGAGCTGATATTAGATGGGTCATGGAAAAGACTAAGGAATACCAAAAAACCCTATATGTATGTTTCATTGACTATAGCCAGGTATTGACTGTGTGAATCATCAGAAACTTTGGGCAACATATAAGAACATGGGTGTGCCACATAAGAAACCTTTATGTTGACCAAGAAGCTACAGTTTGGAGAAAGTATGGCGATAATCATTGGTTTACAGTGACAAATGGCAAATATGACCAAGATATGTTTGAATTGGATGATGATAAAATAGAAGTGGTCAAGGATTTTAACCTACTCAGATCATTGGTAAACACAGACACAACATCAATTCAAAAGAATCGCCATGGGAAAGTCAACAATGAAGTCACTGAATAAGGTCTTTAAATCAAAGGACATTTCGATGTTGACAAAAATACGACCTACAAATAGTTTGATCTATCTTGTGGTCATGTATGGATGTGAGAGTTGGACAATGAAGAGACAGGACAGGTGATGGATTGATGTGAAATGTGATGCTGGAGATGAATTCTCTCAATATCAGGGACAGCTAGAAGGATGAATAAATAGATATTGGAACAGATCAAGACGACGTCACTTGAAGCAAGGATTCCATAATTGTGTCTTGCTTACTTTGGACACATAATTAGGAGGGAATGAACACTGGAGGAAGACATGATTGGACGGATCTATGGAATGAGAGCTATCCAGTAGCTCAACAATCACAACAGCAACTATGAGGACACCGGTTTGGCTCAGTCAACATGGACAAGATTGATCTTCCTATAGATTGTTCATCCATTAAGTTACTATAGCTGGCTCAAGCTGACGGCCCATAATTCCTAATGATATTCTCCAATTCAGAAACTGTTGGATAAACCATCTCTGCCATTAAAGTCGCTTCTGCACTCCTGGTTATTGGTCATTCCTACTGTCTTTTTATATACTGCAGTCTTAGAAATTTTGAGCCTGGAAGTAACCTGCTGGTTTCTGCCAGCAGAACCAGGATTAAAAAAAGCAGACAAAAATGTACATATGGAATAGTGTCAGTTCCCCCCCAGAGTTGTATATTAAAGTGAACAATTCTTGAAGTTATGTTGGAATAAGCTAGAAAAATGGACAAGATCCAAGCACCTGTGGTGCTAGATGACTGGGTCAGCATCTCCAAAAAGGCAGGTCAGTACCTACCAAGGCCAACTGCGGAACCAGCGATGACATGATTGTCCAAAACTTCAGGGAGCAAAATTACCCATCCAGTCTGATCCTGCAGTACACAGCTTTGTACTGTAAACTCTGCGGAAAACTTGGGACAACTAGTTTCACCATCTGAAGCATTGCGCTTAAGTGTGCTTGCTATTACTGACACCAGCAATTAGTGTTTACACATTCAATCTGAAGAACCACAGGACAGATCAACTAGGCAAGATTGCAAAGTAAGTTGACAGATCAATGTATCCAGATGTTAAGGGTCTTAAATGCCCTCCAATGGAGTTTGATGGGTGACAGAATTTTGGTCACTAGCATAATTTAAATTGTCATTAACTAAAATGATTAAGCATTTGGCAATACACTGAAATGACACCTGAAATTCATTTAAATGACATTCACAAAACAGTCAAGTCTGAAAATTTGTGGTCATCCAGAAACTTTGCACAAGGCAAAATTCAGTTGTAATGTTCCTACAGAGGAAAATACTGGATAAGCTGCTTATGCTCATTTCCAAGCTTGTTTCAGGAAACAATGCAAAATTGTGCCAGGCTTTGCCAGGACAAGCTATACAAATGCAAGTTACCACCACTAATGAAATTTGGACTAAACTGGCCTTCATTTGCACGCTTTACATTTGGCTCAATTTCTGATCTTGAAAATTGAGAATGTGAAGTATACAAGGAACTCCATATAGGAGTGAAACTAGCGTTTGCAGGCAGCCGATGGTCCTATGACTAGTGAAAGATTGTCAGCTGGCCTGCTCAAGACAAGCAGCACTAGTCAAGGCATTGCAGGCATGTGGGATCAAAGTGGCTTGTTCCTACCTCAAAAACCACACGTATGGGCTGAACATGGAGTATGTATACTTGGAACCTTCCAATTTATTGCATGGCACACAATACAAAGACATAAAAACCAAGCACAAAACTCAGGTTTAAAAAGTAAAATCAAATGCAGGCTTACATCTGTACAGCTTAACTGCCACTTATCCACAGCAATACCACTTAACTGCTAGCAAAACAAGTACATGCCTAGGACAGAATTGCAAAAATATGACAACATACAGATGCTACCGTCAGCAACGTGTCATTTACATGGAGAAATTCCCCCCCAGAGGTGGAAGACTGGCCAATCAAATCTTGCACCTTCCAAAAAAAAGGCTTAGGCAAGGATTTGATCTACAACCAGCCATTTCAAATCACCAAGTTTCCACAACTGTCAATCATGTAGACTGTAGGCTGCAATAAGCAGGTTGGCCAACAGTAATCACTGAAGACAGAGGCAGCAGATGTTTGAAACCTCATCCTTTAAAAAAAAAAAAAAGCTCTTGTACAAGTCAGATAATTAGTACTAAAAGTAGTAAAAAGCATTTACACAAGAAAGCACATTGTGCTCAATAAGCCATTAAGACAGTAGTTTGGCCAAGTCCTTGATGACTGAAGACTTCAGTTGGGGAATCATACTGATCTTCATCTGCTTCTGACTGGCGTACTTATTTTTAATTGCCTGTGAAGTGATGAGCAGGTCAGCTAGATCATGCTACTTTATCAGCAAGAGACACTTGCTGCATTACAAGCCACTCACCATGTGCTTTGTCTGTCCCTCATTCACCTTCACCACATTCTTAGCAATATGCTGCATCACAGGCACCAGGCAGTCTTCTGAGTAACCCATGTAGTGTTGCAGGGTGGGTGTCTGTAAGAGAGAAGAGATCTAGCCCTGGCTTTTGGGGGGGTGGGGGGAGCCCCACACCAATGCGGTCAGGAGCCACAACTTACCCATTCACCACAGCTGAAAACCTTTAGCATCAGAGCAAAAGCAGCAGAAGCGACCAGAGAGGGTGCAAAGTGAACCATGTCATAGTCAACCATTGTGAGCTCCACGAAGTACTTTGCCAAGGTGTGATGCTCAGCTGTCACCTGCAGGAGGAGATCATCATCATGTTACACTAAAGCTGCCAGTCTAGTGCAGAGGTAGGCAATCTAAGGATTTGTATCACCAAAACCTGCATATCTATGGGTTAGCTGTTCAAACCCAGGTGTAAAGACTCTTCAGCCAACCTAGACATACCAGCCCTTTGGATAAGATTGCCCACCCTTGGCTGAGTGCCAAACCAGAAGGACCAAAGCAGTGACACTGAAATTAGGGCCAAAACTAGGCATCAATTGATCAGGGTCAGCTACTACAGCTGACTCCCCATGTCAGACTAATGGCTGATGGTTGTACAGATTGTGATGCAGATCATGGCACATGAGCAATTGGGGCTTCAGGTGCAAGTACTATCCAGAAGCCAGCGTCAGTACTAGTTTCACTTATTCCCACAATATGGCAAATAGCATCTTATACATGCACTAATCTAAGTAACTGAATAGATTCATTGCATTCAGTAAAATTCAGTTACAAAAGCACATTTTGGTCTTTCATGAAAGCAATAACTGAAGTAGACAACTCAGTCACATCAATAAAACCATGGGTAAAGCCAAGATGGTGCAGAAGGACCTTTTACAATTTAAAAACCCACTTTGATATGATAGAATCATACCAATTAATGTTTGGGTGTTAAGACACCATTAGGCATACTGAACTGCTTAGCAAACATAGCAGCAAAAAGCTAGCAGTCAAGTGTTATAAAGTGCCACTTGATAAACCATGCAAATTTTGCAACAACTTAAGAACCTGCCCCAGCACAGGTTGGCAAATTTTACTGGGGGGGCAAAGTTTCCCCCATTCTTCCACCCCTGAGGTCAGCATTCACCTTTAGCCCCATGAGTTCCCTGCAATGCCATCCTTTCCAGAAGGTGGCAGAGTAGTACAAAATCCAATTAGGCATTTGTAGAAACTGAATAGGGTTTAACAGACGAGTACTGTCACCTACTGTACATTGATTTCCTGGTCCCAGTATATTTGCAAATTCAGGTACCGAGAGTGGATTAGCACATCCCTGATAGTAGCACATTACCTCCCCAATCTTGGAGGCCCGTCGCAGGAACTGGAGAGGCAGAGGTCTGCCAAAGCTGAACTTGAGCACTCTGAGGATCTTCATCTCCATGTCTCTGATCTGAGCAGTGGTGTATGCCCGATCAGTGACAAAGGCAAAGTCTGCGATCTCAGGAGGATACATCTCCTCGTACTTTGAGGCAATGAACATTGCAGTCACGCCGACAAGCTGCAGCTGTTTCTTTGGCACAGGGTGGTCCTGGAAAAAGGAGTAGTCTGTCACATGACTCACAAGAGGCCATATGATTAGGGATGCACGTTTAGTGCTCAAGTACTAAACAGGGCAGAAAAGTACTTGAATACTCAGGGTAGGTGGGGGGGGGGGGGGGGGAGAAGCACAGATGGGGATGGAACATGGTTGGGGCACAGCCAGCCTGGAAATGTACTACCAGCCCCTGAAATCTTAAATCACACTGCACAGGGTTGCATGTACCTACTTAACCATTATAAACCCATTGATGTAGCTGTTCCAAGCTCATTCATTCTATTCCATTCCATTTTTGGACTTGGAGTCCAAGGGTTATTCACTACATGTTCTACTTGTATAACTATAGAAGTGGCAAAGAATCTTGACTATTAAACCTGAACAAACATTTAATTCTAATACAGCTTAATTAGAACTTTCACTGTGGAGCACACCAAGTACCCATGCAGAATGCTGCTTACCTGGAGGAAGCGGTCAATGATTGCTACTGTCAGGTACATGGTCTCCTGGAGAAGCCTGAACTTAATCTGAACCTGAACCAGCCAGTCAATGAGGATAGCACGCATGTTCCCAGTAACCTCCTGGCCCTCCAGATATTTTTGTCTGACACCTTGGTCAACCTTGGAAGGAGACAGTAGCCATGTTTAATGAGCTGGAACAGTAAGATCAGTCATCCCTCATGAAGAATACCAACCTCAAGTTCATGAAGATAGCTGTAGATGTCCTTCACATATTCGCTACAAAGCATGGGATTGTCATAATCATCTGCATCAACATCCTTAATGTTCAGTAAGACATCTGAGAAGGCTTGGCACAGGTCATCTGGAGCACAGCCAGAAGTCTCCATGGGTGTGGGGGACTGGGGCTCAGGAATAGTCTGCAGGAACATGTAGCCATTAGCACACCAGCAAGTCATGCTCAGTGAATGAGCTTTAGGATTTTAAAGATCTAGAGTAAAACACTGGGTCATGCAGCACATTCTAGGAGACAGTGTGGGCAGAGGCAGAACTACAGATAAGCACAGCAAATAATGCTTCGGGGCAACCAGAAGCTCACCTCCACAGGCTTCGCCACGAGGACCACATCCTTTTTGAGGGGTTGCTCATCAGGCAGCTTCTCGGACTTGCTCAGCTTCCTCAGAGCTACCTTGCCCTCGGGCTTAGCGTCCTATACGGAAAAGCACGCCAATGAATTCGTATCTCAAGTAGTCACGACTTACGATTTGAGGCACACACACACACCCTTACCTTCTTCACAGGCTGCCGGGTCGCAACAGTCTTGTTTCCGATATCCCCGAGTGCTGCCCTAGGCCTCAGGGTCTGTTTACTAGCAAATCCTGGTTTTCCAGAAGCTGCATCTCTGTTAACAGCCAGCTGAGAACTCTGTGGATCACATGTAAAACAACTTCCTTCACCAACAGTCCCTTTTGTTCACAAAAGCTTTGCAAAAATAAGTTTCAGAAAAGGGGTAGGGAAGCAGATATTTCCGAGTTAGCCATCTATTAAAGCAAGTAGTAAAACGAGAGCGTATAAAAAGGGAATACACTTAACAGTAGGAAGAAAAAAAACCTAAGTTTCTGCAAAAGACTTAAAAGTAAGGTGAAGCAGAAATTCGAACGGCGGAAACCTATTATTAACGCTAATAAGCTACAAAAGTTGGAAACCCACTCACCCGAGTTACACGAAAAGCCATGTCAAATTAGCACCACTGCAAAACAAGACAAGACTCAATGAATGCGTTTCTTCCACAGCATATGACACGGTGAACACATTTTTGGTTTAAATCGTCGATCGGTCGAATCTGATTGGCCGCTTTGAGCGTCCACAGTGATACTATTGGGCGAAACCCACCCTTTTAGAATGCGTTTCTAAGACAACGGTTGTCACGTGACCGGTAGGTTGTAAAATTGCCTGTTGGTATAATATTCGCTGATTCGCTACCAAATAACATTCAGTAAAGTACCGTTCTTTTTATTAGGTTAACTGTAATGACAACAATGTGTATTATTTATTTAATATTCATAAATATAATTTGCCTTTTTTACACTTATCACAGGCTTCCCAGCTGCGTTAGCACTGTAGAGCAACGGACACCATTTTTTGTGTGAATTCAAAAATAGCTTGTTTATCCGGTGTTGTCAGCTGTGGCCACATTAGTTACTTAAGCTGCATAATGGTAGGAAAAGATATTATTTCGTGCTTAAGTAGACCATGACTGGAACTTTGGGTCTTAAATGGAAAATGTTATTTGAGGACCTGTGACATAAACGTTCCCAGCACCAGACTGTTTCATTTCAGTAAAATAATTACATTCAATCACAGTTGGAATTCTTGAATTTAGATATACAGATGTCTATGAAAAATAAAGAAACCAGCAAAATGAAGTGTCTTACTAGGGCACTGAGCCAGAAACCACAACAGTTTTTTTTGGGCAGAGGGGGTCTGGAGTTTTGTTCGACAGATTCGTCATCAATGTTCACTGAAAAATCCCAGCACTGGTTTGGAAAATGGATGGATGATTTGGTTTCGCTTATGGTGGTGAAAAGACTTGGTATCCTATTGAGTTGCCTGTAATATCTGGTAAGAGACTCAAAGGCAGACCCAGGGACAGGTTCTATCCCACACCAGTATCCCTAACCAACAGTAACTGGTGTGCTAACAATAGGCATGTTGAAGTTTTGAATCAGCTGGGATCCTGTAACTCATCCCAGCATCACCCTATTCATAACATTCACTAACTTCGCACTTTATTTCACGTTATGATGCTTGGCTGTAGAAAGCTAATAGTATTTGTACAATTTTACATGTTGAAATTGTCTTCCATGCTGTATATTATAGTAGGGCACACCCACCAGGACAAATTCCTGGCCAAGACATTTTTCTGATTTGAAGAGCTAGGCTTGCCACAGCACAGGGTC
>JAODKF010000126.1:2310453-2326720 GCA_026779585.1 Mormyrus proboscirostris | reverse complement strand
ACACACACACACACACACACACACACACACACACACACACACACATATATACACATATATACATACACACACACACACACCAGAGGTGGAGAAATCGCCACCTCTGACACACACGCCCTGTGTTCCCTGATTTCCTGACTGCTGCTCCTCTGTCTCCGCTCCGTGTCGCGCATACGGCACGACAGTAATACTACAATTTTCGGTACGATAATAGCCAATCTGCTTACCTAATAAACACAGACTGTGGACAACTTTCGCTAGTGAGCAAATAGCGTTCAATTATTAAATTAATCCCAATATTAAAATTATACGGAAATGTACTACCAGCCCCTGATTTAATTATGATTGCCTCTACCAAACGGAGTCAAAAACAGGAAACTGATCAATAAAATTCAAATACGTGCAAAAAATAAAGAAAACCAAAAAAAATCGGAAAATCAGAATATCGAGCAAAAAAGGAGCGATCTCAAATACGCGAAATCTGCGCGGAAACAGATGTTTGCAAAGGTAGTTTACCGACTAACACTCGTACATTTTTGTTAACGATTTGCAGAACGAAGCGGGAAGCAAAAATGAATAAGGCTAGTTTCCAAAGCTTTTCAATACGTTTTCCTCTCTATCCAAGAATTCCAAAACTTATCCAGGCCCTGGAAAAACTTCAAAATTCCAAAACTTTTCCATGTTTTCCATGACCGCGGGTACCCTGAGGTGTAGGTCAGAACTGGACTTCAAGCAACAGTTTTTAAACAAATATATTTAACGCATGTTGAATTGAAGGCCAAATAACATTTCAGATTAAAATCCATCACAGTGGATTTCTATTACATCTTAATGCAAAACAAGTAAAACGAAATGGAAAGTCCATAATACACAGAAATTGTACATAGACATGTGCAAAATACCAAGAAGAAAAAAAATCCACATTACAGTTTCCTAATTTGGTAAGTATTGTGGTTTATTTATTGCCACGGTGACATCTTCACATGATGCAGGTGCCATCTTTAAGGTGGTTCATGGCCTCCATTTGCTGCGTCATGGCAAGGACCTCATGGAAGCCTGTGCTTAGGCCGGACATGTGCTGGAAATAGGCCTCCTTCTCCACCTGGATTGAGAGGTTGTTCACCCCTGCATCTTTGAGCGCTGCCGTCACCTGGTAACCATCCAAAAAAAAAAAAAAATGCATGAAAAATGATGTCCAAAGTTCTGCACAAAAATGTAATTCTTATGCAGGACACATCACTGTCAAGGACAAATCTATAGTTATTGTGTTTTGAGTAAAAAAGCACAACACAAACCTGCTGGATGACTCTTTGCTCTACAATATCTGACATGAGCTGTAAGTGGATGGTTCCAGCTACAACCCCTGCTGAATGTCTCCAAAAATGGGGGTCGCGGTAGGACAGGACACCCTCAATTTTCTGGATCTGAAAACCAGCCCAGGGCAGAAGAGTAGATTAGTTGGTTATGGGTAACTGTGCTGCCTCAGGTCAGTGAGTCCCTATGAACATGAGGCAGGTGACAGACCTTCTCGAGCGCATGATTAAGGTCCTTCTCGTGTTCGGGAGGGATCCTAAGGAGGAGAACCTCACACGCATCTTTCAGCAGAGGCACGACACTGAGGAAGATGAGCACGGCAATGAAGAGCGAGCAAATCGGGTCCGCAATCAGCCACCCAAACTGGCGAATGAGGATGGTAGAGATGATCACCCCAACGCTGCCAAGAGTGTCAGCCAGGATGTGCAGGAAGACCCCTGAGAGAAGATGCATCGTGGGCCATTAGCCTCAGAATGCCCTTCATTTACACACACTCTGTATAGCACATGCAAGTTAACAGCAGTACTGTTACATATTCAAGCCTATAAAAATATTCCAGATGTTTAACTGGGCAAAAATTCTCTCAAATTTAATGGAAATTTGGCAGCTTAAATATGTCATTTATTGCCCATTTACTGTGCAGCATGTGGCCATCGCTGTTAAGCTTGCTTTCGCCTATATGTGTCTGTGTATCATGCAAGATGGAGAAGGCGTAAAGAAAATTTCCCCACGAGGGATCAATAAAGTGTCATTATTAATGTTATTCATAATTAAGTCTTAAGACATTCAAAAGCAATATCATTAAGAGAAGAGATTATGTTTTTTAAAAATGCAGTGCTTAGGACGCCCCCTACCTCTCATATTGGCATTCATCCTGCCTCCTCCTGCCCCGTGGCTGTGGCCGTGACCATGACTGTGGGCGTGGCCATGGCCCCCGTGGGTGTGGCCATGGCCCCCATGGGTGTGGCCATGGCCCCCATGGGTGTGCTCGGCGTGTCCGTGGTGGGAGTGACCATGGTCGTGTGTGGAGCAGCCCCCTCTGGAGTTGTGGTGCGAGTGTGCGTGACTGAAGGCACAGATGCCCACCAGGTTCACGATGAGACCTCCGATCGAGACGGGCTGCGGGGGGCAAAGGGAGATGTAGTTTTACGAGGGACATTGAGAAGAAGCAGCTTTAAGTAGCAGGTTTGGTAAATGATACGCAAGTCTAAGCTGTCACACTCACAGTTAACATGTCTGTGTTGATGTTGGGAGGATTGATCAATCTTGTAATGGATTCCATGAAGACAAAGAAAGCTATGACCATGAGGAAGAGTCCATTGATGAATCCGGAGAGGATTTCAACCCTACCATACCTATCAGGGAAAAAAAAAACCATTAGCATGACAGGAGAAACAGGAAACTCAACATAAGCTTTGATGGGTAAAGACTGAAGATTTACCAAATATTATTTATCAGCACGCCACCAAATGAACAATCATTCATCCAATACAGGGTTATAGGCAGACACAGACATTTCAGGTCCAGAAAGTAAGAATCCTAATCAGGATTTTGTTTCAACCAACCAGTTGAGTATAAAGAGTCACAGTCACAGTTGAAACAAAACCCTGGTTACTGGGAACCTGCAGACTATCCCAGGATGCACAGGCAATGAGGAAGGGGTCACTCTGGATGTCGTACCAGTCTGTCACAGGGACGTACTTTCACACACACAATCTCACACCATGAATCAGAGACAGCGGTCCAGCTAACTGCACGCTAACCTACCCAAAGGAGTAGATGCGTGTTGCCTTCCACCTGGTCATTAGGGCAGCCAGCAGCCCCAGCACCAGGGCGGAGCAGTCGAAGAGCATGTGGAAGCCGTCTGATATCAGGCCTAAGCTGTTGGTCCACACGCCGTAGAAGAGCTCGACAAAGGTGAAGGCCTGATTGTGCGGAGGATGAGGGTGATCAATAGCAGGGTTCTTAGGAATATACCAAACAGGTAGAAATGCATGACCAATATAACAGTATCGGCTCTTCGCCCGCTAAAATTCAAGACATCGGCTAAGTCTGATGTTCAAGTCTTAGTAAATGCTGATATTTAGGCTTCAGTCAATAACTAAAGTTCGCACCAGTGCTACAAACATAACTACTGAAATAATGGAAGTGATTAGAGTGGGTAGAGCCCTGTGGGAAGCACATTTTGGTACCTCAAACATTGGGTGATGCACTATTCCTTAAAAGCAGAAATTAGGAGCTGCTAAGATGGTTAGCAGAAAGAAAATGGCAGGATTTCACCCATCCAAGGAGGACCTGGTTTGGGGACCATCAACCTAAAAGTCATTTAAGTAAACAAATGTGCTGTCCTTGAATAGACTAAGAACTTCCTGACAAAGTCAGTTCATGATGTTTCAAACATAGAAACTGTGGAGCAACATGTTTTGACTTCTAGGGAGCAACTGCAGCTGAGATCGCTCGACACAGAGAAACCCCACAAGACCAGGCACCCTCACCAGGTTGAGGCAGAGGAAGTAGAAGATCTGCCGGGAGTCATACTCCTCCAGGATCTGCTTGAGGCAGTCCTTTATGAAGCGAGGCAGTGACTGCGATGTCTGCTGAAGAGCGTCCCCCATGAAGTTGTACAGAGGTGTCCCTTCAGGGGAATAACCCACCAGCGTCCCCTTCTGGCCCTTCTTGGACGGCGAAGATAAAATATTGTCAGCTGTGAAAACAGACGTCAGTCAAGATGCTGGCTTTAAGCCTCAAATACAGGAATGAGAAAATGGCGAACTATCGGACAAGGTAACACAACTATGTCTTTGTTCTACTGAAGATTCTAGATCTCCTACAGCTTCACTTATTCACTATGTTTCATATGCATAAGTAATTACTCTTTCTCACTTCGAACCCCAAAAGTCAGATGCCAGTAAGCACAATACTTGGATGTCTGCATCTTATATTTTATTTAGAAGCTGCTTTTATCGAAAGCAATGTACAGGTCATTGTCGATTTACGACCCGTGCAACTTACAACTGATCTACTTTACGACCCTTCCAAGCCCACAAATGTCGCCACTACTGCACTGCATCTGGCAGCGAGAGTATATCACAATTTCCTGCCCAGCTGCTGGCTGCAATAAACTAAGAAAACGGTAATAAAAAGATTTAAAAACACCAAACAATTACATAATTTTATTATACAGTGCACTATTCATATTAAAATTTTTGCATATGAAAAAAAGGGCCGACATGACCAAATCAACTTGCAACTGATCAGTCTGAAAGGATCGCACTTGTAAGGTGTCAACGACCTGTACATTTTTTTGAGATAGCTGGGTTAGTTTGGGAATGAATGGTCTTTCCCTATGGCCCAATGGTATCACATGCCACATGTGGCTGCCCCTCGAATGCATGCCCGGCATCCAAATGCTCTCTGTTGACCACCCCTAGGACATCCATACCGCTCGCCTCATGGCCGGCCCTCGGGCCGAGGTGAGCGTCACTCACCGAGGATGAAGAAGACGGCGCTGACGAGGACGCCCCCCGAGAGCACGTGCTCCGTGTCGTCCTGCCGCGTCTTGGCTCGTAGCTGCCCCGTCAGCGGGTGCGCCCAGAAGTTCGCCAGCAGCAGGCCGCCGACGAAGAGGAAGACGGAGCCGTAACGGGCGCAACGGGGGGCCTCCATCTTGGAGACGCACATGGACTCCACGTAAAAGTCTAGGATCATCACCGAGAAGACGACCATCCCCAGCGGCAGGATGAGCGTCGACCAGGATTCCACCTTACTCTGAACATCAGACACAAAATAAGTCCGTCAGGGACACTGATTTCCTACATATCAACCTCAAGCCACAAAAGTAATTTTTGGTTTTCGTTCCTCGAGCAGAATATCAGATATATGAGGCATGGGATCCTACACTGAGCTGAAATATCATTCTCATTAGTGCAAATGAGAAGGAATAGCGTATGAATGAGATATATAAACGATACAAACATTACATTTTAAGATATTAGACTGGGATTCAGATGTGTAATTCTACTATTTACAATCAGGAACATCCAAATAAAATTTGTTGCATTTTCTGTTCTGTCCCAGGATGTTTAATACCCAAACATTTAATTCACTGCTAAATGCTGTTCCAACATAGCGCCCTGAACTCGCACTACTCTTCTGACTGAGGTTAACGTCTGCTGGTGTTGCCGTGGAGAAACAGTGACACCAAGCAGCCCCTTCTCATACGGGACCCTGTCATGCACCTCGGTGGTGGCAGAGAGGACGAGGACCCAGGGCGACAGCGCGGCAGCGGAGACCAAGCTGGAGAGTGCGTAGAGCCGTTTGGCCCCACCCATCTCTACGGAGAGCTTCCTGGAGGCTGTGTGGAAGGCCACCTTCAAGCAAAGGGCTGCCACCAGCAAGACCACACCACCCTAAAAGGGGAAAGCAGAAGGGCAGTGTCTCCTCAGAGCTCGTGCTTAAAATGCTGCCTGAGATGGAACCGGTTCATCACACAGACCACACAGTGACCCACGCCACAGCTCACCTTATGATCAGCCACACCGAGGAAGGCAATGGCAGTGTAGAGGGCATGCGTGAGTGCACTGTCATGGTGTCCCTCCGCTAACAGGCAGAGCTGTTAAGGCAGGCATCACACAGCTGCATATGTCACACGCGTATACATGAGACGGACACAGCCATAATCCCTCCCGTACAGGAAACTTTTCGGCCGGCTCTCAAACCCCAACGATGCAATCACCCTACAGGCTGATTTCAAAGCTTTGCCTGTACCGTTCCCCATATGCTTGCTTGTATTAAGTGAATATTCTAGCATTTACATCATCTCACAGCTTTCCCAGCAAAATCCTCTGCTCAAGACACCCTACAATAATTCAAGAGCAGGGATTCTCCTTTTACAGCAATCAGAGTGATCAATAGAAGGACCCACGGAATGCGTATTCCAGGGGGGGCCACGGCACCTGCGCTGGCTCCAAGTGAAAGGATACGGTGCTCCGCCATCTTGGCCATGAGGTCGTCATTATCGAAAAGCAGCAGGCAGATCACAGCTATGATGAAGAATGCCGCTCCCCTGGTCTAGAGGGGTCAGCCATAGCACAAACAGCATAATGAATGATAATTAGGTGATTAGTGGTCATTGTCAACACACCACAGCACAGCACACAGTGCGCAACAATGAAATGTGTCCTCTGCATTTAACCCATATGTGACTTTCGTGACATAGCAGGGGGCAGCTAATTTAGCTGCCCGGAGAGCAGTGCTTGGGGACGATACCTTGCTCAGGGTACCTCAGTGGTGACTGGCTGGTGGGGGATTCGATCCTGCAATCTCGAGATTACAAGTGCGCTTCCCTAATCATCAAGCCACCACCACTGACAAAAACGGTACTAGCTGAGCAGGTATGTGCTTCACTGCAATTATACTTTAATTATGAAAAGAAACCAATATCCTCCATGTTAAGTTACTTAGAATTAAAATCCAACCCCTGAAGTAAAAAGACATCCTGCTGTAAAGTGTATGTAAGCTACTGCCCACCTTAGAGGGTCCCCCGCCGGAGCTGGTGAAGAGGACACTGAGGAGGGAGACGACAACGATGTCACTGTGCTCGAACAGCAGCATGGTCCTGTGTGGGGCAGGGCAGGCAGAGCCAGAACACCTCATTAGCGTGTACAGAGGCAAACAGAGGCACACGGCCTGCTTTATGACACACACCTCATTAGCGTGTACAGAGGAAACAGAGGCACACGGCCTGCTTTATCACACACACCTCATTAGTGTGTACAGAGGCAGAGGCACATGGCCTGCTTTATCACACACACCTCATTAGCGTGTACAGAGGCAGAGGCACACGGCCTGCTTTATCACACACACACCACATTAGCGCGTACAGAGGCAAACAGAGGCACACACCTCATTAGCGCGTACAGAGGAAACAGAGGCACACGGCCAGCTTTATCACACATACCTCATTAGCGTGTACAGAGGCAAACAGAGGCACATGGCCTGCTTTATCACACACACCTCATTAGCGCGTACAGAGGAAACAGAGGCACACGGCCTGCTTTATCACACACACCTCATTAGCGCGTACAGATGCAGAGGCACACGGCCTGCTTTATCACACACACACCACATTCAGTGACGCTCATCAGCAGCTGATAGTTTCTGCACATTTTTAAGCAGTAAAATTTATGGTTGATTTTGCAATAAGTTCAAGTGCGGTTCAAAGATTTATGCTCCAGTAATGGAGAACCCCAGAGCAAAATGAGGCTCTGCTGAAAATCAAATCACGATATAAATTTCATGGCGCATGCGTGATAATCACCAGAACCGTAGGCGACGGGTGAAACATTTGTCTGGACGCCAGCTTTCAGTACTATACAGACATTTACTCATGCCTACAATTTGTTAAGCAGGTGAGTAGTACCCCTAAAACATTAATGAGATATGTCTTGTGACGGCCATAAGTTAGGAATTTGTATAAATTAAGTGTATCCTTATGCTTATAATATTCGGTTAGCGGAGCACGCCACATACTTCCGTTCTGGTAAATAATGGAAGCGACAAGCTCTGAAGTGGCGGTGAAGAAAAGGACAGTTCAATAGCCACAGCATCTTTTGAAGGAGGAGACATTGTGGATAAATATGGTAAAAAATGTTTCATTCGTCATCTGAAGTTCTGGTGTTTATCATGCATGCACAATATAATGGCAAGTATATCATGCAGTCCTGAAAAGAATACAAAGTAACTCTTTACTTAAAGCACTCATGTATAACACATTATGGATACCTTCATAATGCATTATGAAGCACTGAGAAAGTATTATAAATATGGCTATAACTATTATAACTATTATTAAAAGCCATAACACATTAATGCCATGTATATTATGCATTATGAATGCTCAATGAAGGTCTCATCTATAATGCACTCTTAATACCTTCATAATACAGTACCAAAGCATCCTTAATTCTTACACCGACCATTATAATTCATTATTAAGGTATGTATAATGCATTACACATGACTGCTTTAAGTGAAGTGTTACCAAACACATTTATAAAAGCTGAAAAGTGGCTGCAGAGAAAGAAGCGTGCATCACATTACCTTAGAGGTCCACATAGTGTGAGGCCAAAGAAGCTCAGCAGTGAAATTACACAGCTGATGACAGCGTGCTTTAGGATTTTAATCCACTGAAAAGAAAATGCAGAATGGAGATTGGGAGGATCACAAGGCTGCTCACAGACGTAACACAGCAAAGGCACCTGTTACAGAGAACCTGCAATGAAAAGCTAAAATGCCAAACAGCTAGAAAAATCAGATGCTCTTACCTGGCGTTTGGAAATAACTTTTCCAGAAGAAAATGGCTTTTGGAAGAAAAGCAAGGAAACCGCACACCTAAAGACATTTATTTTTTGCTTTAAACCAATGTCAAATGAAAGATTATCAGCATGTTCTTGTCTGCTTGAAATGTATAGACTTACCCAAGTTTAAGGATGAAGATGAACTGCACAATGTGGACAACTTTAAGAATATCATAGGATTCAAAAACTCCCAAAGCCTTTAACAGTTTGGTGATGCACAGTAATACTATGTATCTCGTTAGTCTGGGGGGAAAATAATGCTGTAAGCCATCATACAAAATCCTGCATTAAAATCCATCATGTATCAAAGTATTAACAAGGAGCAGAACACTAAAATAAGAATACTATACAAGAATTTACAGGCAGGATAGAACATCTTCTACACCATAACTCTCTTCATTAAACAGTACAAAGCTCTTCTATTGTGGACTGTTTAAACTATTCAATTAAAATCTATATTTCCATTGGAGGACGATATCCTAAGTATAAGCATTTATTTGACTGATATTTGGTTACAGTTGTTAGATACTGCTTATGTACAAAGGCATGTGTAGCTGTATAAACTACCAGCTCTTTGAATTGCTTACCTGGCATTTGGTACCTCGACTGGTCCCAGTTTTCCACTGGAAATGACATTACTACTGTACTTCTCATCCATGTCACTCAGTTGTTATTCAGCAGTCCAGAAGACAACTGTCAGACCGCATCACCGGAATAATCAGGCAAAATTAAAAGGTACGAACAAAAACATGTGTTCACTTCAGAACGCCAGTATGCCTTCCTTCAATTCTGAAAAAGTCGAGTTAAGTTACTTGCAGTATTTGTGCTTTAACGCACTGAATAAAGCGGAGTCAATTTAATTACAGCACTATTTCGTGTTGCTGCCTTGTGTTTCCGTATACAAAGCAGATGAACAGTACGCACCGGCGGATTAAAAAAGCCACGTCACGTCATCCGCCTTTAAAGTTTACTTGTAACTTCTTACACATACCATTCATTGTTACACCCCTACAAACAAATGAAATACATTAGTTTTGAAAATCATCATTTAGATTTTCACTCGTCAGTCGATATCCCAAATTAACTCCAACGGTGACTACGTAACACTCAGAAACCTTTGACCCGTCTCTTTTTTTTACTTCCGGTTCGTGCCGGCAGAATTCCGGTCAAATACGTAATGAATATTCATCAGCGACGATTTCCGCCCCCACCGAGGGCTCCATTCACTTTTTAATCACGGTAGGGGTTAAAGAAAGAAGAGCAGCGCATGCGCCTTATTGTACTTATTTTTGTGACATTCCCTCTACTGGTCAACATTGAAAACTGCAGCGCCAATAACTAACAACTTACGGCCATTTTCTACGTTGATTTAGAAATCAAAATGTCGAGTTTCATAAAATAAAAAACTGTTGTGGTTTCGCTTTACTGTTGCATTTTTTGTGTTGTTAAACAAAACAGAGAGCACTTTAAACGAAATCTCTGTGATTAATCATTAGATTAATTAGGCAATGATCAGCAGTAAATAAAACGATCATTCCAATTAATGTTTACTTTCTGCTTTATTTCAAACGTTTTACCCAAGGCAACTTATACAACTGAAAATGACTACTAAACAAACCCATGAACTATAGCAGGAACTGGCATGAGGCTTGAACAAACAGTTCCTCCCAACTGACACCATTTGTAACCGTGCACATACAAACCGCAGTTATAAAACCATTGGTGAAAACTGAGGGTTTTTTTTTTACATGTAAGCATTTTAGCTAGTGCTAGCTGTATTTCCTGTCAAATAGATGAAAGGAATAAAAACCACAAACTTTCTGGGTATGATTCTTAATCTGCATTACAGTCAAATGTTTTCTCAACATGCTTATGCGAAGCACTTAATATGGTGAATGCGTTTGCAGAATATGAGAATAAGCACATGCAGTGAGAGAACTGATCTGTAATTTTCCCATGGTATGTATGTGTCTCCTGCTCATTATGGACCTGGCTTCAAGCTCCCATAACTGTGTACCTAGTAAGTCTATGAATATGTCATATATTATTAAAATATGCTAATCAATTAACTAGGTAGAACAGCTAGAAAAGCCCCCCTACCAAACGTAATATATATTAAGACTCTTCAGTGGTGTATAAATACTCTGGTAGATTCGGGGGGGGGCTTGAATACATAAAATTCTACACAAAATATGATCAGTGGAGTCAGAATTTCTATGTCCGCCCCTGTAGGCTATTCTTTGTACCTTACCTTGGCAAGTGGGTATACTTTATGTGCGTTTCCATGTTTATACACGGGATCCCTGTAAGTCTCATTTGCTTTTGGCATAAGCCACTTCTGTTTAGTACTCTATTAGCATGAACTGATGCATCATTAGCACGAATACATAAAGGATGCTTAATGGTATAATTTGTCATGCATGGAGTCCATTAAATGTCTTGATAATGGTAACCGTAGTAAATCTCCATCAGTTTTATGCTGCTGTCGCTGCATCGTTGCCGTGCTATTATAAAACAGCTGATGGGGAGTCTATACTTCTGCATAAGACGAGGATTATATCTGCTCTGGATTGGCGCCCCGTCCTGTGATATTCTATGCCTTGATTCCAGTGGTTCCGGCATAGACCCATATGGACCACCACCACCCTGAATAAGACAAGCGGTTATAGAAAATGGATGAAAGAATGCATGCATGAATGAGGGTTATATGAGCTTAAAACGAGACAAAACTAAGGTATTTTTGTAACTGGTAATTTCTATAGGCCTATATAGTAATTTATTTTTAAACGACATAAAAAAAATCCCGAACTACAAGGTCTGTTTTTGCTTTTTTTTGCGATACACAAAAAAACAAACTGACAACACATTATATTTGTATAGAAGTTTCAGCATGTTTCCGTCTGTAGCTGTACTGCATCTGTCGTGAGGGCTGGGCTGTTGTTTGGCTCCTGTCTACACAGCACCTCTCATCTACGCCCAAAAACAGCACGACGTGCCCCATCTTGAGCGCACGAGTCTGGAGAAAGCCAGTCAAAGGGGCTCATGCTGCAATCGCGGCATTCCTGCATGCATGTCCCGACGTGAGCGCTGGATCGCATCTCCTACCGCTGTGACTGTCTGTCGGTCATACGGCACTCCTGTCAAAGCGAAAAATGAAGGGTGAATATTAGATGGATTATGGGGCGGCTTGGCAGTTAGTGTTAAGAAGTTAAAAAAACATAGGCGTTACATACCTGTCTGGGATACTGGCACTGTAGCCTGTACATAGACGGTACTGATGCTGGTTATTTACCTTGTACCTTGTCTCAGTTCACAACGTCATGTTGCATGCATGCGACTGACATGATATAATTGTTATTAGGGTGTTATAGTGTCAAAGTTTGGTGTATCCGTTTCGACAGCGAACAAAGAGCGTTCAGATACATGTAATATAATTTAGCTTATTGTTATTAACGAATGTTGTCTTTTTAACAGATAAAATTTCATAAATAAAATTTACGACTAGCCAAAATAAACAGGCTAGCCAAATTATTGTTTCAGTACAAAAAAATCAAAACGTCTTTTTTGTTTTTCACTTGCAGTTTCGCTAGCGCTCCATTAGATGGCTCTGTAGGTGTTTCACGCAAGCACATCATTGGTGACATTCCTACAACAGGAGTGCCGTAAGAGTTCGCCATGAAAAGCTCATGTGAAAAAGTGTCACATTCGCATGTACGTCAGTTTTGCTGTTCGGTTTGTGTATTAATATTTAATTTAAATTGTTTGCTTCCATAGTATTATCATATATTATTAAATTAATATGTAAGAGTTAAAATAGAAAGGGATAGAAATACAAAATACTGTGGTTACAAAAAAGATAAATATTCTGATAGGACTTATTTATATGGATTTTTTTTAAGATAAGGAGAATTTATCAACTAACAATCCATCAAAATATTTTCCATAGCTGCTTGTTTAGTGCAGGCCCCTAGAAAGCCTGGAGCCTATCCCAGTCCATCACAGGGCACACACCATCACACATCAGACACCAGGTCACCTAACCACGTCTTTGAAGCGTGGGATGAAATCTGTACAAACCAGCTGTAATGAGCCTACAAAATGAATCTTAAAGTATTTGATGTATTTACATATAAACAGAAATATGCAATGAAGGTGACCCGCTTCCCCAAGAAAGAACACCCTCATGTCTCTACTTCGCTTCAACAGGCCTGGGGTAGCAGTTTCTGGAGCACCTTCTCAGAATAAAGCGCTACATATTTACTGGCCCTGGTCTGTGTGCCTGATCATCTTTCATACTAAAACCAGCAGTGGCTGACAGCGGGGGCCACCGTGGGCAGCTGCCAGCCCCCCGCCACCCAGCAACATTGATAACATGTGCGGATCAGTGGCTTAGGCATCCAGGCACGCAGGGCAGGAACGAAGGGCTGCAGTGAGCACCATTCTGACTGATGCTAACAGGGCTTATAATGTCGTAACTCTCCTCTCATGGCTTCTGAATGCTTAAAATAGGTCTTTCCGATAGCTGTATGCGCTTTGTTGGCCTAACACATGCCTATGCCACACATAGCACACACTTTGGTTGCCAGACAACAGAAAATGTTGGACCGTGTGACCTGGTCTTCTAGTTTATATTTATTTGGTTTGGATTCATCCAATGTATATGAGTTTGCCGTGCCCCGAGGGCACAAAATGCCTATTTTCTCATGAGCCCCTTGAATTTTTTTGGTAAAAAAAGAAACATGCGATGTCATTTCCTGTAGCGCTTGTTTTGTTAGCCTCATGCCTTCCTTACAGAGTTCGCTTACAGTTCATGACATGATGGAAACCTGGTTGATCAACCATGCTATTATTTCCTGGAATATTTATTATTGATTGAGGACAACAATCAAACCTAGCAATAGGGCACTGATCCTGGAAAGATGTTCATAATCAATACATAAAGGTGCAAGTGAAATGCATGTCGGCTTGATGAGCCCATTTTGGGGGTATGAGTAAAGAGACAGGCACCATTTCACGCCTGCTGTCTACTAAGGCTCGGGGTGACAGATACACACTATGGTTTTGTGTCAGAAAAATACAGGATGTGAAAGGAAGCTCAGTGCTGCAGCTGGCCCAAGATAGAACTGACGCTACAGTTAAAGTTCAGTGCATGGAAACGTTGCAGGTCACTACATTTTGGTCCATAACACGTACAGATCCTTTTGAGATGTGATCCTGGCATGAAATGACAATAATAGATGTGAGGTCCTGCTGTATTCATATCTAACGGCCAAAAGCAGAAGCAATGGTATCATTTTTCAAAATAAGTCCTAAGCAAAATTTTGCTGCAAAGTTAATCACCATTTATTTTTAATTAACGAATCGTTCTCACATCATGCAAATCTGCAAAACGCAGCTAAATAAAATGCATTGAGTGCCACCTGACCTCAGATTTCAGATTTCCGTTGTGCCAAGTAGCCGTGCTCTACTTTATAAATAGCTTAATTTAACAGATTCTCTCGAAAGGTGTTGCTGCATTCTGCATCTGTATCTCCTCAAACATTTTACTGGAAGGGGATCAGTCATGGATAAAAAGGGCCACTTAGACACCTGCATGGATTACTGTACAAAACACTATGTTAGACTTCACTATAAAATTATCGATCAGTAAATTAAATCCTTTATTATGCACCAGAGAATCATATATCTAGGCTAATCTCACCAACCCTGTGCATTTATGAATTCAGCCCTGACATTTGAACTAAAAGATAATTTGATAGTGTTGAGGGGGAATATTAATGTCTTTGTCTCATTAATGCTTTAAAATGATTGAAAGCTAATATGCAGAAGGAGCCGTAAGTGTGATTCTCAATTATTGTGAAAGCATCTATTAGACTGATGATAATTAGATAGTTAAGATACCGTGTTTTTCACTCAAACAACTAAGTTTAAAAGATATACCTTTGGATTAATTTCTTTATTCGGGTCAGCAGCTATTAAAGGCAGATAAGTCGCACAAGATAAAAGACACAGCCCATACGGGCTGATTAGCAGACAGAGCACCTTCCTACAGCCCGCAGGAAGTCGTGCATCAGTGCTGTGAACACCGAACGGCTCCAGCTGGGTTTTGGGAAGCAGGAGGAGAACGAACAAATCGTTTAATCCAATCAGAGGGCAGTAAAACGGGTTTCTATTTCAGGTGCCTGAGTCAGGTTTCAGTGGGATGAGAAGCAATGACATCACCCTTCTCCACTGTATCTGCAGAGAGAGAGAGGGAGAGAGAGAGAGAGAGAGATGCAGGTCAGGAGAAAGGTGGGAGTGATGAGATTATACTGAGGCCATTGAAATCAATGGCAATTTGTGTTTTTATTAAGAGTATCTTTAAATTTACTATAGTGCTGCCTTATGTAATGTTTCTCACTGACAGTCCGATGCATTTTACATGCAAAGGTTAGGGCTGAGATCAGGGATGTCCTGAAGGGGGGGAGGGACAGATTTCAAGGGCCCCTGAGTAGCAGGGGTCTGAAAAATTTTGGAGTATAATTGGATTGGTCTGGGTTGGGGGTCCAAAATCTCTAGCGGTACCCCTATCTGAGATTCAAAGAAGCATCCTTCATTTAAGAGAGGTGGCAGCTCTGTATCTAGCCTGGGACCTCTGTTTGGCTCCCTGGCAGAATCAGAGCCGGCACGCAGATTTAAAGGAATGTCCTGTTACAGCAAAACAGCAAAACAGGATGACAGCAACTACTGCTAATCACACATGACAAGAACAGAGGATTGATGTTAAATTCTACCATAAATTAGCAGGTCAACTCTGGATGATTGTATGGTTGCGTTAAAAATTCTCCAGTGCTCCAGTGCTACCTCCTATTTATGTTGATATATTATTGATTAATCAGATAAGATATGAGCACAGATGAACATATAGATGCAGGTCAGGTAAGATATGCAACAATAAATGTTTACAGGCTTTGGCTGATAAATGCCATCCAAGCAGAAACAATGACACACACAGCAATAATCCTGAGTATTTCCTGACCTGGACACTGAAGTGTGTGTCTCTTCCTGGATATTCTACCAGTGAAAAAGGGGCGAGGGACATTAAACACTGAAATTAATATAAAGTTTCCATGCTGCCTCATTATTTTTGCATTTGGATTATTGAAAGGATGGTAATTTAAATATTTTGATGAATGATCACCCACATAGCAAGTATTTCTGGGCCAGATCTGCCAGCCTCTCCTTAAATTCGGGCACCGGTGACATCCAGGCAGTAGAGTCTGAACCAGAATCTGTCCAGAGTTCTAAAGGATACTGATCCCGGCAGTAGAGTCTGAACCAGAATCAGTCCAGAGTACTAAATGATACTGTTGGTCTGTATGCACTCTCCAGATCCGGCGCGCGTTCGCCTGACCGTATATGTATGATCACTCACTTACCAGATGTGCAGCTGATAAGCTAAGAATCTGAAGGACGATCACCCCACATAGCGAGACGAGTCTGAACCGGGTCTGGGCCAAATGTTGTTCAGAAATTGCAGCAGATCCCTAAACTGGATCTGGCCCTGTGTCTTTTTACACAACGGACCGATACTGGTCCGAATCCGCTTTCTGGAT
>JAODKF010000126.1:2272289-2310353 GCA_026779585.1 Mormyrus proboscirostris | reverse complement strand
ATACACACACACACACACACACACACATACACGAACGACAAACGTGTGCATACAAACATGTGTACATTAGTAATCATCTTTCCACCACCATCTGAACTGCAGGGACACCAGCAGGAAACCCATCAGGACAAGCCGGGCTTCTTCACTCCAGGACATCTTCTGTGAATGACTCCACGGGAGCCGGGCAGAGCTTCCTGAGCTCTCAGCTAATTGTGGCCTCAAACCAGCCTAGGCCTGAGCCTTCCACCTGGACAGGCTTGGTGGACCTGGACAAAGAAGGGACGGACTCCATTATGGGCAACGAGTCTGAGATTTCAGAGGAACACGTGGTGATCCATCTCAGGTCGGAGCAGTCTCCCCTCGACTGGGCCGAGCAGCTGGGTGCAGAGGTCCAGGGTCCCCAGGAGGTACTGGCTCCAAAAATCACGACAGTTCTGCTACCTTCAGCACTCGAGAGCCTGGACAGCCACGGAGGTTCTGCCAGAGAGGAGGAAGCAGATGAAGATCCTGATGTGCGTTCAGGTTCATCACTCCCACCTATCTTCTCTACTCCCACCCCTACAGTCAAGGCCCAGACCAGTAGCACTCTGATCTCGAATATCATGGGCTCCTTCATAAGACCCTGGAGGTATCTGACGGGGTCTTCTGAGTCAGAATCACCATCCACACAGGCAACCCTGAGCACAGAGAGCCTATCGGAGAAGCAGAAGCCGACAGAGTCAGGAAGGGGAACTCCACCAGGAGCGAAGGATGAATATAGCAAAAGTAGCCACAAAAATGCCATATTGGAGAGTTTCGGGGAACAGGAATCACATAGAGTCTCAGAAGGCTACGCAGCAGACTTAGATGAGGAACTCTCTCAGTGGGAGAGGGAAATCACCTCTGAGCCAAAGCACGGTGATGCCGCTACAAAGACAAGTTGGATGAATCCTACTGGAATCCCTACTGAGACTCCGGAAGCGCTCGAGACAGTCTCCTCAGGTGGTAAGCAACACTGCGGGGTCTTGCTTATTTTCACACTTACATTGCATGTTTGATTATATTACATGTTTCTATACAATACTTTTAAGCTACGCTATGAATTCAAGGACTATGTTCCACAAAATGTTACTTTACTGGAGGTCACTTGGTTCAGTCCTGCATCACAGGTTGGTGTCATGAAAAAATAGATAGAGTGAAGCTTGTGTACCGCTTTGACATTTGCCTCAAATGAGGACAGCAGTATTAGCCTTTAGTTCAGTTTGCTATGCTGCAGCGAAATTCAATTTGGCGTTGAGTGTAGGTGCTCCTAATCAAGTCACGTACGAAAATACGCAGTCAGGAAGGGGAATAGCTCACTGCGAATATGACTTAATTTTGTCTCAATCAGCAGTTTGGGACTCTTGAAAACTACTGTGGAGAGTGGTAGAAGGATGGTGCAGAGAGGTTTAGTGGAGTTTATTAAATGAGGGAAGTAGACGGTGCCGAGTATGGTGTCAACAACAGTGATGTCTGGGGCCAGAGGTGAGAGGGAAAGGGATTGTGGGTATAAAATATTTAGGCTGAATCTTAAGCTCCACGGAGAAGCGAAATGCAGCAGGGTGAAGGTGGGGGCAGCGGGGGTCACAGTCCAGGGGACGGCCGTCATTCCCGTTAGGTGGCTTAAAATTAGAATCGATACCTGAGACATTTTTGTTAATGTCCCTGTCACCCCTGACTGGGACAAACGGTGAAAAGGGGAGTGGAGGGATGGATGGATGGGTGGAGGGATGGATGGTCAGTATGGAGGAGCAAAGTGAAGAGGTAAAAAAATGACACAATAACTGGACCACTCAGGAGCAAAACCAATAAAGCAAAAGGACAGCAGGCAGGTGTGAAAAATTGTTAGGAGTATAATTCAGTGACTGGACAGCCTTCTCCATCCCCTGGGCATCATTAATACACACATAAACCCCATGCCAAATTCAGCCATGGCCATTAATGTTTAATACTAGGTGAAAGTCTAGCTTTGGTTGGTATACATTATTCAGCGCTGTCTGCAATTAATGCAGCACTTACCGGGGGCTCTGGTGCTGAGTCTCACCCAATTATAGCCTCCGTCTTGAAATGCCGTTTCCAGTTATTCCGAACGGCAAAGCGTCCATCGACGGAAATACCGACGCCCAAGATAGGAGAGGCGCCGCTTTCTAACTCAGCCATTTGCACGTTTGTCTCTTACAAACTGCATAGGGTGACCACCTAGTCCATGTCAGGAGGGACATTATGAGCTACGACAGGGTTTATAAACTACAATTTCAACCATTTCACTTAAAAGGACCCAGATTTCACTTAAGCACTGATGTCTTACTTTGTGCTGATTGGTCAGTCTCCAATAATCATGCATGTGTCACTAATGTTAATGTGAAACAGCTGGATGAGTCTTTAGGTCAAGGAAACAAACCAGTAAAAGTACAAAGAACTGAACTAATTAGCCAAACACAGGGGCCTTTCAGTTTCAAAGTAGTTTGTAAAACCTGAAGTAGCTCATAGTGTCCCTCCTGACATGGACTAGGTGGTCACCCTACTCTGGTGCCAGTACAGGCCAGATTTGGTAACACTCAGTGTAACTCTGGCCCACATGTGGCCCTTATCTGTTTTCAAATCTGTTTATCTGTTTCAAAAGAAAGCGGATTCAGACCAGTATCGGTCCGTTATGCAAAAAGACACTGGGCCAGATCTGGTTTATGGATCTGCGCCAATTTCTGAACAACATTTGGCCCAGATCCAGTTCAGATTCATCTTGCTATGTGGGAAACTATGCATTACTTTAAAAGCTGAATTGTTTTGGTGTATGCACAATACATTTTGATATTATGTGTAATGGAATCGCCAGTGATAATGGTGGAATAACTGAATGGAAACAAAAGTCTCTTTCTTACTTTATTGCCATTTAAAACCAGCTGGTGAACATACAGGTATTTACGAAGCAATATATTATGTATCGAGTTTACATGTAGTCTGTGACGGTTTGTGTACAAAGTGCCAAAAGGTGTATTTCAGAAGTAAACAGAACCTTTATTTTGCAGCCAAAGAAACATACTTAGTTTATAAAGTCCTGAAGTTAGTCCCGATCCTTGCGAACTTTGAAGAGAAATGGAAAATTCAGATCTAGAAAGTAAAAATCCAGACCATGATTTTATTCCGACCAACCAGCTGAGTATCCTGTGATTATAACTCATGTAATATGCAACTGGTTGGTTGGAACAAAATCTTGGTCTGGATTTGTACTTTCTGAAACTGCATTTTCCTCCTTTTCAAGCCTATATTGCTTTTGGGTCATAGCAATATTATTGCCACATTTGATTCCTCTTTACTTCTAATGCTAGACGTAATGTAATTGTGAAATTTAAGCAACAGCATTATTTCTATGGTGAGAGCGTGCAAGGTTTCTTCCATGCACTAAGTAGCGTCCAGAAACCCTAAACTGACCTTGTAAGTCTACTATTGAGCCATTTTTCAATACCCTGTCTTTTCGGGAGGAGATTTCAAAATGGTAAATTATCGTTCAAAAACCCAACAGTGATTGATACTGTTTGCTCATTGGCGATAGTGAGCACACTTGCGGCAACTTGCCCTAATGAGAAGCAGCCATGTTGGAGGAGGTGTGGTTTTTCCCAGTCGCAGTTTAACACTCATCAGTATTGGCAAGCATAATGTGATGCCGCAGTTTATTTATTTCATTATAAATAAGATGGGACATCACAGGATATTCACGAAGACACTCAACGTGTGTTAAGAAGAAAATATGTCCTAGAAATTACTCTGAGTGCTAAAGCGTGAATTAAAAGACCCATAAGGTCATCTAATTCCCCGTTCCATTATTAATGTAGGGCAGAACCACATGAAACCTTAAGATATAATTTTAAAAAATCTAATGTATTGTTTCTCAACATACTTAAAAAATCTGCGATAATTCTTAAATTATTGGCATTAATCTGCACTCGCTGTTTGAACCCGAACAATTTCCACAAGCTGGGGCCATGTAACAATAATCCTAAAGAAGAAGTCATACCAAACTGAGGGACAGGCCTTCCTTTAAAAAAAAAAAAAAAAACAATGTGGTTTCTTAAAAATGGGAAAAGATACATTCAATGGGATACTTCATGGAAATCATGGTTTCACGAAGTGACGTTTAAATTTCTGTAAATGTCAGTCACGTGATGTTAAGATAATAAATTCGGTACCAGGTTTCTTTAGCCTTCTGATAATTTAAAGGTATGAAACTATTCATAGTCTAAGGTCTGATTACGTGTCAGACGCTCGATTATCATCCCGCCTGTATGCATTTCCAGCAATCAGTGGGCATCAGAGGCGGACATTTCAGGTCCAGAAAGTAAAAATACAAACCAGGATTTTGTTTCAACCATGCCGTTTAGCATAAAGAATCACAGTCACAGAGAACTCGACTGGTTGGTTGAAACAAAATCCTGGTTTGGATTTTTACTTTCTGGACCTGAAATGTCCGCCTCTGGTGGGCATATCAGTGCCGCCCTGCACCCTCAGAACCGCGGCAGCACTCGGTTCACATACCGCCGATATTAAATCTGTCCTGTGACTTACTTCTCCATGAAGAAGACTTAGGGACCATTTTAACAGCCGGACTGTGGCATGCAAAAGTCTTTCGTATCATTTGGAAGGTACAGGCCAATGGTGATTTGCCACATCATTTCCACTGTATTGGAGATTGCTGGGATTTTAAAACTGTTGATATTTCATAATCTAAGTAGGTTTTAGGAAATAAGCGTTCCCGCGAGTGTCACTGCAATGACTACATTCCATTTCTATCAGCATCGGCCTAGTTCTGTGTTGTTTTTTTAATGTATCAGCGTGATTTAAATGTTGTTTGATGCATTTTTTCATCGGCCACACTGGCATTTTTTTCCGCAGCTGGAATGATAGGATGTCGAAGGTCAGCGCTCAGCCCAGAATGCTCTCGCTGGACTGACATCACCAACTATTTCTCCTGATCTGTTCCAAAGTCTGTCTGCGTAATATTTGAATTGGCTGTACTTTAATAGTCCATAGTTGCACGCAGGCCTTGGTTTAGGTTATCTTGCTCAAGCCTGTCCGTGTGAGCAGTTCATTCCATTATAAGATGTTATCTTATTTTGAGATTCGACCGGCTTGGGAAAAAGCAACGCCTTTATGCTAGATCTTATCGTACAATTGTATTTCATTATTCTGTACCCTTGAGTCGATGAACACTCAGAAAGGGCAATGTCATGTCAATCCCAGAATGCACCACAGAGGAAGAGAGTCCAGTGTTGAACTTACAGGAAGTTGAGGTCAGTGTTACAGTTTTGTATCTGCACAGAACATGACAATATGATCACTATCTATAAACGCTAGGCATTGTCTTCCCAGATTGCAGCTAAAATAATGGCAAAATGTGTGCTATGTGCAAACATATATATTTGTATAATTTTGCTGACTTATACTAGCTACCATTGTTACATTTGGCAACACAATAAAATTTGTTTTGACAATGAGATGTGTCCTTTTCTACTTTTGACTAGATATGACTTGCTAATCAGAACCAGAATCAGATTTATTAGTCAAATTCCAGCCGATGGTGTCTCTCTATTTTTCATTGCTTCTTAGGTATGGTTCTGTATTACTGATTATAACATTAATAATATGGATTCAAAAAATATCATCTTCATAGATTATATTTCTGTCAAAACAAAAATTGCATGCTTAATAGCAAAATACTTCTGGTAGTTTTTATATCGACAGCAAATTTTCTGTTTGAGAACAAATTTTCCATCGCTGACATTATTTAGTATGTGCAATGAAAGTTGAAGTTGAAACATGATTGGCTGATCAATGGAGACAGCCATGCAATATTGTGAAATTTGATTGGTTCCTATAATAAAACTGCAAATTGTGGAGATGTGGAGCTCTTCCCTGGGATCCCTCTTGAAAGATTTCTTGCAGCCTTTTACGGCGACTTGCTGTACACTGAAGTGAGGGTCTCGTGAACTCTAGCTGTTCAGAATTTTTTGGTTGAGCTGACTAAAGCTGGCAACTCAAGCTATACAGACAATATAAAGACATGTGCATATAATTTACAGACAAGACACAATATACAAGCAATAAATAGATTATATACAAAATAAGTAATATACATAAAGTGCAAACAACGATTATGAGCATCATGTATGGGAATGAGATAGTGGTGTATGAGTGGGGGCGTTGTGGGGGAGGGGGTTTACGGAATATAGAACACTAACAAAAGTGGTTGTTTCAGTTTTTATTACCTTTTAAATGAAAGGGGGTTTTCTCCTGACTCTCACTGGTATATCGGGTCATGTGCTGGTTGTATGTCAATGTGCCTGTGAAACATCTGTGAAACCTGAGCCACATCCAGGACGACCATCCAGACTTCAGCTACAGCTGTGAGCATTTAGCTAATGCTAAAGTTCTAACACTAGTCAGTGTTAGAATTTCAGGATCATTTCAGCAAAAGCTCAGCTCAGAAGTGACAATGCACGTGTGCTGCATGTGGACTACGGGATCATGAAAATATTCCCCCGATTCTCCAGCTGTTTTTTTTTCCTTTACATAGTACAACATAATTTAGGCAGAATGTAATTACTGCAAATGGAGGGAGTAGCAGCAGCATTCCTACCAGACTGGCGAAGATTGCTAATCCATCCCCAGTGAATGGCATTAATTACACGCTAGAATCAAAGAATTATAACCACTGATTATGAGTGATAATGTGCCAGAAATCTATAACATACGTGCAGTAGACAGCCATTAATCACTGACAGTAACCCCATTAATGCATTACCCAGCATCGGGCAGGCAGTAGTAACACAACTCATTTAGTTAATTGCACCAGATCTCATCAGATTTATTGATTTTATTGCTATTATTTCCCCTGAAAAAAAAAAAACACAGATCACACAGATGCAGAGAGTCGTATGTTAAAATTTGATTAAGGGACAAGAGAAGGAAGAGAGATGGGTGAGTGCATAAATAACTTGATTACGTTATTAAACCCGGTAGAGCCTCACTTGTCAAACATGAGCACGCATGCAATCCTAATAGAGACTAGGCCAATTTATGACCATTTTAAGGAAAGTTATCGTATGTAGTATAAAACAGAGCCATCAGCGTTAGTGAGCCATTAGATTCCATAGAGGAGATGGATAAGATCGAAAGAGAAAGCATGATGCATTGATGTTTGAATTAGCAATATGCTAGCATCCACTGAGCCTTTATCGCACAGGGTGCAGTTCGGCGGCCGTCTCTGAGAAACACAGATGTGTCTGCCATCCTCACACAGCGCCAGCTAGCTGCTGAGGAAAGGCGGCTCGGTCTTTAGAAAATCTGCAGTGGCTACGGACATCCTGCAAGACAAAATTCGGAGACAACAACCGGATAACCTTCACGTTACATTGCATTATGAGAATTACATTACATAAATTGATTTGCTTAACAGACGGCCTCATCCAGTGTGACAGTCGTGATGTACAATTGAGCATAATCGGTAACTCAATAATGATTCCTCCTGCAGCAACAGAGTAAAAAAAACCTTGCTCAAGGGTACAAGACATGGAAGAGAAGGCCTTAGGCCTGCAATCCCAGATATCAGATGCTCATCAGGGGGCTTCAAACAGCTACTTCATTGCTTTTAATTTCTGCACAATGTTTTAACTACATTAAATAAAATATGACTCGTGCATTCTTGTGACATTTAATTTACCCTTTTCTGGAGAGACTCCAGCTATTGTGTGAATGTAGTGGGGGCTGGCAGTGACACATTTTCAGAACTGATTAGCAGAACGAGATTTGCTTCAGCTTGGGAACGTAATTCATTCACAGAATAAATGTTTTTTTTTTTGTGAACTGAAAGGCATGATTCAGATGGAAGAGAAATTCCAGCCTGATTGCTGTGAAACACCCACCCGTAAAGGCTGATGACGCTTTGAAAAGAAAAAAAAAAAAGATTGTACCAAAGTTTCAAGTTCCACGTCTGTGAGAGGCAGGAATCCGCAGAGGGTTTCACTGCAGAAACGCTGCTTCCCTACTGCTGCTCCCATCCTGGGCGATGCGTCTGGACGGCAATGACATAATGCACCAAAAGTGGACCATGATGTCATGCATATCTTAAAATACTGACTCCATGTTTTTATCTGGGCTCACAACACAGGGACCGACTGCCGAACTCTTCCCTACTTTTCCTCGAGTCATAGCTGAGGTTTGAGCCGCATTGCGGCATCTCACTGAATATAATTCATAATTTAATTCTTGAACCCTAAACAGAGACTAAATAGAATAAGAAGCCGATAAACTGTTTTAATTTATTATGATTCATGTTAAACCTTTTATGATGATCTATAATCTTGTCATCTTTTCTAATATATACTGGTCCATGTAAACTAATTTGTCTATTTAAAGATTTTGTTTGGCAAAATATAAGTTAACTGCACCTTAAATAATTCTGTGAAAAAGCCCTTATAAATTCTGTATGAAATCATTTAAGCACATGACCACTGAACCCTGACAGGTGACGTTTTGATTTTAATCTCATCTACTGAAAATTATCGGTGAGTTGACTCATGAGAACATGGGCACTTCATCCCTGGTGGATCCGCTGTGCTTCATCACCTGCATCCGGTGTCACACACATGCCAAGCCCAGTGGCCGCGGGAGAAAAGGGCAGAAATTTTGGTGTCGCCCACACAGATGGATGGCGGCACTCACTAGTATTTCTCGACCTGGTCCTCAGGGACCTCCAGATGGTACAAATTTCTGCTCTGGGAGCTGAGAGGGAGCAAAAATGTGGACCGTTTGGAGGTCCCCAAGGACCGGATTGAGAAACACTATATTAGCACTGAAGCTCAACGTGGGGAGAACATCAGGAGAAGGGGTGGAGCAGTTACATTACTTTTCTGGCTATAACTGGTGATGATGAGAAAATACCAGCATAGCATACTGGTGTGGAGGTGCAGAAGCAGAAGGTCGAAATATATCCTCTGATTTAGATGCACTGGTTGGAATTTTCATCCAAAATATCTAGCTGCAATTATTATATTTTCTTATGACATCAGGATATGGTAAAATGGATGTGATTGGAACATTGTCCATCCATCCATCCGTTCTCTGAAACCACTTGTCCCATTTAGGGTTTGGGGGGGGTCTGGAGCTTATCCCGGAAGCTATGGGCACAAGGCAGGGACGACCCAGGATGTGGCACCAACCCATCGCAGTGCACACTCAGACACCATTCTCACACATGGACACCTATGGGGAAGTACCCGGAGGAAACCCCACCATGACACGCGGAGATCATGCAAACTCCACACCATGTAGAGGTGGAGCATTGTTACTGCTGCATTTCATTTGAAATGGGAAGTCAGAATTTAGTTAGTTTAGTTTAGTTAGTTAGTAATTTCAACTCGAACACCCCCTGAAGTTGGAATTCTGACTCGGAATGTCAGAGGGACCTCTGCAGCCCTTACCTCAGAATTCAAGATGGGTATATGCCCTTCATGAACAGAAGTGAAACCTGTAGTTGTATACTATTAACATTTACCTATGATTTGTACCTTGTTAAATCGGTGGTACACACAGTGCTGTTCAACTGCACATATTCCTACGGTGTTTATATTTGCCAGATTCTGCGAAATGCATTGTTATCAACTGGTATTGCTAAGAATGGCTAACAATTAACCAGGCGAGAATTAGGACCTGATTCGGGAAACAGGATTTCTTGCTTAGCCAGATAACTTGTCAGATTTAAAGTAGTCTAGGCTAAATGTAAGTGAGGAAAGATGAAGGCCATTTGAAATGGGGTACCTTAAACGTGACAAGTTATTCGGCTAAGCAAGAAATCCTCCTTATTCAAACAGGTTCCTGGTATTGCTAAATGATTTTCTGACTTGTCCTGGAATGCAATTAACAGGTTTGATGTCATTCCCAGCTGCTAATTCTAACTTCTGAGGTAAATGGTTATTACTCTAAGGCAGCCTTTTCAACCAATGTGCCACGAAAAAGTTATGTGTATAAGTGAATTTTTATTCATTTATGCACAATACGCTGTAAGGATGCTTGTCTTTTAATCAAATGAGGCTAAGATCGCCCTACAGTTGGAACGTTATGTTCGACAATTTGCAAACTGCCCTGTAGTAAAAAGACAAGACCATGGACAAATATTTGAAATGGAAATATTTTCAAAGGAAAATTCTAGAAAACATACTCGAACAGGTTAAGAGCTATGTGATACATGGTATTGCTAATTAGTAGTATGTGTTATTCAATGGTGTCCCCCAGGATAATTACCTTAGGACAGGTGTGCCATGGCAGAAAAAATGTTGGAAAACTGCTCCATGGCATCGTTCTAGATGCTTTCTTTAATGTTACATCTTCTTCATGTACTTAAGTTCTAAATTGACACAATGAAGACGCCAACACTTTTCACAGTGGAACGATCACGGCAAATATGTTTTCAAGAAACAAAACTCCTTTATCTTGTATATTTACAATTGTCTAAAGGCCTTATGGCACCCTGTACTTGGTTATTCTGTGCCAGTAGATTCTAGGCTCTGGACCCCTGAAAGAGACATGCAGGTATGGAAAATGGATGCATGACTGAAGGCTTTGTGTTTACCCATATCAAGACAGAAGATGTACAGTGTATAGACAGCTCCTTTCAAGTGAATGGAAACGTAGGGGATCATCATTCCTTAGATTAGCCAGCACATACTTCGGAGGTGATGCTATAATCTGAACCGAACGGTCGTTATAGCACAGAATATGACACTCGTTCATCTTGTTCATGCCATTCTACTATCTTTGACAATGGTTCTGTCTATACTAGGGCTCCATGACTCACCTGGTGCCTTTGATAATGCAGATTCCACTGCATCTCTTTCATCAAACCCAAAGACACAGCTAATCTAAGAGGACACGTCCTCTGATTATCTAGGTCATGCCAATCTGATATGCATCAGTTAATGCAAATAAATTATTACTCCTTCGATCTTTCCACGGTCAAGGTGAGTTCCCCACAGGCCTTGAGGCAGAGGCCTCCGCTTATCACCGCAAACATGCTGCCGTGCCGAGATGCTATCTGACAATGTGGCGTTAGGTCGCCCAGCTATGCATACAGTCCGACTGTCAATTATCTTTGTCAACAAAGCCAGCAGAAGCAGCTCCCAGACCAGCAGCAGATCCGGTTGACACAGAACATGTCAATTTTTTTGTTTCACTCACATACACCTCAAAGGAAAATGCTAATGCTAATTTCCAAGAAGATGAACTGACCTCATCTTTTTCTGTACACCTGGCCCTGCTTTAAGTCACGAGTCCAACGGGACCAAATGATGTAAATCCCTATACCTTCCCAGCTGCCTACAGTGCCAGGTACGACATTGAGCTCATCCAACTTACCAAATTTCGCAAGCCTTGGGCGAACTCTAGAACACCTTAAAAACGTTTTCTCGCTTGACCTCTGTTTGTCTCTCCTTCATTGTTTCTTGTTAGTTTTCCATGACTTCCAGAACCTGTTGGGGGTAACCATTACCTATTGTCCGATCAGAAATCCCTTTTTGTGGTAATCATGCCTACAAATGCACTTAGCTAGCAAAAAGATGAGCCTTACTGGCCACAATGGTATTACTGAAAGTATTATACTCTAAGCTGCAAAGTCCTTGTCACACCATAGATTTTATGTTTGAGATCTCTGATCATGCTAATGAGGAGTTATAGTTTTGTGAACTGCTACTACTATATGTTACCTGGCTTTGCTGTTTAATGGTTTATCAAGATCCTATCAGCTCTCATCCCATTTTCCTCCATCTTGCCCATAGCTCTAGGCCCCATAGGCTGAACTAAACGAGTGGTTTAGCGTGGAAGCAGGGAAGCTAGCCTCCTTCTGCTCTCAGAGCCCTGGCGCATGGAGAACATCATGGCTGCCTCACATAACTAAGTACCATTTTTTAAATTTTTTAACTGCCTGGGGGTGGAGGGCAGGATGTAGATGACCGCTGCACACAGGCATGCCGTTTGGGACTCTTTGCAGCTACGTTGCTGTTGCACAACGGGAATAGGGTCAGGAACCAGTTACGCCTCTAGCTATTTCCAAATCACGCACAGCGAGAGCGCCAGCCCTGCAATGGCTGCCAGTGCCGATTTCGCCCGACCGCTTTGCGTCACTGTGCTCCAGATCCGTTCGTTTTTTCGGAGTCCCCTAATCGTCCCATGCCTGAGCTCGTAATGTCCCCTGGATGAACTCCAAGGCTGGCAGCTCCCTGTCTGCGAGTCAATCTAGTTATTCCAGGTAGCTGTCCCAAATGCCGCCCCTAATCAGCCGCGTGAAATGCCATTTACCGCCATGTGCAGCGAAGCCTTCTTGCAGCTGTTAGCGTTACCCTTTGCCAACGACTAATGATTTTCAACCTTATGATATTTACAAGTTTAGATATATTTTGCTGACCTTCAGCCATTGTTTTCCATCAGAGAAATGTAACTTTGTAACAATGGTTTCTGTCTAAATCTCAGCTTGACAAAGGAGTCCCTGAATATTGTTTCATTACGCTACTCCGTACTGAAACATGTGGAGGCCTTTGCTGCACAAGCAGCTGTTGGTCTTTAACCTCGTGGTGCAAGGCAAGATCATGTGTAAAACTCTCCTGGCGATATCATAACTCAGTGAAGGTCAGAGTTTTCAATGCAGAACCACCATGGGGCTTCAGGAATGACTACAAATATACCAAAAACTGTATAAACTTACAAAATGAATTCGCTTCACAAATCATTGGTCTGTTTCACAAAAACGAGGAAATATTGATCAAATAAAGCACTGACATTCTGACAAAAAACTAAATTCCTATGGGTGTCATTTACTTTTAGAAAGAATAGGAATTACATTGTTCCGATCAAGGTAATATGCTGCTGCTGTTGTCCATTTTTGGTGTTGTTGGCTGAGCTTTTGGAAAATCCTTTTGCTTTGAGTCCATTTCTGGTTTCTTCTTTTTTATTATTTATACATTAACTTTTCTTTACATTGCCAAGGTAAAGGCTTACCGTTTTTATGTATTATTTATATATTCTGCTTACGATTGTGACAGTGGTTCTGCTGTTGGAATTTTGGTGGATTAAATGTTTCTATTTATTCTGTTTAAGATTGGCTTCAGCCTTTCAACAGAGGCAGGATATCTCTGAAAAAACGTTATTGTGCAGATGAAGTTTATCAAGTAAGTGAAGAACACTTCTGCCAGTAAGAGTGTTATTAATCACGAATGGAAGAAAAATGATATTTTTTTATCTTGAAATGGGAATCTTGAAATAATTTACAGCAGTTAAGTGTCTGAAGGGGTTTGAAATGTTCTCAGGCAGTCGTGTTTGATAGGGTTCTTGGGGCATTTACTGCAAAGGCAGAGCCTGTGTGCTGATTAATACCCCCTTCCTAAGAACTATTAATCCTTTCTGGGGCTGAGAAGGTTTATAAAGCACTACTTTGCAATTCATCTCAGGCAGAGACCTGACCAATGGCAAGAGAATGTTCTAGAAGATCTGAATGTCAGAACACCACCTCCATTTCAGCTGCAGCCAGAACCTCATCAGAACTCAGATATTTTTTTCCACCTGCTGATTTACTCGATGTCAGTTTCTAAAACCTGCATAGATGATTGAAGCTAGTTTGAGTGTCTTTGTGCTCCTTTAAATCCTGCATGTGCTTTACTCTTTTTCACAGCTGCCTACACAACAGGTGTGAGATTCATCTTCCAACCATTTATCCAGAACAAGGTCAACAGGGCGGCTGGAGCCAATCCTGGCAGCAGAACATAACACTCAACCCTGAAGGTGTGAGGCAACAGTGCGACTCATTGATCCAGCGTGTGAAATGATGAAAGTAAATTAACAGAATTGCAGTAGTCAATCCCTCTCAAAACATAATCAGCATATAGCAAATTTTCAGAAGACATTTTCAACTATTGAAAACTTTCTTACAGTTGTGAGGACAAATTCTACCAAGCTTATGAAGGTGGCAAGGGTACTGTTAGGGTTAGAATTGACAAAATACAAACATTTTTGCTTGCTTTTATTGTATACAAAGATTTCGTAATTATTTTTCAGCCCAAAGCATTTTCTTTCAGCTGTTCCAGCATCTTTCCATTTAAAGAATCGTGATACGCTACATAAAAAAATTACCTAATGTAGTCACACAACAAGCAGAAAGCTGTAAAACGTCACAGATTCAGAGCGTGTCAACATGTCATCTTTCAGGCATCTGGGGATTCTCCATGATACACGCTACACTCAGTTCCTTCATAACACAGTACATTCCCTCATTTTTCTGGACACGCTTCACAAATATCTTTTCCCTGCTAGAGAGAGACAGAGAGCATTCTGATATGGAATCCTCTTCTTTTTTTTTGCAAAAATAATGCATGTTCCTGATGGGTCTCAGTGACATCTGTGTAATCATTTTGAGTTTCTGTGTACAGAAAGGTGTTCTCTGAATAATGCATGAAGCTGAGAATATGAGCTCTGACTGCAGAGACTCTGTTTATTCCTAAAGTGAATAACATGAGCTGTTAATACGACACCTGTGAGTAACTGTGGTGCTCTTTGATATGAAGTCCAAGATCATGTTCCATTCAATAGATAGTCTTAACAATATAGCATTTTCAAATTCAACTGACTTAATTTGCTCATTAGACTCTTACAAAGTGAACAGTGTTAGTTGGAGATTTTTATGGTTTATAGAACCAGCTATTTGACTGCAGATATTTTTTATCTACTTTCCTGAAGGCTACAAGGCAACCCCTGCAGCCCCCCCCCCACCATTTGAGGAACATCAACCTTTGGATCATATATCAGTTTTCTCAACCATTACACAACCAGTGAAAAATGAAAGGTTTGGCACTTGCGCATTTGGTTACATGCTATTCAGGTTAATATCCTCACAAAAGGGCACAGTGAAAAAATTGCAGCAGATTGTTGATTACACACATCTAACATTCCAGTATTTTTATTTATTTATTTATTTACCAAATAAACATCAGTACTAGTGTGAAACTCACTTCTGATATAGCACCTTTCAGGCTAAAACATTCACAGAAATCCAACAACACCAAGCAAAAATTAGTATCTAATAATATGGATGAATGAGTAGATGGATGGACGTTTTACTGTTTCATGAGATGTTAGATGTTATGTTTTTCTTATTGACGTTAATGGTTTGTAGAATCGTCGATTGGCTTGGCAGACTTTGCATCTTAATACGTTGTATTTTTTAAGTTTTCTGCTTGAACATGATGTGCATGCCACCTAACATCTTTCAGGCACAAATAATTATATGGAATAATTGTGGTATGCAGTTATTTCAGCCCGGGGATCAATATGTTTCAGTGGTTGACTGGTTTAGTCGAGATGCAAAGTGTATGTAATGGGCTGCATCCTGTGCCTGGCGATCAATGTGAAATGGGCACGCCTGCTCGTCATATTGACAAAATGGATTTCAGATATTGACTCTGTCCAATCTGGACTCATGTGCCTATTGATATGAACTAAGTGCCTGGGCCAATATGGCCAGTGACTGGATTAGTTCTTTGCTTAATGCTGAAGCTATGCCTGTGTAATGTTTTCCGTGTCTGAGCCTGTGGGAGGGCCACCCGCCTGTGTTTTATTTTCTGTTTTCATTTCGTCCCCTGTCCCTTAATCCCCAGTCTCCTGTCCCTCTGTCACATCGTCCCGTTCACCGTCTTGCCAAAATCAAATGTGACGTCACTTACAGGTTACAGATTCACAACATCCATACATGGATTCATACTGCTGTAATTATGACAGACAACATAACCAATTTGAAGGGAATTCTCACAGATACGCCACCCAAAGGCATTTCCCGCAAGAGGGCTAATCGTCATCATTTCATCCAGTAAACGTGAAACGGAAACAAGCCAGATTCCTACATGCACATATTAACCAGCCAAAGACACCGTGTGAAATTTTTATGCCATTAAGCACCACACAATTAATTTGTAATAATCTCTATATTTGTATTACACTGTCAACACTGCTGAAGTTAATGCTAGTCTATGTAACACTCCACCTGTGATCTTTTGAAATTAGCATGAGATGCTAGAATAAGCCACGTATCCTGATGTAGTACCCTATCAGGAATCAAACCACAGAACACAGGAGGCTGAATGAAAAAGTGCAGTAAATAAAGATCTTGGAGACACAACATTAAGCAAACAGAACTTGTTCTGACTGGATTTCGTTTTATGTTCTGCTCTGAAAGGCCATACGTTTAACAATCTCAGAGAAGGTGTGCAGACCACTCCCTGAATAAAGGTCCCACATGATTTGTGTTTATTTAAGCCCAAGGCTACCTTATTAATTTCCCAGCCCATAAAAACACTCAGTAGTGGCGCAGATCCGATTTTCTGTCTGCGAGTATTTCACACACTGCGCCGCTACGCCCTTCTCTAAATGATAAGGTTATGAATAATGTCGGGGATCCTTATTAACTGTCATGTCTGAAATATCTGGGTTAGCCCAGTGCAAGATAAAAGCATGCAATATGAATGTCTCTGATGTAAAGTGATTTACCAGTGACATGTCAGCAAAGAAAAAAAGAACAAAAGAAAAATGGACAGCAGAGGCCTAATGCCATGTTAGTCAATGTTCCGGCTTCTAGTTCGGCTTTAATGATCAGCCACACAGCTGCTGTCTCCACAATCTGAGCTTGTTCCATCTATCACCCGCAGTGCTGTTTGGAGCATTGTAGGCTTTAGGGTCGTAGTGTAAATTGATTTCTGTGGTGTAAGGCAGCCTGATGTGTAGCATATATATATATTTATGTTAATATGTGACTCATTGGGATGCTGTAATCCGCAATTCATCTTTCTAATGCTGAATGTATATGTGTGCTATGACCTTTGCTTGTAGGTGCTGTTTTAGGTATAGCTTTTGGTACTTTTGGACATACGGCTGTAGGTGCTGGTTGACATAGGCTGTCCGTGCCGTTTGACATACGGCTGTAGGTGCCACTTGATGTACGGCTGTCTGTGTTGTTTGACGTATGGCTGTAGCTCCCACTTGACATATGGCTACATTGTCATTGTCGTATGGCTGTGGGTGCCGTTTTACCTACAGCGTTCCTTACCATTTCACATATGGCTGTAGGTGATATACGGATATCCGTGCTACTTGACATATAGCTACCTGTGCTGTTTGACATATGGCTGTCTTTGCTGTTTAACATATAGCTGTAGGTGCTGGTTGACATATGGCTGCAGATGCTGGTTGACATAGGCTGTCCGTGCCGGTTGACATACGGCTGTAGGTGCTGGTTGACATAGACTGTCCGTGCCGGTTGACATACGGCTGTAGGTGCTGGTTGACATAGGCTGTCCGTGCCGGTTGACATACGGCTGTAGGTGCTGGTTGACATAGGCTGTCCGTGCCGGTTGACATACGGCTGTAGGTGCTGGTTGACATAGGCTGTCCGTGCCGGCAGGTCAGTTGCAGTAGGGACTCCCGCTGCTTTGATGGCTGCAGATGGACATAAGCGTGTGTGAAAGTTTCACAGGCCAGTAATACTTGCCTGGGGGGTGCTGGTGGTAAAACTGGTCAGCCAATGCATTTAGCCATTTCTTATGATGTCAGGGGTCATAAGAAAAGGTATGGCTTTAAAATATATAGTTTATATGGGAATAAATCAACCCCCCCCCAGACCCCCTGGGTCCAGTGGAATACTGACTGAGGACTAGCACTGGGGACCCTTGGCTAAGTGGAACCCTCCGTGAGCATGGAAGCCAAATCAGAAATGGGCACTATTTCCTAGACACTTGGGGGTGGGGATTCTGTTCCCATGCTGTGTAATTATACCCTTCAAGCCCCCCTCAATGACCAGGATAAGATGGTTGGATGTCTGGATGGATGAAGCAGGATTCCTAAATATCACGGCAGTTTACAGATGCACACTAGTCATCTTATTGGAATTGAAATGCGCTTAAGTCGTTGTGGTGTTGGAACTGAACTGTGAACTACAGGCGAGAGGTTAGAGCCCCTTTTTGGTTTATTTTCAGGTACTGGGTGATGCACCTGGATTAACATAACAAAACACTTTCAGATCCCTGACCAGGAAGGCTCGCTCCTCAAGGATATGATGTGGTATATATTTTTTTCAGCACTAAACAAGGTCAGGGTGAAATGAACAGTATTTCTGATGATGGCTTGTGTTTTTTTAAGGTGTTACAATAAAGTATCATATGCATGATGATTTGCTATTAATGGGACTCTGCATGAGGAAGTGTGTAATTTTGAGGAAAATGTTGATGGGATAAATGTTTATTGAGTGGTGTGACATCAGGGACGCTTAGCCTGTGCTGGGGTTTAGCCTCCAGCACCTGACTGCTAATGCAGGCTGAGCTCATACTGTAAACGTTACCATGGCCCCAGAGTGACGGCCTCTAATGGCCACCCCGCCCTGGCAGTCACCCTTTGATTGCCGTTCCCTTCTCACACACTGTATAAATTGTACAGCAGTCCAGGAGATAAATAGCACTTTGTTTATCCAGGCTCACTGCAATCACACAATCAGTATTTTTTTTATTTTATAGTTTTATTTTCCAGCACTGCCTCCCTCCAAACCAAGGAGGTCTGATCCTTGCTCAGGAGCCCAACATTGAAATCACTCTGCAGACGTTGGGATTTGAACCAGTGACTTTCAGCTCATAGGCGCGGTGATGTAACCCACATCCCCTGCAATGAAGGGTATATCTGGGACGATAAGTTATTGCCTGGCTGTCTATAGCAGGGTACAGAAACGCAGTGGTTTCTAAATAACGATATTTTTAAATCCCATGTGATTTATTTTCAATGGGGTAGTAAGTGCTAGTGTAAGGGGGTGTACAGGGTGTAAATTCATCTGGATAGACGTTCACTCAGCAGTTCCTGTGGGTTGTTGGATCGCGTTACAACATTAGGAACAGAAGAGCGGGTTAAGGAGGTTAGATTCCTGGGAACGATGAAAAGCTACCCCTGGAAATGCTCATCGGTAACCAATAATCATTAGCTAATTTCTCAAAAGCTTCGATATAGTAGCAGGGAGAGCCGATTGACTTGTGGGAGTCGACGGCTTATTGTAGGTAATACATTTATAGCGTAGCTGATCCTGTTTTAATCGGTGCTGTTTGGCGGCTCTGGCATCGCTTATCTCCAGTTTGAATATATTTTGCAATAGAATTGCATACAGTATTGGGGGGGGGGGGGGGGGTTGAGTTATCCACCGATTTAAGGGAGTCCAAAGTCCAAGGGGTTGTATTGGCTGTTCATTGGGGGGTTACAACCCCCCCATCCTTCCATAATTCACACCCATGTTCCACCCCGACTAGGATGAGTGGTTGGAGGATGGATGAATGGATATTATCAGTAATAACTTGTCTAATTGACACTGTCTGTGTGTGTGTGTGTGTGTGTGTGTTCGTGTTCATCTGTCCACTACATTCTTGCCACAACTCCCCCCCTAGGGTTAATAAATTCCACCTTAATATATTTTACTGTGCTTCAAAGGATTAGTAACACTAGACTCACTAGATAGATTATCTTAGAAAATTTTTGAAAAAATCCACCATTGAATTAGATGTACAAAGTTGCATAAATCAGAAAATCTGTAACGGAAAATACAAGGATAAATGTATTGTAATAATTATGCATTCTAGTCATCATACATCATTCAACCTTCAGGCGAAAATCACACAACACAGGGAAATGTAACTGCTTCCCATCTGCCTTGAGGGTGAGCCTGTCGGTGTGATGTGACGTTATATCCCATATGGCGTATATTAATGTAAGGATGGAAAATGACCGCGGGGTTCAAAAATAACTCCGGCTTGCCTGGGCGAGCGATCGGCCGGCCAAAGGAAGGTAACCCCCTGAGCCAGGAGCGTCTGCGACCCGCGGATGCCGCTCCGGAGCGCAAGCTTATAACCACCCAGCTGACATCTGCTACGGATCACAGAGTCTCTAAAAGACCAATGATTAAACCGGCTTATCCCGTGGAACGATTCACGCGAATCATCGCATCCGAGCCATTGGCTTGTTGATAAAAGAGAATGCGATTCACATATAACACAATAAAACTGACAATTTCATTTATATAACAAAAAGAGCAGTTTTCACGGCTTGCTGGTTGCGGGTAGGATCGGTTGGCCGCGAATGTTTACACAAATCCAGTAGCTACTGAAATCACCCGGTGTCGATTTGCATCTTCTTTCCTAATTTATTAAATGATTCATATAACACGGATTTGATATAGAAACTTTCTGCTGCATGTGAACGAAATTCGATATATCTTTTATAAACAGAGCGGATTAAACTGATTTTGTTTCCCTATAGAAAAGACATTGATGAGTCAATTGATTATCCAGCTCAAAGTCATCAGGGTGGTCTGGAGCCGGTCCCAGGAAGCATAGGGGAAAAATCAAGGGTACATCCTAACTGGATGGAGTGCCAGTCCCTCGACACACATGTCGGTTAGCCTAACTATGAGTATTTAGGCTGTAGGAAGAGGACTGAGTACCCAGCGGAAACCCCACGATGACACGGGGAGGACAGGCAAAGCCCATACACACAGCGCTGGGATAGCATACACAGCGCCTCCCCGTGATGCAAAAACAGCCAACAACATCAGGTCTCATTTCAAAACAAAACTATTGTAACTAATCAATCAGATCCTTCTTTAAAAAAATGTGTCGGTGGCAAGCAGCGTTTTTTTTTACTGGCTTGAGTAAACACCACGGTTGTAAACAGACCAAAGCAAAGTGTTGGGTTACTGAAGGACCACTGGTGAGCAGTTGGATCAGTGAGATACAGAGAACTGTAAATTGTCCTGTTCTGTGTGGAATAGCTGGTACCCTGCCAGTTAACAGTGCAGACTTGTTAGCTAACAAGGCAACTGTTTGAGTTGAGTCAGCTGTATAAATGGCCATAATGCTGTAAAGTGCCTGTAGAGCATAATCTTCATCATGATCATCATCGTTAACGTCATTGCAACATACATATTCCCTTTAATCGGTGACTGCTCTCAGATGGGAAATAAAGATGGTCGTTTTGCTCCCTAAAAAAATTGGGCCACATATGTTGATGAAAGATAAATGAATTAGTCAAAAAATGTCATATAAATTTGCTTTGCGTCATTTAGGAGAAGAGTTGGGCGAAGACGCAAGACGAGGCAGCATGAATTTTCCGTGATGCAGTTAACAGCCCAGCTGGTTGTGGGATTGAGAGCTGCAGCTGCATCTGCCCGGGCACTGGGCCCGTCGGTAGGCGAGGCGGAGGATGCCGCGTCTGCCAAGCAGAGTGGCCTGTTGGCGATGTCGCCCGCTGAAGGCAGCTCGGACAAATTCTATTCCTGGAAGTGAAGATTGCTTCACCATAATGTATGCCTGCTATGCTCTCTAGGCCAAAGGATAACAACAGTGTCATGTCACCGGCCACCACCGAAGACACAAGAAGCCGCCCCCTTTGGAAAGATACAATGCCTTCTGCCTGTCTTCAAGCCAAATGGGGTCCCACATAACAAGGGCGCTCATTGCGAGTGATCGCTATAGCGCCTCTAGTGGTGGGGGAATGTAACTATACCGGTTCATGTGTGAAATGCATGTCATTTGGCTAGTGAGCAGCACAGTTATGCAACGACGCAGGAAATGACGTGTTAATGAGGTGAGTTAGGGGACCCGGTGCAATGTGCTCCCGGGGACCATCTGCCAAACATTAACTACTGACTGTTTGTCTCTAAATCCCATCCTCCTCCCCTGGATTTCCACACCTCCAGATTCATACTTTGAACCCTGATCTGGTCTTACTCAATCAGTTTCAGCACTATATTATAGTTCTCTGTATTCCCTGCTGATAGAACTCATGTCTTGTGCAGAGTGTAGACTAATCGTCTCTATATTTCCCCACATTATGGAACTTAATATGTTTGTTTACTGAACAGCACTTGAGCTCAATGCAAACTTATGGAACCAAAACTGAAGTACATTTGGCTTTACGCTCTCAGATTGATGTTTTCAAAGCTGCATAAATCAGTGTTATCCATCCATCTTCTAACCACATATCTTGGTCAGGGTCACAGGGTGACTCTGACTGCTTTAAAATAAATTCAGTTTGTTAAACCATCTGTAAATATTGGTAAAATTCTTTATTGTTGAATCTGAACAGTTTCAATGGGAGTGGTTTTGAATGTTTCTTTATTCTACCCAGACACCTCATTACATGTTTCTGGGTTGAGCTTTCTGATAGCAGCTCGATCATCTATGGCTGAGTGGATGCGTATTCTCTGTTTGTTTTACAAAATTCAATTTCCTAAAAAGCGTTTATATCGCATATGGCACTAATTCTGTATTATTATGGCTTTTGTTCCATTCCTTTGGTTTCATTGGGCTGCAAAATTAGACAATATGAGAAATAAGACAGGGGAAGATGATATTTCATTCTCAGGCCAACTTAAAATGCAGTCCAGCTATTTTTAACCTGAGTCGCAAATGCAGAAATCCGAATAAAATCCATTAATTTGGTTTGGCTCAGCTGGAAGACGGGTATATGGGCACTTAAGAGCTCTTGAGAGATTTTGTGTGCTCCAGGTTCCTCTTCAGCGCTTATTAGGGTCCGTAGAGACGATTGGCATCTAGTTGTTAATTACCGAATGCAATAACGTCTGTTATGTTCTGGAGTTCTGCTGTGAAAATAAATAATGGCGCGATAATACGGCTTAACTTCGACATCAGGTATAAATGAAGTTTCTCAGATTACTTTGGCTTGTGAGATTAGGCAAAGTGACTGGATTTTTTTTTTAACCCACATGAACTTGCTTTTGTTCTCTTAGTAAATACCGATTTGGCCGGAATATCGGCAGGCCAGAACTAAATTATATTTTTAAAATATGCCCGGAAGTTCATATGGTGAAACTGACACTAATCTCAGCAATAGCATATTGATAGACTTGACCGTGCATATAATACCATCATGGCATCAAGTTGATGTTGTCTGAACCGAGTCGGGTTGACCAGCTATTACATGCTAATAGATTTCTGCGGATGAGTCACGTTAGCTCTGAAATTCAGACTTGTGTCGGACAGAGCGTACATGGTCAGTGAGGGCCTCGTTTGGCGTGCTCGTCGCTCCATGATAAATTCGTATTGATCCACGTCTCTGATAACACAGCCCTGAGGGTGAAAAGAAAGTCCATCCTTCCTCACAAGAATGCTGGCCAATCTAACAATTTGTGACAGTTGCTCCTCAGAGGATTTCGATTAGACCTTTCCTGGAGCAGATATAATGTAAGTATTAGGCTCTGAAGCATTGCTTCGTCAACAGCAACATACCCAGAGCTTGGATTATAGGATAGAAATGTCATATTTGTATGACTTAACTCAGGGCAGACATCTCAGAGCCCGATTCACCGAACCCCTAAATGAAGTGTGTGAGCCATTAGCGAAGCATCTCTGTTGTCCTTTGACCTGACATGTGTACAATATATCCAGCAAGTGTCCAAAAGAATGATGCTAGAGGCATAGCAGGAATGCAGAATAGATAGTCACCTCACATAGCATCAGAAGCATTCAAGTGGCTCCATGTTCCCCCCTGTGTGCAGGATGGGGGCCATTGCTTTCTGCGGTGTCTCACCGATCTCCGTGTTAAGACATCAGCTGAAGCATCCCTGGACTCTAATCATGAATGTCAATGTGGCACTGAGGGGGATCAATATTTAGTTTTGGGGAGTGGAATTGAATAATCATTGCCACCCCCCCCCCCACCCCCCCCAAAAAAAACATACTGGACGGGCTATAAGCATAATTGTAACTTGAACACTAACAGTTTCTAAACTATCACGGTCATACTGTTCTCGATGTCTTAAAACTAACCCTAACCATCAGGCATGATCTAGCACTGGGCAAGTCTGTCTTGACCAGTTAATGTTACTGGGGATATAGCTGGTGGGGCTTTTTCTATGACCGCTTCAGCTCATAATGTTAAGCTCCGGTTACTGTTTGAAAGAGACCTAAACCCCAATCGATCATTTGGAATGGAATTCAGCTTTGCTGGTAGCCTGCTGCATCTCCTGTTTTAGGTCAGAACTGATTCAAAGCTTAAAAAAGCATGTTCACGCTTTGCAACCTCCAGCAGGGCTAAATGTCAACATCATTTCAGCAGACCATGAAGTTAGTAAGGCGACAACTGCACATTACTTTGGCAGAGTGAAACGACTGGCTCTATGAGTTACTTTCTGCGGCTCAGACGGGCTGATTGTGAGTCTTTCTTGAGGCACAGCTAGGCTGACCTATATGTAAAGTCATTTGCAGGAATGTAACTCTTTTTGAAACTAAAATGATCAAATGTAACATAATTAAATCTCACTGCAAGAGACCAACAAGTGAATACAATTAGTGTTTGGCCTAGTCTGTTCATCAGGGTGAGCAAGGTGGACCCTATACTTGGTACATAGGGGAAGGCATATGAAACATTTCAAATATGTCAAGGGTCTCATTTTCCTTTAAAACATGCTGATGCACATGTTGAACAAACTGCATGTGTTACAGACTTGCTGCAAAGCGCTTAAAGACAAATAGGGCTTTCTGAGCAGGGAAAGGGGTTTAGCTGACTGTTGTGAATACACAAAAGACCAGAGGAATGCAGACCATCCACCCGCAAAGCAAACACCAGCTCTTCAGTGGTTCTGATGTAGGACAAATGTTTAGCAAAATCGCTAGCTTAGCAAAGGAAATAAATGTTCAATTAATATTCCATGCCACCCATAGCAGGTCTTGCAATACAATGGGGAACACGATATGTCTGATGGCAAATTTCTATTTTGTTTATATCCAGTGACATTACATCTTTTGAGGGGTTGCTAGAATTTTTTTTTAGAACTATTGATAAGTTGCAAAGTAAATGGTTTGTTTCTTATTTAATACCAAGCTGGGAATATTGTTGCAATTGTAGTCAGTAGAGTTAAGATAATCTTCCTACAAATAATAAAACAATATATTTTTCTTAAGAGATGATTGTTAGCGAAAATCTTCTAGATGTAGTTATTTTGCTTGCATGAGTTATTGAAAAGAAGGAAGGAAACAAGCTGAAATGAAAGACTCTAAAGCAACCCGGTCCTGAGGGACCCACAGACAGCCCACATTTTTGCTCCTACTGGCAGCTGGGAGGGTCTGTGGGTTCCCAAGGAGGTTGGGAAACACTGATCTAAAGTAAAAAAAAAAAAAAACAATACATGTTACATATCAGCCAAGCAGATTCTCCCAGGAAACAGTATGTGAAGACCCTTCCATTAACAGACCACAGAATAACAAGGTCCAACCACCCTCAACCATATCCACTCATCAAATGCAAGGTCGTGGAATCTATCCCAGAAGAACACAGGGCACAATGCATGGAACTTTGTGACCGTCCATCACGGGGCACGAAAACACACAGACACTAACAGCGGTCATAGGAGACACATATGGAACAGCAGTACAAAACCCCCACACACACAGGGTGAACCCACAGCCCAGGAGGTCACCCCAACAATAATATTAATCATTAATCTTTGACTATAATCGGAATGAATGTGTATACTGCGACTCCTTGCTGGATAAGTAGTGGGAAGATGGACGGCTGGATAAATTCAATTCGGATTTTTTTTTTTTAAATATAAAAATATGATATGATGGCATGATACCCCATCCTGGGTAGTTCCACGCCTCGAACCTGTATCTTCTGGGATAGGTTCCAGATCCCTGTGAACCTGCATAGGATAAGTGGGTATTGAAAATGGATTGATGGATGGAAGTATAATATGATACACTGGTTATTCCCGACATGACAAAACCAGGTATTTGTTGGCCATATTAGGTGGAGTATCTGAGACACTTATGCATTAATTTCCTTTTCTTATACAATGTAGGAACAAGGAATTCCAATAAACAGAGTGTACGATGGGATGTGATTGGATGTGATGTGATGAGATGGGAGGCTTGTCTCATGGCATTTGAGACCTTCTTCAGTAACATATTAATCTATGCTTAATATCGTGTTTAGGCAGCTGGAGTGGATGCTGCACCCCCTCCCCCCAGCAGCACCCCCTCCAGAAGTGATTTTATCTTCAACTGACTGCCATGGTTGTAATTTCAACCGCTGTCTTGGCTTAAAAGCTTACAGGCTAGCAGGTCATGTGAGCAGAGGTACCCTGAGGTGTCCATATATATAAAGATAAGTAACGATACTGGCATTAAACAGCATGCAGACAGAAGTAACGCTTCAAACGCGCCCCAGAAGGGCTCTGGCTAAAGGCGTCTCAGGTTATATTGTCGAGGTTTTTGTGGTTCGGTTTTCTTTTTCCATTGCAGATGCAATACAGGTTTCCAGGAAGTTCTTCACAAGCAGACGACTGAGAGATTAAAGTGAAAACTGCGTGCCTCGAGAGGTGTCAAAGTGAGCGTTCAGAACATTCCAGAGCATTTCGTTCCTCCATATATTAAGGTGTAAACGCCATCATTAGCATCGGCAAGTTTAGCTCAGTCATTGTTCTGTATTTTTGAACATGCCCCAGATTTCAGACTAAATCCATCATAAGGGCCCCAGCGAAGGAGAATCTATTGCTGGTGGACCTACAGTGGAAATATGGGCTATATATATGCCTTTGCTGGCATTGTCTGAATGATCAGTCTCTCTGCAGCTAATCAATCAAGTCACCCCGGTGCAAAAATACCCCCCCCCCCCCTCCCATAAAGCCAAACCTAAGAGAACAGAAGAGTATGCTCATCCATCACGCTCAGGAACAGCTGGTGATCTTCAGGCAGGCTGCGCCGCACGTCTGTGTAAACACACCAGCTCCGCACGAGGCCACCATCGCAAGAAAACGTAGAATCACACAGAAGGAAAAAAGCCATCGAACTACGTCACCTCGACACCTTAATTTACTGGAAGCTTGAACGCTGGAAGACACACTCGCATGAATGTTGAATGTTGCTGTTATACGGGATGCAACGAGACACTATTTATAGCCGCTGTGTACGCTTTACTACCCGCAGTAATTCGGGAGTGATTGCTCCCAAAACAGTGTGTTTGCTCACCACGGGAACATACAGTCCTGTCACGCGGCCGCCGCTCATCGCGTCAGCAGATCGCTGAATTTGCACAACCTCAGAGGACATGGATGGCACAGGATGCAACAGCTGCTCCTGAAGCAGCCAGAGGCAGCCTGGTCCCACACGGGGAGAGGAGGAGAACCCCGAACACAGAAACCTCTGTGCTTCAGACACACACACACAGGGACTTCACTCTGAGAGCCAAGTTTTATTTTCTTTTAATAAAGCCCAGTACAAGATCAAAGTAGTTTAAAAACAAACACTGATTAAACCATTGGAGCACATGGGCGGCAACGTGAGGTTCCAGTGACTCCTTGAAGTTGACATGGAACTACAGACAAGATGGAGGAAGGCAAAATACAGGGAATCATGGGAATAGCAAAGGAACCAGCACAATGATCAGCTGGGGAGCGCAGACACACTTTATTTCAGATTAGTCTTACCATATATAAACATATCGCAAGCGATAAAAGCCCCCACCCCTCCTGTCCACCCCATCCTGAACATCCAGAGCGCTTTCTCTAAACTACAGTGCTGCACAGCACACACTGCAGCATCGTAACAGCGCTCAGGAGACATGCGCCGTCAAAACACTGGTAATGAGATGACATGACAGCCAGACTGAAGTTTAACTAGCATCTGTTTGTACTCAGCTCAGTTTTTACAATGTTTTTTTTTTTGGGGGGGGGGGTCACATAACCATCTTCCTGCTACTCATCATTCACTCCTCCTGCAAATGATGCTCTCAGATCTTCAGCAAATGCAGAAACCCCCCAAACCACATTTTGGTGCACGTATGGGTATTTCTCTGTTCTTTCCCACCTTGACTGAGGTACTGCACATCAAGAGTTAAATTTGGCATTGGGGAGACAAGAGTTTTGAAGACACTGAAGCAGAGCACAGCACAGTATAACCTGAATACAGCAGCCCCAGTGACCACTAACCTAACTGTGCTTCACACAAAGCAGAGGAATCGTGTATAATGTGATCTGGAGAAGACAGGCAGGCAAATAAGCACTACTGCACTGGCAAAGCGGACATTGAACTCCACACAATTACCAAATGGCAGCCTCTCTCAAAGCGCCATCACACAAGATGGCTGAAATGACAAAGGCAGCAGGCAGTGAATTGTGCGCTATGGTGAGGGAAAAACTATTATTTGATAGGCATCAGCATTCAATTTCATAGTTTATTTCTTCCAGGTTAACTGGCAGTGGATGGATCAAAATTTGTGCCTAATAGGTTGTTTTGTCACGCAAGCACAATGGATTTCTGATACAGAAAAATACCCTGGGAACTCGGAAGGGGAAGATAACATTATTATCTCCTGGCTGATCATTTCATTACATAGTGTGGCACTCCTATGGCTCCTATGGTAAGGTTTTATTACAAATTCGGGGGGGGCACACATTAAAATAGTTATTTTGTAATCTCCATGGAGATGGGTCCAGAAAACTGAACACTGTAGCATTTTCAACATAGAAGGGCCAACAGTAGCATTTGACTGTAGTAAAACCCTCAGATAATCTGCCCTTCAGGAATAACCCAGGACTTAAACATTAGGGCCAGCTTTTCTGAAACGAAATATTTATTGACAATTCAGCAGCTTACAAATAAATCCTCAGTAGGCTCTGCCTAGGAAAAAATGACATTAAAGTAAAAATAAAACAAATACAGTGGACTTCAGACTAATCACTGAAAAATTAAAATGATCAAGTATGTAATAATCTCTTTATTTTTACTTTTGAAGCCAATTTCTTACCATTTTGACACTTAAAATATCTTGGATGTGGACATGACAAAAAGTTAAAACAAGCTTATACTGTGGGTAGCCACAAGTAAGTTAACAGCTTTCAGGAAATACAGAATTGCATAGCAGAAATAGCATTAAAACCAAAAAGGACCTGGACATTTTTGGTACTGCACTATTGGTTTAATCACTTTGATGCTCTCCCCACAATATGTACAATGAGTCACATGGCGGGTCCATTTTAAATCCTGTCTGTACGTCCTGCTTGCGCCATAATGCTTCCAAGGAAAAGAACAAAGCAGGGATCCTGCGATGCTCTCGCTGTGACAGGGACCTCTTGCGCACAACACTGTCCATATTTCGTATACAAAAAAAAGTGCCTTCTTGCTACATTTATCAGCTGACCCAAGGTATGCCGAGGAACGCTCGTCCGTCCTGACATGGGGGACAGTTCTGCATCGAGAGTTTTGGTCACGCACGCACGCACACTGGAAAAAGATGAAAAAGTGGGCAGGTGGGTAGGGGCTGTACAAAACAAAACAAAGCACCCTGGGGGTTATCAGCATTTGACATTCCAGCTGGTAAAGCTTTGAAAACAGCAAGCACCGTTAAGAAAAGGCCTCTGTGCCTTCCTCCTAGGAGACAGCCTTGCAGTGTCGGGACGGTAATGTGCTTTATTTGCCCCCCTCCCCCCCAGAAAGCATGAGAGAAGCGACACTACATTCACCGCCCGACACTTGTTAAGAGTCTGTCGCTGAGACGTCCGTCCTCCCCTGGTAAGGGACGAAGACCGCTTCCGGATGTTTCCGTGGGCCCAAAGGAGGCCATCTCTTCCCACGAGGCCCTCTCAGTCTCGCATCGCAAGTCCAACACCGATGCCGGCGCTCATCGCCTCTGGTGCGCATAGACCGGGTACGCCAGCGTGACATTCAGAGAGTCATTGTGCTGTACAAGCGACGTGTGCTGGTAGTGCAGCACCAGTTCTTTCAGCGAGCTGTACAAGTTGTAGGGCTCTGCAAATCCATAGCCAGTGGGCGTCTTGTTGATGACGCAGTGCTTCACTTCACCGTCGACACTGGGGAGGGAGGGAGAGTATCGTTAGAACAGGCGATTTCGCCGAATCACACAATGAACACCACTACAACTAAAAAGTTGACACCTTCTCAGATGTGCTTCACACATTGGGAAATTTGTCACCAACAGACAGAGAGCAGCACATTCCCCCCCCCCCCCCATGAGTGCCAGTAATGAACTGGATACATACACCACACTGCAGGCATAGCAGCCCGCCTTGCTGCTGTCCCGAACCAGGAATGTTCCGTCTCTCTTTCCCCGGAGTAGAGCCTCCGCCTGGATTCGGTTGATGCTGCCTAGCTTCCAGGAGCGCTCGTCATGATGTGGAAGGTCCTCGTCGTCATCCACCGTGGAGTACTGACTGTAAGGCATAGAGGACAACGATGACGTGATGCAAGGGACAGAGTGACTGCGAGCAACATGAGTCACCCACCAAATGGTGAGAGCGCAGAAAGTGATGAGATACGTACTCTTCCACATTTTCATTCTTGATTCCCAGCCACTCGTTGAGTTTCTTCTGTCGTACCCCCTTCTGTGTGAGCCACCTGCAACACAGAACACAGCCATCAGACCACCGAGAAAATGAGTCGCCCTTGAACAGCGCCCCAGACAGACAGCCGAGGGGAAGGCGGATCGCTCACATTAGATATTGGTCTCTGGTCTTGCGCAGCTGGATGAGGTCAGGCTTGATACTATTCATCTTCTTGTCGATCTCTCTGTAGTCGGCAGCCTGTTTCTTCAGGTCTTCCTCCAGACGTCGTTTGCTGTCCACGATTTCACTGATGCGCGACTTGAGTTTTTCATAATTTACCATGATCCTGGCAAAAAAAAAAAAAAAAAGACAGTGATCAACATGCGGGTTTACAGTCATGTCGGGTGACCGAAGTCACCATCGTGACCCTCTCAGACACATTCAGGGACTGGAAGTATTGCCATGGGTTTGGGCTTACCGCTGGATCTCCTTCTCGTTGCCCTCCCTCTTGAACTTCTCAATGTACTCCTTGCTGTACCGCTCCTGCGTTTGGCATTGCTCCTCAAATATTTTGATTGTTTCGTTGAAGGCTTCGATGGCTGTTCTCTTCATTTGGATTTCCTGAAGGTGACACGGGTAACGTCAAGCTACGACTGTGCACAGCCAGCGGGTGACTGAACACTTCCACAAAAATGGAGAGCATTCCCGGACACTTGCCTGGGATGTCCTGGTGTACTCCTCATAGAGCCTGTCGTACTCTTTGTTCTTCTCCTGGTACTGCAGATGGTATTCATGCAGCTTCTTCCCCACTGCTTCAATGTTGTCCTCCTTAACCACCTGATCCTGTAGCCAGAAGAGTGCAAACGAAACGTCACAGCTGTTCACCCCATCAGTCCAGTGGAAGCTCAAAACGCGTCGTGTGAAAACCTCTTTGATGGCACAAACAGAAAAGTGCGATTTGTGTGAATGTAAAGATTGGCTGCTTTTCCTAATGGGGTCTGCGCTGTACTCACCTGCTGGTGCTTTGACACTGGATACAAGAGCTTCACGTCTAGCTTGGGGTTATACTGTGCCAGGGACTCATGTCTGTAGTGATTTATGAGCTCCACCACAGAGCTGAAAGTCAGAGGGTCTGAGAAGCCATACTTTCCATCACGATGGAAGATTTTGATAAGCTTGTTGTTGCCCCCTTTCCTGTAAGAGAAGATAAACCATTATGGCTCTTTAGCATAAGACATGGAGCGATTTCCATCACTGACAGAAAGGGAAAAAAGTCATAGTGTACCTCAGTGTCAGTGTGTAGTCTCCGTGCATCTTAGTAGAAGCATCTCGAACCAAAAATGTACCGTCTGCTGTATCTCTCAGCTTCTCATTTACCTCCTCTCTGCAAAAACAGTGGACAGAGCCTGTGTTTAGTAAGACAATAAAACATGGGGCTGCAGCAGATAGCGGCGCTTCCACAAACAGCCCGTCCCATTGCATGTTGGGGCATACAGCCGGCTCATTTACGACCAACCACTTTCAGGAACAGCGTCACGGTACATCAATCTTGAGTTTAGGGGCTCATTCAGCCTTTGTGAATACCATCAGGAACGCTAAAGCAGCCACTCTGCTTTCAATTTGCACATTACTTATTGCTTAGCAATTTCCTGCAGATTGCATTTGCCATCATTTCTGAAGCAGGGACAAGACTCAAAACATTCTCCAACTTCATGCCACTGCAGAAACAGGGTCCTGGCTGCCAATTTGAAGGGCGAGGAACAGGCCAAACTTACCTGGAGATGTCCCCCCAGTACCACTCGGCGTCCTGCAGGGCCATGTTGTTGTTCATACCGTTGTTTGCGCTTGGCGTGGGCTTCGGAGGTTTAGGAGGCAGGGCTGCAAGATGACAGCGACATTTTCCACTCAGACAACACGCAAGAATGAAGCAGGAAATAAGCAGGAAGTGACCATTTCAAAAGTTAAAAACGACAGAAGGATAAGAAAAAAAGAACAGCAGCACAACATTCTGCAAAAGTGCCTGACTAAAATAAATCAGGAAGAGCACAGATGCTCATCTATCGGTAAGGAGGACGACAGAGCAAGCCGGACGAAGGGCGCTTCATTCACTAAAAACCAAACCGTTTGCCACAATCATTCTCTCACACCATGGGTGTTAAATCGTGGTGGGGAGTAAGCGCCATCTGTCGCTCACATGAAAACATGCAATTCTCAGGGTGCAATCCGCGGCAGTCATGCTAAAAGTAACAGCCGCTGATGCAGAGATGGAGATAAGATCACGGCAAAGCTGTAATATTAAAACTTCTGCCAGAGAAGGGTTTAGCCCCAGATACAAAAGCGCGAATCGATGGCGGCCGAGTAGCATGGCACTCGGTACACCTGAGATACAGAGCGCGTCAGAACAGGTCTGACACCATCCTTCCCTACAGCTTCACACAAAAACACCCCAACAGCTTGACACACTAATCAGACCAGTGACATTTATTACATGGGTGAGGCTCTGCTGAGTGTGAGGTGGCGGAAAACGGTGAGCTATTTTTAACCCGGCCGAGATCTGCATGCCTTTGTCTGCCTTACTCATTCCGCATTATCAGCGAAGCACGGCCCGCAGCGGCACGCAAGCCTGGTGACAATCCGCCACGCTGTATCTCAGCCCAGCAACGGCGGGTGGCATGCCTGATCGCACTCGCACAGATGCACGCAAGCACATAGAAGTCCAGGTGCACAGCCAGCAGAGCCAACGTCATGTGGCCGAGCAGGAGCACAGGGACCAAAATAATATAAATTCAAAACAGCTCCAAACCCCCAAACTGGTCAGAGTGACCGGCCGAGCCGCATCCCCCGCAGCCCGAGAGGAAAGGACGCGACAAAGAGCATGTCCGTGGCATGCAGCGTTACCTGGAGGATCCATCTCTATATAAAAGAGCAAATCCGTCCCAAAACCGGGTTCTGAACTGACATTCTCAGCATTGAGGTCCACCATCACAACCGTGTTGTACATTTGAGAAGCGCAAATAAAACCAAATACGACCCCGTATCCTGCTGACAAAGCGCACAGTACTGTGAGGAGCAAGCCCCTTTCTTTGTACGGGTGTCTTGGAATTCATTTTAAAAGTGATGCATTACATCACTTACCCCGGCCAATGGAGTCACGGTATGTTCGCCAGGCCACTCCCGCCTGCTACTGCATCTTTCATTTCCTCGGAGCGATGATGTCATTTAAAAGGCTCAGTGGCTCCTGCTTAGTGGCTCTGGCAGCGCGGGACTCTGTGCACGCAGGCTCGCTCACTCACACACTCACACGCACGCCCGCCGCATCCCGGTGCAAAGTGACCCATTATCAGGAGGATGTGGCGGAGTGCACACTGACTGACCGACCGGCAGCGAGCTTTCGAAAAGACTGAAGAGAGACGCATCTGAGCAAGATAAAGAACGGCTGTAACCACTTCTCCCTCTCCCCTCTCTCTCCTTCTAGATCTCTCTCAGGTTGATTCCACCCCTCCCCCCGTGCTGGTTCTGTCCGTCCCACTGCTGGCACGGAGACAAAAGCAGCTGTGCTGGCCGCGCACGTAGGCTGCCACGGTAACGTACGGCCAGGTCAGCACTGCCGCCACCACTGCCTCTGAACCACCACCGTAATCCCCTAGTGTGACACCGAGGAAATCCAGGAGGCTGGCTGCCCTGGCCCCCAACACAAAAATAGCCACGGTTCCCAGTAGATTAAAAAGGGACTGGGGAGTGTTGGGGGGGCATTATCTTCTCCTTTGACAACGGCTGGTTGGGAAAGAGACCCCCGCACCAGGTCCATTAAGTGGACTTTACTGGAGATTGACTATTCTCCTTCAAAACAGCAGTATACCCAGTTTGTTAAATATTGTGTTACTGCTTGCGGACTTAACATAAAGTCCCACGAAGGTGCTTTGGTCTGACCCAATAAAGATCCAATATCCCCCCCAAACCCAGAAATTCACAGGACAATACCGATCTATTCCTCTTCTCATAAATTAAATCATATTTCCAAAAACATTTTCCAAAACATACCGCAGGAAACCGGCCCTATGAAGTAAACTTTCCTAAATGCAACTTTTCCTCTACAGCAGGCAATGGCAGTTCAAGCAGGGAAATAACCCAGTTTCACTTTCTAACCATCTTTCCAGTCAAAGACCTGCACATCCACACCAGAGTACATTTCCAAGCACACATACATACAGCCAACCAGCCAGCCAGGCAGGCAGACAGACAGACAGACAGACAGACAGACAGCCAGCCAGGCAGACAGACACGTCAGCCTCCTTAAACCTTCATCCCCACCCCGGGGCTAAAAGACAGAGGAGTCCAAAATTGCCCCAGGGACACCGCCGAACTCGTTCTCCTAGCTCCCTTGGGCAGGTCAGATGCCGAAAACCAGCAGGGCTCCCTCCTCCCAGACTGACATGTTCTACTCTGTTTCAGGAGCTTCATCAGAACACGGCTAACCTAAGAACCTCAGACAAAAGCACATACCGCTTTCATCCAAAATACATCTGCTGTATGTATCCCCAGTTACTTACACAGCAAGTTGTGCATCTTCTGAAACACTCTGTAAACTTCATCCACCAAGACAAGCGGCAGAAACCAGTCCAGAAGTATGGTTTGTTAAGTAAATAAAGCCCGGTTTATTTCCTCTCTCGGTTCTGAAAGACCAGGGTCAGATCGGTACTGGAGCAGCAGGTGCTGTGCGCGACTACCCAGAAGCACAGTCCACAGAGGCAATAAGCTCGAGTTGTGGGGGTCATCTGCGCAGGTTCCAAAGGACTGACCTGTCAGTTAATCATTACCCAGCTGAACTTTGCGTCGACCCGTTTGAAATGCGGCACCCGCGCGGCGCGACCCGTCTCGCCGCTGAGCTCATGGGGAGCTTGGTGTTATCATTAACTTGGACGGGTCCAAATATTTGCTGAGTTGGATACTCTGGGCCAGCGGAGGTAGGTGCGACGGGAGGGGGAGGGCAGGCGAGTGAGCGGGGCGTTCTGAAGTGAAAACTGTCGTCAACTAACAAGTGCTCACTATGGAGCGGCCTGAGATTTGCGGCCAACCCAATCCTAGGGAGGTTCAGTGCGACTTAAAATAGACTCCAGTAACTGGGCCCTTACACGCACATGGACACACACACACGGGCAGGGGCAGACACACCCGTGCACGTTCGGGCCGTAACATATCGGGTTTTATGAAGTCTCCGAAAGCTAAACAAATCACCACCACCACCACCAACTTGCCAGGCACAGGAAGGAACAGGAAGGGCTAGTTCAGCACATTAGAGAATCAAAGCTCTCCTTGTGACTGGGCTTACCTCTCAGAACCAAGACCAGTAGGCCAAGCCAGACCGCCCTACCACCACCCCCTCAACCCCCCCCCACTCGCTCCTGCAGGTGCAAACTACTGACAGCTGAGGCTGCCCCATGCCAGGAGCAAGTATAAATAGGCCCTAACAGGTAATAAAACCTTTAAAAGAGCCTGCAGGCAGAGCAGAGCAGGGCTGTAAAAACACATATACACACAGGCCATTATTCTGCCCGCTGCTGCGGTCGCCCATCTCGTGCCACTGTTGAGGCTGCTTCCAGAGGCTGATGTTATGCCAGTGAGACTATGTTTGGCAGCATGCATTTACGTCCACCAGAGTAGCCTGCAAAGCTAAACAAAAAGGTTCCGACGAACCCGATCACCTTCTCGAAGATGCAAGGGCAGGATTCGAGCCTAAAGTCAAAATCTGCGCAAAAAATGGAACATACAAGCAATGGACCCCCGTGACATCTCTGATGCTGCAACAAGTGACGCTTGAACTGGATGTTTCCTCATAAGTTTCATCGTGACCCAACGCTTACCTAGATCCACTGAAAAGTCCCCAGGGAGTGAGACACAAACTTACAATGTCACAGTCCTTCCGTTTTCACCACCTCACATGCCAAAACCAACCTTTCCTATTAAAAGGTCAAAGCATGTGTCACATCACACGATCACCGCTTCAGCCAGGCTGTTTCATAAGCTCATTCTCTTGAAAAATCTTGAAATGTCATCGAAAGGGTTTTTTTAAGTGAGCAAACAAAATACCAAGGACTCCACACTGAGGACAGGAAGGTCAATAGGAGGTCTTGTCATGGCAGAACTACAGCAAGGCATCTGCAGGCACCATTCATAAAATCCTACACAAACCTCAGGACTGAATATGGGGGGAGGGGGACACAAAGAACCCTTTCAGGAGACATGAACCGTCTTCCGTTACACCAAATCTTAAGATTATTAATCACAAACCCTCATTAATACGCCAACTCAATTTGTGTTTGGTGCCAAACCAATTCTCAAAGCCACTGCTGCCACGACGTCCATCCGTCCTCCAAACGTGACGCAAAATGAATGCGTGTCCTCTGAGCATTTCTCCACAAATGAAGCCACCCACTTTCCAGCGTCATCTTTTGGCAAAGGGGTGGGAAGACAATGTTCCGATGCAGTGCATCGCAACAAGGCTCAAACGTGCAGGAACATCCAGAGGGAAGGAATGTAGAGGTAGGAAAGAGCGTCGTCATTCACCCAGTTAACGGCTACTCAGGGCCTAGCTACACAGACGTCCCACCAGAAACAGGCCGAGCGGCTTTCAGGAATGACGCCATCAATAGCTGGCAGTCAGCATGGGCATTATTAGCTACTTGTCAGGTGACCTTAAGCCAACAGTGAAACAAACAGCTAAGCGGCTCTGAATGGACTTAGAGGCTTAAAAGCGAAACACGCAAAACTGGACTGGAGGTCTGAGCATGTCACTGAATCCCACACTTCCCCTCACAGGATGGAGAAGAGGCCTGAAGGTGACCGCGCGGCGAGTTCCTCTGCAGACGTCCACCTGACCATGCACATGACAAGCCCTCCCCTATGGTGGCCTGCCAAACTAATTCCTCCCACTGCAAAATCCCCTCTGCTCAACATCCCAACAAACTCACCGGGAGCAGCCTGGCTCTCATTCCACTCGGTAGTGATGAAAACCTCAATGATCCTGATGTGAGCCTCGGGGCATGGCTCGCAGCTGCAACAGACGCACAAACTGTGCAATTAGTCCTCTGCTCTTTCCCCGGCATGCATCGCAATGCCCCCCCCCCTCCGGCCCGAGGACATACCCTCCCCAGGACCCACCTGGCTGCCTGGTGCCTGAACAGCAGAGGGCTGAAGATCTCGCCCAGGGCGCGAGCACTGAGCAGGTTCTTGGTGGTCGCCTGGCACAGGCAGCAGAAATGGCGGATGAGGCAGTGGAGCGTGAGCCAGTACTGGGGCGGCACAGGTGGTGAGCGGGCAACCTGGCGCAGCAGCTGCCCACACTCTTCCGGGTTCGGCACGTCTGCGGGCAGAACAGCAAGTAGGGACGGTCAGGGAGCACACTGGCAGATTCTTCCACACTCTGGCTCAGGGCATCTCGAAGCAAGGCATGGAGCAAAGGTGAGTGTGGCCGCAAGGACCAAGCCAGTCGGTAGGGCGGTAAGAGCGACAGTGATTACAACGCAAGCATAGCTCCTGATCACAATGCAGCTGCAGCCAGATGCAGGAGATAACCGTTTAGCCACACGTATTCCTGTTCCTAGTGAAGTCGGGGGGGGGGGGGGGGGGGGCCCCACCCACGG
>JAODKF010000126.1:2261602-2272189 GCA_026779585.1 Mormyrus proboscirostris | reverse complement strand
CCCCCCCCCCCCCCCCCCCCCCCCCCCCCCCCCCCCCCCCCCCCCCCCCCCCCCCCCACCTCGCAGGGACAGGATGTCCAAACTAGTGGCGATCAGGGCACCGCAAGTCCCTGCTAATAATTAACTTCTGATATCAGCACAGGCACCCCAGGGCCCCGGCTTGGCAGGAGCTAATCGGGGCTTGCAGACGTGTATGCAAACGGCCCTTTAAGAGCCCCCCCCCCACGCCCTCATACCAGTTCAGTTATGTAACTTGTGGGGCTGTTTAACTTTCATCTGATTGCACATTTGAATGTGAAGAGAAGGAACATGTTAGAACACAGTTATGCTAGTGACACAGTTATGTTAGTGAGCCGACCTGTCACGCTAGAGCCCTAATGGGGAAGCCGCAGCTCCCAGAAAGGGAGGCGGGGCGTGGCGGGTGCTGTCTGGGGGACACTGAGGGGCGGCCCCCGCATATCACAGCTGTACTTCTTTTCCAGGAACGCAGGCACACGATGCACAGTCAGCATAATGTGTCCCCCACCGTCGGAGCTGCCTGCGCAGGCAGAGGCAAATTGCACCCTCCTGTGGCCACCTGATTGTACTGCAGCATCCGCAGATGAGAAGCCGAAAGCTTGTGACCAACCATGCCTGCATTCCCACTGTGGGGCCGGTCTCTCCACCTCACCTTGAGCAATATGCACCATGTCGCTGCAGACTGCCGCCGGGATGATGGGGTGGGGCAGGTCGAGCAGGTACCTCCGAAGGCCGTCACACAGGGCCTGCAAGTCCAGCTGCTCCAGCTCAGCAGCAGGGGAATCTGGGGTGGAGATACAGGCATGTCTCCGCAAGCGTCCCAGCGACAGTGAAAGCACATGCCAGACCTCGACCCCTCTATGAACACCCCCCGACGACAAAGGCGGCTGAGGGTCACCCTGGCTCTACACAGTTACTCACCGCTTTCAAAACACTGCCTGACGTCCAGCCCATTGCCGGCCGAAAATGTCCTGTAGAGGGTAGGACTCTCCAAACCTAGAATCACCACAAGATAATTGATTTATGACGCATTCATGCACATAAAGTCACACGGAACACTTCTGAACGCACTGGCTAGAAGCAGGAGCTCCATAACTCCCAACACCCACCTTTTCTCTCGATGGCCTCCAGCATCTTCACCAGCATGAAGGGCGCCATCTGCGGGGGGGTGAACTGCTCCGTCAGGTCCTGCAGTGAGGCGCCTAAGGAGAGACGCAGAGGAGAGGAGGGACGTGAGTATGTGCCGGGAACCCCACCTCTGTCTGCCCAGTCAGGCCCAAAGGAGGCCCCGGGCAGCCGGCAGCGCGCCCACGTCCTGTCTCGGGTCTGCACTTTCAGGCTGCCTTAACCGCAGCTGCGTCTGCCTGCCCACAGTGGAGCTGTGCAAGTGGCTTAGCGCCATGTGGAGAATGTGGCCTGTTCCCACTGCGCGTGTGCAACACTGAGCACGGGGGGGTGGGGGGGATGAAGAGAAACACTCAACCGCATGCCAGCGACGCAGAGGCAATGCAAACTGATTATAGGTTGGTGAGAAGGCCGCGGGGTGCCCCATATCACCAGTCTGAGGGCAGCTGGGGCGTGCAGACATAGGCGGCTAGTGGCCTGCCGGCACAGACACCAAGGCATCTGGGAATGGTCTTTCAAAAGCAGGGGACTTCTGAAAGAACCCTCAGGTAGTAGCTTCTGGCATGTTTGGCAGTATTCCCAGGGCTGGGGTACCAATGCAAGGCCTGGCAATCAAAAAGAGTTAGTCGGATTGTTGTGTCGAGCAAACAAGCCACTAATAACTAAGCAGTTGGCATGTCTGGGGTCGGGTCTCTCAGATCTAAGCACCCCAGGTGTGGACATGAAAGGAGCTGGGCTCGCTGGCTGCTTTATTTGGATCAGCCCAATGGTATTTAGCCAAGGCCTTTTTCTCAGAACCAAAACTGGAGGCCACTGTGTTAAACAGCCCAGGTGGGGGGTTGATGAATGAACTCCCTGTTTAAAGTGTGCTTTAAATGTACTCCCTTCCTGATCCTGCACTTAAGGCAAGCCAGGAGGAAAATAATGTCACTTATTACAGTATTATCAGAGATACATTTTTAAATATACAGTTTCAGCCTTTGAATTGTTGCCTTTGGAAAGGCTCCATTTTAACATGCTTAACCATTCACCTAAATCTCTTAACTGCTACCCCACTATTACCACAAACAGGCAGCTGTATGCACCGATTTTCCAGACAAACTATCACCAGACCAAGCTAGACAGCTTCAATTTCAATGTGAAAAGTTCTCAAGGAGGAAATTTGTTCCCATCTGGCAGCGATTACTGGAATTGCCACTTGATGGTAAAATTATTTGCTGGGGGGGCATTCTACAGTTAAGTTCATCTTAATAGAAGAAAGAAAAAAAAAAAGACTGAAAATTCTGTCTTAAATTCCTCAGAGCTGTGGGACTGCACCCGACAGTACCATAACTCAGTAAACCCCCAATAGTGCACTAGTAACTGTGTGCATCCTCCCACTGCATCTTTAGCCATTGAAGTTAGTGGGGCTCTCGGAAACCCTGAATGTGTTTGTTTACACCATCCAACAACGCTTGAGGGACACGGAGTGAAGCTGGATCAAATTGCTTCTTAGTAACAACCTGATAGCATGTGGCATTGGCAGGCTGGATTGAATGACATCCAGAAAATGACAGAAATGTTCTGAACGATTGAGTAACGGCTTTCTTCGAAACGCTATGGCGATGACAAGAGATTTGACAGACAGAGTGTCCCATAATAGCCAGACCCCAGGCTCAAGATTGGAAAAGCTACAGTCAGTGAACAGGCATTTGGGTAGATTGTCGGTTACAATTCTTGCCTAAAGATTTAGGCCTCCCTCACCAGAGCTTCTACAGCAGATAATTTTGGGTAAAAGGATAAAAAGGTACTAACAGCCATGTGAAAACAAAAACGTTAATCAATGGCTCCATGCCTCATTGCTACATTTCCTAACGTTAAAGTTTCCTTCAACTGTTGTCATGGCTTTAGGGAAAATCCGTGACTGGATAGGTTCAAATTCATCCAGTCATTTTGCAGTGGCAGCACTCTCCACCAATAAGACGGCTCAGCCGCCAGGTCTCATTGAAAGAAAGAAAAAGCCACATCACTGTTACCCCAGCAACAGCAGGAGGAGAAAAAAAAGAAAAAAAAAAAAAAAAGAAAAACACACACACAGGGCCTCATACACAAGCCTACACAGGCAATGCACCTTGAGGTTTGGCAGCATTTTCACAAGTGACTGTTATCAGGCCTTTTAGGCTCTGCAGGCTGAGATGAGAGAAACTGATGTGAAAATCTTAAAGTGTAGAGAGTGCACCTGAACTAGTCAAACTTCTGGATGGGGAGTGGTACTAAATATATAGTGTGTTACCACAAAACAGACGCACCTCTCGCCCTCTTCCATCGGGATTACTGCACGCCCCAAAAATTACATGCATATTATACATTCTGTGGGGGCGTTCCCACAGCACTGAAAAAAGCGTTAACATAGAAATACCTACGAAATCCATCAATTCACTTATACAAAAAAACGCACACGGCACCCTTCCCTAAAACAGACTCAAAAATGCACTGGAGCAACTGGCTTAGAGAAGTGAAACACGCACTGTAAGCAAGGGAACTACACAAAAAAGCAGACCAGCTAGTTTTGATTCACAGAACAACACAGCTTTTCATGTTACGGAGCTGCAAGCAAGTTGGTCAGCAAACAGTGAAGCAATGTCTCCCCCTTCAGGTGGTGAAAATATACCATGCTACTCCAGCACACAGGAAAGAAACCTGTTCGCTTTCATGCCATTCTCCTTTTCTTTAAAAATCACATCAGCACTTGGATTCTGACCACTTTCTCAATTAGGTTTACTCACTGTGCTGAGAATCACACTGGGCTGGAAAATTCAACAGCTCTGTAATCCATACAGCACTCATTAATAACCAAACATCTGACTGAAGTGCACCCACTCACTGACTTAGTGATGCATCTCTCATTAAGTTTCTGAACTGTTATTTTACTGCACTGATTTAATTTTATCTACATTGCTGCAGCATTGAATCTCTCTCAAGCATGTGTATTTGCATCACTTACTGCCTGCCTCATCTATTGCGGGGTCCTGCCCGCATCGACTCATGTCGATTATCGTGATATCCTCCATACTGAACTCTCCAGCGGAAACGACTCATCTGGTGCCGCACACAGATCTGGGACTTTCACATCTATTCATGGAAAAGTCAACATTCAATTCGTGGCTCTTTAGCCACACCAACAAATCACTCCACTTAGGAAGCATTTCCCTTCGTAAAGTGTCCTACCCACCAAGCTAGACACACCTGGTTGATGCAAGAAGGGGCCACTGTGAACTCAGATTCAGCGGAAGAGATGAAATCTCACGGCCTGCGTGATCATGGTCTATTCTTCTGATCCAAAAAAAGGGGGGGGTTGCGAGGTTACCAAGCAACAAGTGGGGCCTTATCCACCAAGCTATTATGCATAAGAACACCACCACACCTTTCACAAAACAGCATTAAAATCAAATCACCTTTTTTTACGCATGTTGGTGCCTCAGCATATCTGAAATGCATTCTCCTGCAACGTGTTTCTAATCTAGCAAGCAGATACGCTCTGCCCTGAGTAAGATGATTTGCCAATTCAGCCTTCAGTCTCCTGAGGCGATCAAGTAATAAAATGCACGTGTGTGCTCTCACGCACGCAGGCTCATAAAAAAGGGGGCCATTTGGAGCCAAAGAGGAAAGACATTATGGTCTTTTCCAGACTACGAATTTTAGTCCAAAACTTTTACTTTCACACCAAATGAGTTTTCTTCAGATTCCTTATTCAGTGCAGTTTTATATGTAGAATTTCAAAACCACTACAGTGGATTTGCAGCATTCCTTTGTGAGTCCAACCCAAGAGCACCCCTCAGCAGGCGAGTGTTTGGCTTGGCCACAGACCATCAGTCACGAGTTCTCACAGCCAATCAGAACAAAAGGGAACTGAATCACTCTTGTTCAAAGGTCCTCTGCTATCTAGAGCAAAGCATTTTAAAACAGTTCCCCGTCATAAGGTGCTGCATGTAAAAGGGGTCAAAATTCCCTAATTTGGGGGGCGGGGGGGTTGCTGGTTCAAATCCTGAACAAAATCGCCGTTCAAAGTATTTGAAAGACATATCTAGGGAGGAAGATCATCAAATTTCCATTAACATACCAACTGAACTAGTCTTACAACCCTTTCAGCAAGAGTAAAAATATATTTTGTCTCAAGCCAACAAAGCTAACTTCATGAAATTTGGCATCATTTAGTAATTTAAAAGAACCTCAGAACTTGCATCCACAATGCAGATGTTTTTCAGGCTTGGATCCTCTAAAATAATGTGGTATTCATCCACAATGCTCTATACCCCAAAAAGCTTGCTGGAGGTTGACCACCCTAATTTAGCTCAAATTATCATATGTTTCTTGGATGCTAAATAAATCCAGTCATTTTTCTAAGTAGAGTGCAATACCAGTAATTATTAGTTATGCACCCGTTGATGCCTATATTAAATTACGGATCACGCAAGGATGTTTTTCAGTAAACTAAAATGAAAATTTGACATAATTCGTAATTATTAAATAACCAGACTGGACTGTAGTGTTATTAAACGTGGAACAATGAAAACCACCAACAACGTGGAGAAAAATGGACTTCCCACAAACATTTTACAGAAAAGGGTAAAAAAAAAAAAAAAAAAAATTACATGACAATTTTATGATGCATGTCACTCAAACCAACATATTCCAGGAACCCTCCCACAATTAAATCATTTCTCAAACAGGTCTGCTGACCCAATTCCCCCCACCAGTTTGGGAGTCACAGCAGGGATATTCACAAAAGCCACCATTCAGGCAAATTCAAAGCGGCCATTTAAGTCCTCACGCATTGTGCCCCCAGTTACCACGATCAGCACTAAGCACAATTGCACAGATTCACGACAGCAAGGGTGGGGAAGGGGAGGGGGTGAGGGGGAGACAGCCTGCTCAGCACAAACAGTCCTCCTAGCTTACCCATGGCATAAAATCTTTCGGAACAAATGCAAATCGACGGGGACATTATCTTAAACTCAAGGTGCTCTGAGAGGCACGTCATCGTGTGCGTGCTGAAGCGTAGAGCTCCACAGATGCAATTTGTTACAATAAATAAGATTAAGAAAGTCCCAGCAACTTCATGGCAAATATGCCAGCGCTTAAATATTTGTTGTGAAAACCAAATTGTAAGCTTGCATGTACTGCCAGTGTCAACCAACACAATAAGCTTGCCGAAATGCAAGCCACCCTTCTGCCCTCTCTATTACAGGTCTAAAAAGGCATAGGAATAAAAATCAGGACCAACAGCAATATGGTTGCACCTAACCATCCATCCATTTTCTAAGCCCACTTGAGTCAAAGGATGTAAAATAAGGGCACTTCTTGGTGTTAAGAAACACACAGCTGTTCCAGAAGGTACCATAAGTCTCACACCATCACACTCGTTCCATTCAGTTGAAAGCAATTAAACAAAAAACACTCTGCTACCAAAAAAAAGTGTCCAAGATGACTGAACAAAATTAGAAGGTAAAAAGGAACTGTTACATTCAGGCTGAGGGGTACTGCAGCCCATCTGAGCTGTACCCAGACACAAAACACCAAGAGCCTTGCCCAAAGCCGCCGCTTCCAAAAATAAAAAAACGGAACACAAAAGATCAAATGTTTTTAGTGCAAGACTCTGCGTGTACTTCTGGCCCAGAACACCCACAGTTGTCTTAATGACACCACTATGGAATTTGAACCACATGCACATTTAGAGAACTCTTCATTTTCAAAAGTATGTTTACAGAAAGACGGGGGGTGGGGGACAGAGGGTGCTTCTCTCTTACAGTCATGGTGGAAATGCTCAAAGCTGGATATGTACATTGATAAATTCCTGCATCAACAAAGGGGTTTACGCTGGATTAAGAACCAAAGATCTTTGGAAGGGTGAAATTAGAACACACTGCATGGTGTCATTTGCCGGTGTGACTAAAGGTTTGCATCATCTGCCCTGGAACGTACAGGGAGGAATTAAATGCCAGAGGTGCGCCATTGGCTCAGCCCATAACTCTGTGCAGAAGATCACAATCCACATCAGTGTCGACAAAGGCTGGCACTGCCACATGCAGACGTCAATGTAAACTGATGCGCACCTCAGGGCAGCTCAGTCATACAGTATAATCATTATGGGAGGCCATGTTCGGGCATATTTTTTCCTCCCTGCTTCAGCTGCTAGGTAAGGGCTTAAACCACCAGGCACTATGGGTTTCCTTTTATTAACAAGGTGGCAGAATGCGGGGGGGATGTGAAAAACATTAACCAAGCCACAACGACAAAAAAGGCTAGATGTTTGTCTGAAAGTACTTTAACTATCTGTGGTGAATCCTTTTTTGCAAAGTGAAGGGGGGGAGGTACGAGTCATGACTGCGCCTTTTACAAATCTACGATAAGGTCTGCAAACAAGGCTAGACACATGGAGGCCAATGGACGAAGCGTGGCTGAAGCCCAAAGCTGTGTTGAAACTGCTGAAACCCAGATCCCTGTCGAATCCATCCCCATCTCTCACATCTGCTGCTCTGAAGTCAAACCCCTGTGGCTCTCCACCACACCACCCCCCACTCCACCTCCCTTCCTCAAGCCGACCCAAGAAACATTATCAAAACATTTAAAAATGCTGGAGGAAGGGGGGATAGAGAGAGAGGAGGAGGAGGAGAAAGAGAGGATCTGCCAGATCCTTCAGAGGCTGGCAATAAATCACAGGCACTCTGAAGCAACAGGAATTCAGCAGTGAGCCCCAGCTCTGGGCCCCACTGGAGGGAACATGGGCTCCTTTCTTCTCCCAAAGCTGCGCTCTCACACACTGTTCTGCCATGTACAAGCTTCCCAGCCCACTCTAGCTTCAGTCAAGCACCCCCTCCAAAAAAATTCTCCCAGAATTCTCTCTTGCCAGTAAAACTAGAAGATGGGCCATTCCTGCTATACCATGCATGCGAAATACATGCTGGCTTAAAACAAGAAAAATCCATTTAAACCATGCCATATGGAAACAGTCACTTTAAGAACAGATGTCAAATTGGATCAAAACGTGCTCATCCTGTATGACAAACATGGTGTGTCCCTCCACTCCTTATAGAACTTTAACCCTTGCTTAAATGGCTATTTCAGCACTAATATCATACAAGACGCTAATGACACTAGTAAGTAAATCTGATGACTTACGAGAGTTTTTTGTTTGCCGTTCTTTTTTGTAACCCATGTCCTGGCTGCATTTGCTTAACTGATAGTCCCCACTAATCAGATAAATTTCTTAATACTGTCAAAAACAAGACAGAAGGCAGACAATGCTTGCAAAATCCTAAACACTGTTCAATATGAACTTTTACAGAAAGCTAGACAGCTTTTCTAGACAGTTATCTGGTTCAGTGAAATAATGTGCATGTTGAGCACGGGCTTGTGTCCTTGTTGGCATCAAGGAGACTCATCATGCATAAATTGCCGTCATCCAAAGGCTTCATATCTTGAGAATGACTGTACAAAATGTGCAGACTTGCTGACTTTCATTTGGGTATAAAGTCCCGGTTTTTCCCTAGTGGTACAGCAATATATTGAACAGCTAACATTTCATTAACAGGCTAGCAAAATCTAATTTTTTGTCAGGTAGGGACAAGGTAATTTGACGCTATAACTTCATGTTAATTAATGCTGCATTACTAGGACGACATAGGATTAGATATAGTTATGTGTTCTGTCACTCCACCATTACTAAACCGTGCAGTTTTGAAAAACTTCCCCCCCAAAGCACCTAACACCATGTTAGTAAACCCTGTTATCATCCTTTAAGTTTGTGCAGAAAAAGTCCTTACAGAGACACTGTTTTGGAAAAATTTCACAAAGTAAACAGAATGGGAGGAAAAGGTCTAACATGCTGCTGGGTCACCACTCAGAGGGTGGTCCAAGAGACCGCTGAAAGAGCATGGGTGTCCTGCTTGCACAGAGAAACACTCTGCCTATTGTCTGCATGGGTATTTCACAGCATCGGACAACCAGACACATCTAATCTTGCAAGTTTCACCTCCTGTTTAACACCCCTCCTTGGCAGAGTAGCAAAATTAGCTAGAATCAGCTATTAAGATTTGACAAAGAAATTTAAATTACAGCTATTAAAAGCTGCTTATGCATGTTTTACAAAATAATTCCAAGCAGCAAAAGCATTATTAAATCTGGAACTCCTTTGCACCCAAAGCAAAATGGCTCTTTCAGTCAACATGAACAAACAGTAATACAACAGGCTGGTACCATGCATGCTTGCACTACAATGAGTTGGATGGAACAGTGCTATGTGCATTGTCTCCCATTCCAGCCGAATGTTAACCAATCCAAGGTGTTGCAAGTATATTATTCAGCCTTTAAAACAAACTTTTAGGATGGGTACAAACCTTTGCACAAACAATTGGAGAAACCACAACTTAAAAAGGAACCCAAGCAGAGTTCTGAATTAACACACATAGAATTTTAGCTTGCCTGCATTTATATGACAGGCAAAGTACTTGTCGCACGTGCATAAAGAAACCAAGACAGTCTCTCATCACTGTACATTTCGTCACGCTCTACTAACTTCACCCTCCTTTAGCTGTCACACAAATATTCCCGGCTGAGCTCCAGCAGGATGAGTCATTTCAACCTAATGGGCCTTGTCTATTAGCAAAAGTTAATGACGTTACTACCTGGACAGCTAGATTAATCCTTTTAAAAGCATGAATAAAACTTGTGTGAAGAATTCTAAAAGATTTATAAAGCAATGGACATGCATTTCCAAATTAAACCCTGTCACTCCAACAGTTGTTAATAGCAGCTGAACCTGCCAATGGTAAGAGGGCTGACCTCGATTCACAATGGGCTCATAAACTACAACTGCATGACAGGCATAAGAAATGTTAGGAAAAGAACCTAAATGCTAAAAGCCATCAGAGTGGTACTTCATAACTTGAACTTAATCGGTTCAGAATTCGGGCACGAATCCTAAAAAGTTCGAATTCTGATTGAATTTTCTCCATTTTTCGCACATTTATCAAAATGGTAATTTGTAAAGCAAGAAAGTAAATGTAGCCAAACAATGTGCAGGTAAAAAAAAAAAAACGTGTCCTGCCCCGATCATCCACTCCTTCCGTGTGCCACACCCCCTCGTTAACCTAGTGTGGAATGCCCATGTGATCAGCTGTTTCTGCTTGTTGTCATTAGTCCAATGTATTTAGTTTTTCCCCCCAGTCAGGTCATTGTATTGTTCGTCTGCGTTTTACCTGCCTTACCTGTAATTAAACCCTGTGTTCCCTGATACCCTGATGTCTGTGCCTTTGTCTCCATTTGGTCCCTGCTCGGCATGACATTATCACACTTAAATGTATTAGTGGTGTATTAATAATGATAAAATTATTAGAAATCTGTTTTAAAATTGTTATATAATTACTGCTACTGTATTATTGTCTGAATGTATTTTCACTGTGCATA
>JAODKF010000126.1:2220631-2232868 GCA_026779585.1 Mormyrus proboscirostris | reverse complement strand
CCCCCCCCCCCCCCCACCTCCACCGCATAACCTCTCTTTGCGTGTCTTTCATCTCAGGGTTCATTGTTTCACTGTCAGCTGGGCGCCCATAGAGCGGCCAGCTGAATTGACTTAATAGCACTCCTAATAGTTCTCCCATCTAAGAGCGCCATGTCCCTCAATGGAACCGGCAGCCTACGGAGTGAAAATACGTGGGCTCTTCACAGCCCTGCCAAGCTGGCATGGATGTCACGTCTCGGTGGGGGGTAACTGGCCACTTCATACTGAGAGCAAATGAGCATACTGCTCATGTAAAAGCACCAAGCTGCACTTAGCTGGATTAGCGAGCTGGATACCAATAGTGATTGGATGGAATGGCATGCCCCCCAGCTTCTGTTTACACAAAGGGACTGTGCTACTAATCATTTTGAAGAGCAGTTTTGGGGAAATCCTCAGTGTGTCAGGGGTGTGGCCATGGGGGCACCGACCTCTGCTGAAAGCCGATTGGTCCCCAGAGTGCCCTCTCACCTGACACTCACCATTCCGAAACATATCATTGGCTAATGATGAGGTTGACCCCCCCTCTATGAATTATGGCCCGTCTTATGCACCCCCACCTTCAAAAATTCTAGAGTCGCCCCTGCAGTGCATTGAAGCCAAATTTAAGCATCGCTAAGTAACTGTTTCTCACGTTTACGAGGCTGAAAGGCCTTGCATGTACCGAACCCACCAGCTCTCACGAGGGCCCACAGAACGTAGAAGGTCCTGAAGGGATATACACAGGACCATATGCAGGAAATGGCTTTAAAGATGCCTGCGTTTACTCTTTTCAGCACAGTATAAATCACTTCCCCGGCTAAGTGACGAATCAGCAAAGTCCCACTGCTCGGGCGCGCCATACATTGTGTGTGTATTTGAGAGATATAAATTATACCACAATCCAACTTTCCTGAACTATTTCCAGTGTGCGGTATTCAAATGGAAAGGTTAATATTATTATTATACAGAATATCGTTGACTATCCCTGGTTGTTATTAATTTAGAGGAGTTTGTCTGTGGTTGTCAGATAAGTACAGATTTCACAGTGGCTTTGCTAAGGGCAGTTTGTTTTGCGAATAAAGTCTTGTTTTTAGTTTACGTTCACTGCACATGGGTGGTATCAAGTAGCCCCCAAAACAAACCCAGGTGTCGCTATGTGAGTAAGTGATGGAAGACAAAGGTCCCCTTTCAGCCTCTGTTCAGTATGTGTGAAGCAGTGATGTAGCCATTATTGGGTTACACCTTCATATCGGATTCCTTCGGGCAAGGAGGTCAGTGTTATGTTTAGACTGGGATCGGCAAGCTTTTCTACGGTCAACTAAACAAAAAGAAAACAATACGTAAAAAATAGGTGCATCCTTAAATTGTGCACTAAAACCAACAGCATGCTTGATGGGACTTAAAGGTTCAGTATGTGTTTGTGGAGCAAGAAACGGCACCTTTTACATTTATTTGTTAGTCCAAAGGAACACGTTTCACTGCTGGTTAATTTATTAAGAGGGTTTGCAGGCCTGAATCTGCACAGCATCCTGGTTATTAATGGCGGTAGGAACAAGCCTGCGGCTCGATGCCGTCGGTTGACAGATCATTGGCAGAGCTCCACCTAGCCAATGCTCAGAGGGACTCGAAAGCATATATACATATTTTTCGTTTATGGAAAGGGGAGATGAAAACAGAAATTTAATTTTCGGCCTCTCCGGAGATCGCCCAGAAACAGCTGCAGGGGACTGGTCCTCCACGTCTGCAAGGCATTACAGGTGGGAAGCCCCAGGGTTTGGTCTGAAATGCTGTTCTGGGCCAGAGGTGTGGACGTCAATTAAAGGACCTGCAGCTCCATGCGTAGACCATCTGGCACGATGGAAGCACTGGTACGATGAGACCTTTCAAAGCTGTCACCAAACTGACGAATGAATACTTGCGTTGCTCTTCGAGGGAATTCATATGAAGCTCCTTGCAACCATCTCTTAACAAAATATTAACAACTAACTACAGTGCCTGCACTGTTTACATTCTGTGGTTGATCGTTTTAACTTGATATTCATGAAGAAAAATAATCTTCTATGCAAATATTTACAGATGTTAATAAAAGAGAAAAAATGACAGTGTAATTCATTCATATTATGCTAACATTTTGGCTAAATGCACAGCCCAGATTTGAAAGCTATGTTTTGCAGGAAATTCAATGCTTTGAGTAATAGCATTGCTCGCTGTAGAAACATCATTCTTGGAAACAGGCAACTTTAATCCTGTGGTTTGGGCAATATGCTGAGAATTATTAACAGACAAACAAACCTTTTGATATAACTTAAGCATAACCAGTTTAGGAAATACATGGTAATGTAAAACTACTTTTTAGGGTGCGTGGACATGCTTACATGTAAACATGGGAACATGAGAAATGCATTTGTAAACATTGCGCAAGACATCATCATGCATAACTATACATTGCTGCAGTGTCACATTCATTATTATTGCACATTAAGCATTACTATTATTATTACTCATATAATTATGATGTTCCTCTGTACTGTGTGTGCTTTGCACTCAATTACTATTATTCAGTAGTTAAGTACACAGTATAAAAGAGGTCATCTTTAATAAGAAGCTATAAAAGATGATTAATTACATTGCAACATTTTATATATGCATGAGATAGTGTTGGAGGTAGTTATATAAGGTTTTGCTAACATTTTTCATCTCAGTACGTATTCATAACCAGGCCTATCAAAACACATCACTTGCATTTCCATAATCTCCCATAACCAGGCATTCAATAAAGAGCAAATTACTCTCTGACATTCAGCAGAATTGTTTCAGTTTTTTACACGTATCCAATGAAATGTATATAATTAAAGTCTGGCATTATCTAAAGCCCTTAACTGAAGTGCAGAGTTTCATATGTATAATGAGGGGTTTGGTTCCCCTTTGAAATGATCAAAGTAACGACCCCTGTGAGTTTTAATGCTATATGCATATGGATGCATATGGATGATTGCACTTATATGTGATATGGGGTGTGTGGGTTTGGAAAGGCTGCCTCAACATCTCCTTCAATCAGTCACTCAACAAAATGTTATTTAATGCAATCTTTATGGGGCAGGCTGGATAGGACATCTGTGGAAGGTTTTCTAGCAGGAACATAACCAGGGTGAAGAAAAGAGAGAGAGAAAGTTCACGGCACTCAAGGACAGTGACATCAGAAGGTAATTTGGCAGTGGTGAAATCACCCTTGTGACCTGGATGTAGTCATGCCCAGAACACTGATTCTATAATGCTGTACCCGCCTACACACGCGCACACACACACACACACACACACGCACACGCACGATACATACCACTCACAATCCGCCTATTATATGTTTGCATGTTCATATTGCACTGCTGCTTACATATTAATCATCATAATTGCACTTACCTCGTTATTTATTAAAGTACCTTAATTTTGTATTTGCGTTCACCGGTGGCTGGAAGGGCACGCAGAGAAAGATTTTCATTGCATAGCGTGACTGATTGTTCTCAGTGCATATTACAATAAATTCTCTTGAATCTGAATCCAGAGTCCACTTTCGGCTTTTTGCTGATATTCACCGAGTGCCTTTTATCCTGCAGTGCATTACATTAGAGAACCAGAGAGCTAGAGAAGTATTGCTAGTTCCTGACATTGTGCCTAACAAGGAGTGTTGTGAGATATACCTTGCAGGTACAGTCACTAGGTGTGGCCTGTCTGCTATGAGTTGGCCTTTTGTTGCTCGTCCTCCAGCTCCGATTATACTGTGTTACCCGACGAAAGGCTCGAGTCTGCCAAAAGGGCACCGATTCCCGATCGGCTTTGGCTTCTGAAGGAATTTGGTCTCCCATGAGTATGTCTCTGTAGCTGTAAGAAGGCTGCTGCCTCTTATCTGGTCAGGCTCCACTTCGACAAGAGTTTCGATGGAACCGGGTTTGAGCCAACGGTGGCAAGTGCTCTTATTAGCCGTTAGCATGAAGGCATGGCCAGCATGTGCGAGTGTAGCGACAGCCCTGGATTGTGTAGCCCAGAGCATCTACCACAGCTGGTAAGCTGACAGTGTCAGATGACCAACACATCATATCTGAGGTTAACTTGGCACATGAATGTGCAGGGTAGGCGTAGGTTGCCATGAGACAAAAATGAATCACAAGGTCTGTTCTTGTTCTACAATCTGCCGGCTGTAAAGTCCTGAGGAAGGCTCCCATGTTTTGCCCTTGCTGCCAGCCGAACACACTATACAGAGCCGTGGATTTAAACCATCAATCTACTTGATTTATTTAATGTAAAGCTAAGCACCCTCCAGCTCCTTGCTGATTACCTACACCACCATTTTAATCCCCTGAACAGCAACACAAAAATGCAACAATGCCTTAGAATAGTGAGTTTTAGAGCAACTCCTGTTTCAAGCAACAATGAACCCAGTTACACCCTGTGCCTGAACCCTGTCTCTGAGATCTTAATGTAAGCATGATTGATCCATCAGAGAAGCCGAGAAAAGCAACCGGAAATGTGATTCTTGGAGATGCTGAATTGAGTTCCTCGATGGTTACCATACCTTATGCTTCTCGCTGGCAAGTGGCTCATACCGTTCCTAGGCGTCAGATGTAAGCCCTCTAAAGACAGGGTGACCTGGATGCTGACGGAGGTAGCAGCTTTAAGAGGATTGAACTCATCATGTAAAGGGCTCTTCTCTGGCAGGTTGCGCTTCATGGGGGGAAAGTCTCGACTAAACATGGAAACATTTCATTTGTGTATAGGTATCTCTCCCAAAGGCTTGAGGTAGCATTACAAATGACAATGCTGGGTTTTGGGCTCCCAACAAGCAGAAATCATTGACAAGCCTGAAACCAGAAACCACCATGCATGGTGTTAGCCATTTCCCTGAGTTTGCACCTTATACATACAAATCAGGCTTCTATTGACAGGAGGAGAAGCGGGATCTTGTCTTTAACAGTATAAGGAGTGACAGGTTCAGTGGATTAATGCCTGGGACCTGTCCTTGTTTTTAGGAATCATCAGCGTTGAGGGAAGTTCCTCGCTAAATCACTTGTCTTCTACAAGTTTCTCTGATTCCAGAGTTTATTTATGGAGTGTGGAGTATTGAACAATGTTACCTCATGTGTCAGACATTGTATGTCAAAGATCTTTCCAGCAACAGTCCGCATATTTAGAAGAACTATTTATCTCCCTACAAACAACTGTACATTTGGAGGTACATAGTGTTGAAATGTGCCCAAGGTCTTGCCCGTTAAACTCGGTGACAGGTGAGCCAAATGCCGTTATATTTATGAGGTACAATTGTCACACTCCAGGAATGATAACTTTGTGTTCAGCCAAGATGAGTTGTTGAGTCTGAGCTTGTAAGCTATTTGCTCAGGTGGCTTCTCAAAGCCTTTTCCAAGTGCCCTTGCTCACCTTGAGAGAGCAGTGTCCCTACAGCATGGATGCCCAGTACAGGAAAATGAACATAAGCGAGATTTAATCAAAGGTTCCTGATTTTTCCCCAGTGAGCATGGGGGCCTCCCATTCCTCAGTGAAACTGTGCCGCATGAAATTGCGTGACTGCAGATGACAAGACGGAAAATACATCACATGGAATCCCCCTTGCCGTTCCTTCACTTTTGGTTCTCCATTGCGGCCCAAAGTGGCTTCTCCCTGCTGACAGTCATCCCTCTATTGCAGTGTTTCCCACCCGGGTCTTTGGGGACCCCCAGAGAGTCCACGTTTTTAATCCCGTCGGGAGCTGGGAGGGAGCAAAAATGTGAACTGTCTGGGGGTCCCCAAGGACCCGGTTGGGAAACATTGCTCTGGTGGGGACCTGCTGAGCAACTTTCATACCCTGCTGCCTTTACTTCAAGCAGCAAATCTCCAAGCCCTTACTGCTGCCAACGCTCTTGAAAACTTCTCAGGAAGCTTCAATGGCTTCTGAAGGACCGTGGCACCTATTGAGCGCCTGCCAGACTGTGATCAAACCCATGATGGGTAGTTTTTTTTTTTTTTTTTTTGCACGCTACTGTGAACCCCACTAAGCCACTTAATGAGAAGATCAAGCTCCTCATTGTGTTCAAGGTTCAGTCCTTCCATGGTGTGACAGGGCTCAGAAGAAGCAGCCTGAGAGAAACTTTGGTTTTTATTAGAAAAAAGGCAAAAAAAGACATTGTTAACCATGTGTACAAGTGCCATAAAGGTACAAAAAATATAAATCAATGAAACAATACAGGACTTAAAAAGTGGAAACAAACACAGAAACAAAAAATAAGGTACTTTTCTTGTTTGCAATATACAGTAAAAAAAATGTATGCTGTAAAAATGAAATTCCCTTTAAACCTTCCCCTTTAAGACAACACTTGTTTAATTGAAAATACAAAATTTTTCAAAGTTTGATTCCCTCTGAAGTTCCTGCTATTGGTTCCCATGTAGTATTATAAAGGACTTCAATACCCTCAAGTCCTGGCACCATTTTCACACTGGTGAGTACAGCACGTTTGTTTTTTGGTAAATGGTTGCCCTTTTTTCTCTTCTTTGGGTTAATGATGCACATTCTAAGGCACTCTCCAGCTACTCAGATAAAAAGTTTGGTAATTAACTTGAATCTACACAAATTAAGTTTGCATGGCTGTTTTGACCTAAGAGAGGGTGACACTATCACATATGCCAGTAGGAGAACTTGATTTCCAGGAAAGATACGCTGGTTTATTTTCAGACCTCTTCAGGCCTGTTGTGGATGTTTGACAGTGAGGAGTATGAGTGAAGCCAGGCTGGATTCAGGTCGATTAGTGTAAGAGGGGCTGATGTTCATCTCACCTGTAGCCTGAGGCGCTTTGCTGCAGCCAGACTCTCATGGGGGGGCAGGAGTGCAGGTGAGTGGGTGAGTGGTTTTTGGTAGCTATATTGGAGTCAAGATTCAAGATCTTTATTGATTATGTGCAGAAGGTGCCTTGGAATGCTTGCTCATTCAGCCTCAATGAGTTACAAAGACACTGAAGACAGATAGTCCAAAACAATGCAAAACCTAGACAATATGCTGATAAAGTGGCTGATAAAGTACAGTAATGCATGTGCTGGATGCGACTGTCATGGGAAATGCAGCTGCTGGAATTGCCATTGACCGGGGGAATTTTGTAAACGGCTGAAGTGTGAGAGCCAGATAGACTGAGCACTCGGTCCTGTCAGAAACGCACCGAGCAGGTGGCGCTAGGCTGGAAGGCGCCCCCAGACTGCCACTGGGATGAGCAGATGCTGATCTAGCATCCCCCTCCTCACACACCGCAGCCTCTAACATACCCCTGGTAACAGGATAACAGCTATTTTTCTTTTTACACTAAGAATAGCTCAGATCCATATGTGTGTAACACATGCCTACCCAAGACAGGAAAAGCAACACTCGACTCAACATGGCAGCATAGTGCAGCATTAGTGTAGTGTAGTAGCTTTATTCCTGAACAATGAACAGAACAGGTGTAGCTAATTTAACCAGTGTGCCCATGAAACTGCAGGGGGCAGATGCTCACGTATCATATAGCAGCTAACGTTCATACTGCTTTGCGGAAGGACATCCAATTAGTTCAAAGATATGGATGCAAATTGTGTCACAAATGAAGACTAAGACTAAGAAATAACCCTGCTTATTGGGTTGTGCTCCGCCGAATAACCTCACTCTAATTATCTGCCAGAGTTAGGGCAGGTCTGAAGGAAGACTTACCCTTTTGTTTTCTGGTTCAGCAGTCACTTATAAATGGTTATAATGTCGGATTTCCTAGCGTACTGGTGGCTGCTATGGGCCGGCCATTGTGAGATAAGTGTGTGTGGGTGGACTCATTATTTTGCAGTACAGATTCACGAAAGGAAAAAGCATTTTTCACACACAATTAAACTTGCACAAAATATCATGTTGGCAAAGATAAATCAGACACATGGAGTCATATTTTAGCATGACATTTACCAAAGACCTTCAGGCAGAACTTCCTCATGTTTACTTTAATCACAAAATAATTTAATTTCATATTACTATAGTAGAGAAACTGATATGCCAAGTATATTTAAACTATAACAGGGAAGAGTATTTGTTGGATTATTACGTGCTTATTGTGTGTTCTATTGTACCCATGTTGAGTCCTAAAATCATAATAAAATAATCACACAGAATAACACCCTTTCAGGTGCTGAAATAGATTCCTATTCAGTTACATTGCTGGAGCCTTTACACTGACCTTATGAGGACGGGCTTCTGTTTATTCCCAAGACTCTTCCATCTAGCCATAGGCCTTCCCGAGCCCGCTTTGCTTTGTCTCGTTGTGGTGCATTTTCCTTGGTTAGACTCTTGCTTTTGTTGCTCACTACCGTTTCCCAGACTCTTAATCTCATGCCTCCATGGGACACTGAAGATCAATATTTGCAGGTTTCCTGTGGACTGTAGTGGCCGATGAATACAAGACAGTGAGCTTTGCAGCCAGTGATAACAGAAAATAAACATGTGGTACAGAAGGTATGATGGCAAGAGGTACAACGGGGGAAAATCTGAGGAATAGTGCATCGTAGTGTCTGCTGTAGGAGGATTTGGTTCGGAGTTTTGTTGAGCTTAATTTCCTGAAGGTAAAAACTCCTTGAAGTCTGAGTCCTGAAGACCCTGTACCGTCTACAAGAAGGAGGCGGGGTAACTGGGGTCCTGCAGTCTGTCTCTCTAAGGCAGTGTGTCAGGTATGTGTCCCAGATTGCAGCCAGGCGTGTCCCGGTTCTGCTCCAACCTGTTTTCCCTGCTTCGCGTTCTTGTGCCGAGCCACTGTATCCTGGTGTTATGCAACCAGTGAGCATAAACTCAATAGTGCGTCTTGCAGAAGCTGGTTAGCGCTGCTGGTGGTGTTCAGACCTGATGGGGGACCTTCCTCGTGATTCAAGTCAGTGACCAGCTCTTTAATTCTTTGGATATTTGGGGGGGGGGGGCTGTTTTCCTTGCACCATTCTGTCGGAAGCTTACCCCCCTCCCCCCCAACCTCACCACCCACAAGCTGCCTCATTGTCATTGGCTATCAGGCCTATGAGGATGGTGTCATCAGCGAGCTTCATGATGGAGCTGGGTCTGGCCCGTGTCCGGCCACATGGGTGTGGGTGAAAAAATGAGAGTCATGTGGGGGGCTGGTGTGGAAGAGAGTTTTCTGCTAATCCATCTGGAAATTCAACACCAGCTCTGTCAGCTGTCAAACCTTCCTCCACTTCCGTGCCGAAATAGTGTTACTCACTTCCCTTATCCTTGTGTCATATGGTCCTGATTATCCTTCTTCCCCAAAACAGCCCTTCTCAGCCTTACAGGTTCCTCAGCATATGTGAAGAAGTCAAAGTTAGGGATGGGGGTAGATTGAGTGGCACTTCATAGGGCAGGAGTGATACTATAATATTCGCCATATAATATAATATAATATAATATTCCGTGCATGTAAATTAGTCTGTGTTGCATTCTGGGATTATTGACAATAAATTTTTTTTTGTCTGCATGACAAAAGTTAATGCTACGTACTATTCTGCAATTCCCTTCCCCTCCGAGATGAGCTGTTGAGTTCCTGACGTGGCATAACTGCTATCCAATGTGCAAAACACACACCGGAGGGAAATGCGGTCGTAACCAGTGAACCCGAAAGTCAAGCGAGAGGTGTCCTGCTGGACAGCAGCCATTGCTTGCCTGAAATGTGCTCTTCACATGTATGAAAAAGTAGGGCTGTCTCAAGGGTGAAACCAAACCTTGAAGGCCATGCAGTTCAACCAGTACTGGCAGTGTTCAGCACATATGGGCTCAGTAGCATATGGGTTTCATATTAAATGTGTTACGGCTTAAACTGGTTTCTTCGAGATCCAGAAACATTGCGGCTATTTTATATTAAGTAGTTCTGCACCTTAGTGGCGCTAACAGCAACAACTTGTTAGAGTAACACCATTTGGCGTTATCAGAAGTGTCTGGAACACAGGGCATATCTGGATTATTTTAAATCAGGCTGGAGGATGTTATGGCACTCTTTATAACACGCTAAAACATTGAGGCAGGAAGCGCCTGTTTAACACTTTGACAGTCACGGCAGCATACAGCTGTGTACACACTCTCATAAGCATGAAGTTCAAATAGAAGGAAACAAGTGGCTTATAGTTCGGCACAAGACGTGCCATTGTTGCTGATTTGCGCAAGACACTAAGTGCCGCACAGAGAAGTTGCAAAAGTCACCAGGAAGCCCATGTGTGCCACAACCTGTCTAACAGGCCGGGCGAGTATTTATTTAGTTAGCGAATACCCTGCCCCTGAATCATGTACCTCCCTCCCAACCTCAGACTCTGATTGGCCCACTTCGGCCCAGATTAGCAATATGTGCACCGCTGCATAAATCTCTCTGTTTAACATATTGGAGCTATTACACGTTATTAAGATAATCATCATTTTGAATTTCATAATACTAAATAGATCAAGAAACAATGAGTAAATATTACTGATATTTTATTAGGGATGGTACATATGATTTATTTTGTTTTGCAAGCAGTATTATATGGTACACATTATTAATTATAGACAATAAACGTAATAAACCAATTTTACGGAAATATACCGTATACTTTAATGGTTCGTATATTGATTGTCCAGCTTAATTTTGAGGTAAGGAAGGACTATGTCCCAACGATTAGCATACCTTGACAGCTGTGCTCTGTTTGTGAGCAGGGTCTGTGCTATGATGTCCTGGGGGATCATAATCGTTCTAACTTCCCGGAATCCTCTGGGATTTGCTTTCTCAGAGGGTAGATCGATACCTGCAGTATACCTATTGTACTTTCTTTAAAGGCATGATTCAGTGTCTAGTAAAAATACTTTGCTGATTTACATTGAATAATGGCTGACCTTGTAAAACAAAGAGCCTTTTATTGTGAAATTTGATGTGCGTTTGCCAGGACCGTCCTCATCCTGATAGCGCTCTCTCATTCATTTACCTTTTTTTTGGAATCTGAAAATGGATGAGATAATTGAAAGCCTGTCATATAAATCGCACAGCAGGGTAAACTTGGGATATCTGATTGTTTCAGGGCCAATCGGCTTGTGACAGTAAATGTTTCTGAACCAATCCTCATGTGCGTCGTTGTGTGATGAGCCATCAGCTAATTAGCTCCTTGCTAACCCCAGGCAAATAAGGTGATAAACTGGACCTGTGATCACTGCGAAAGGCAGTTTGTGTGTGCTGGCTGGAATAAGCACGATAACAATGTGTCAGTGTTCTAAAAATGACCACAGCTCCTTGTCAAGTCAAGTGGACGTCATTGTCATTCCATCCACAGGCAGGCACAGGGCAGCACACAAAAAAAGGTTTCCGCAGGACCATGGTGTGACACATAGACAGCAAGTGACAAGTTTTGCGGAGGAGTTTTGTGGGACGTAAAGTGTACAAAACACAGGACAGTGTGAAACAAGGGCTGGATGCAAAAGTTTATATGCCTGGTGCAAGGTATATGTGAACTATACATAACAGTGGTTTGCAAGGTTTTTGATTCCTTTGTCACTGTTGGTGTGCCAGATAGATTTTGTGATGCTTATCACAAAAAAACCCACACACGCATATGGGCATATTTAAGAGTAATTTAAGAAAAAATATTATATTTCTACTTTTGAACATTTTTAGGACTTTATAGAAGGGTGCAAGTCTGTTTTGCCAAAGTTTACAGGCTGTAACATGTTCAGACATGTTAAGACAGGGTCCTGCTTTCTCTCTGATATGGAAAAACGATATCAAGGCCGGTGGAGTCTCAGCATGCCTGCAGACCTCTGCTGGACCCTAAGAGGAATGTTCCTGATGCCAAGTACAGCCGGAAATCACACACTTTTACCTTTAGGATGAGTCACTTCCATCATGGACATATACCGTAAATATATGTATTGCGTAAGGTTTAATTGTCTGTCGCTCACAGAATCGCGTTCTTTGCATAATGGGTAAATTCAGATATTTTAATTCAGCACAAACAGTACTGTCGGATACGCGTACTTTGATTCGTGAAACAAAGTAAAAATTTATTGATTGTAATACAGCAACATTAGGCATAATATATTGGATTGAATAGATAGCTAAATGGCAAGTTAAAGAGAGCAGTACTAGTTGGGGGAGGGGGCCACTTTACAGTTTTTTCCAATCATTTTCACACTTGTCTCAATACCATGTCCACTTTTTCACAACACTTCACACAGTGGGC
>JAODKF010000126.1:2205886-2216708 GCA_026779585.1 Mormyrus proboscirostris | reverse complement strand
AAAAGCTGAATTTCAAAAGCTGAATCGAGCTGCATTTCAAATGCATTTCCAGTTATAAACGACTGCTTGGGTGAGACTGACTTCTCTTAGGGACAGATGTGTCTCACAAAGTCTAGCTTGGACGGGTCTTTATGTTACATGTGCATGGGATCAGTCATGATGCCAAACCCGTGGCCATTATGAACCACTGACATGCTCAGATTATCTTTATGATCACAAGTTTCGTCTGTGGCTATATCTAAATACCTTATTTTCCAGCAGCATAGCTTTGCTGAAGCTGGCTCAGTCAGAAGCATTATTGGTCCTTCGGGGTCATTGGTTTGAATCCCACCTGCACTGGGTGTGTACAGTTTCCATGTTCCCCCAGTGTCATGGGTTTTCCTTCCTCAGTCCAAAGATGTGCAGTTAGGCTAAACAACATCTCTAATTACCCATATTATTTGTTGGGTAGTAGACTGGTATCCTGTCCAGGGGTTACTGTAAATCGCTTTGCAGTCACTTGTCAGTAAAAATCTATCTATTAATCTTCCAATCTTCTGCTCTTTCTTCGTGCAGTGGTGTGCCAGAAGCCTATCCCAGTAATCCCAAGGCACAATGGCATGCCGGTCCATCAGAGCGTAAACAAACACGCTGGCACAGGAACTGGAGAACCCGACGGAAATGTTCAGGGACACGGGGGAACATGCCGACACCACACACACACACACACACACACAGCCTCAAGCCTGCATATTTAAGGCAGTAGTGCTGACCAGCACACGACAGGATCATAGCAAATGTGCCGTGACGTATTTGCCTATTGACTGATTTGCCTGTGCGCAAAAGGTCATGGGTTTAATATCTTTTTGAAATGCAGAAACACAGGCTTAGCATCTAATTTGTTGATCTGTGAGGGTACAGGCAGAAATGATTTGTGATTTTCATTTCAAACAAAATTGAGTTTTTGCAGTTCACTTTCATAAAGGGAAAGGTCTTAAGTTCAAATCTGAGGTTACTGTACTCAGTACCCCAAGTTGTCTGGAAGAAAAGGCAATATTCCACAATGATAGTCACAAACTCCCATAACTAGCCAGACCCAAATTTGGATTGCAGCAAGTTCTGAAAGGGTCGTGGGTTTAAAACCAGCAAGCTCCTATGCTGATCCAAGATCAGATTTCCCAGCCCCAATCCTAGAATTAACCTATATAAATGAGTTTTGGGTCTGTGAATGCTTAGCAGGAAACTAGTGAATATTCAACCAATTCAAGAAGCCAAACCACAGATGCTTAATTTAAAATTCACTGGCACATCCTATCAGATTTGTGCGATAGACATTGATTGACGTAAATTGCAGAGTGTGAGCTTGATCTTTGAATTTAAAATTGAATTTAGAACTATATTTGATATAGCGTCACAATTGAGCTAGCTTGGTAAAAATTGGGTCATGGTGCAAAAAAGGTTGAGAAACACTGCTGTAAATGAATAAATCTTACATTTTCATACTTATCCCTTTTTCCACTATGCTATAATATCTGTTGACACTAAGAAGCAGTAGATGCAGTATTCAAGCAATGTTGACACGTCTGTAGGCCGATACCTCAAACAGTTTACACCTCTAGAAGCCAGAGGGCATGATCAAAAACACCATTCCAAAATGCCAGCGTCACACACAGAAAGCCGCTACTGCTAACGTTTAGCGACGCCAATAAGGCTTTGTGACATTGCTAAACACATTGCTTGGTGACATCAATGAAAAGGTACCTCATAATATAAAGGCGATCTTCCCCGTTTACACGGCTGGAAACTCTGATCCTGCAGTGCGCCTCCCACTCCTTGGTCATTTATCTCTGCATACCATTTGTGTCATTCAGTCACATACAAGCAGGGGCAGAGCCCTGGTCTCAAGTTAGCTGCTAGGCTAGCAGAGGAATGTGCCCACAGCCTGTCAGCTCCTCATCTAGGGCCTGGCACCGGGTGCGATACTAGCGGGCCCCGGTCACCATTCCTACTGCTCTTAAGAGCCATGCCCGACAGATCGCTCAAAGTCCCTAGATGCGCTGGCGAAGACACCCGGTATCTGTGATACATTATATTACTGCTCCCACACAAAGGTCATCTCTTTCCGATATATTGTTTCGCTTACGCTCCTGCCTAAATTGTCCTTCCCAGAATCTTCCTAGAATCCTCCCAGGACATCTGAAAATGGCCAGTTTTTCATAGTTCTTATTTGCTTAGAGAATTCGGCCTTAAGACCGGAATGCTTAGACACTTCCAAAAAAACGTCGCTTTCTCAAGCTTATGCCAGAAGGAAAACTCGCCTGGATGTCTTCCAAGCTGCCTAGGTGGATTTATCTGCCGTTGGGCAACAACTGTTCTTGGCCAAGATCTCGTACAAGCTAAACCTAAAGCAGAACACCTCAAATCCAAACAGAATTATTTAAAACTTGGAACAAAGAGCCTTTGTAAACAAGCCAGCTTGGACACAGTCTTAGCTGAAGGTGTATTTTCATAATATTGTATAATATTAAAGTGCCAAAATAAAACTGATGATTCCTGGATTTGCATATTGTATGAAATGTTCAAGAAGTTTCTGGCTCTTTTTTGCCAGATAATTCTAGTAGTCAGAGCTTTCAGTATAATTGAGAGTAATTTATAGCTTCTGATTGGTTACTTAAATAAGTATAGCTGATGAAATATATCACCGGTGGATAAGAACGACATTGGGCTTTATTGCAATACATTCTGGAGTGTGTTAAGAATTGTACATAGAGGCTAACATGGACTAGTGAGTATCTCCAGGGGATTAGTTTTAGGTTAGGGATTTGTGTCTGGGTCCAGAAGGTTGTGGGTTCAAATCCTATAACTGCCAGAGTAATTGTATCACTGTCGAGTCTTTGAGCAGGTCCCTTGACCCCAAACATTACAGTTTTCTTAAGTACCTCTCTTCCATCCTGACCACACAGCGTTACCATGTAACATGGTCCATATTATCCCGGGTGAATGTTTTGAGTGCAGATTTATGGCATTTTAACAAACTTGAAGCCTTAAGTGATGAAAGTCTGGGGGAGCAAACGACACAGCAAACCACCCCGACAGGTGAGATTGCGCCCAAATGGCGGCTAACACCCGGCCATGTCACCCTCGCTCGCAGAAACTCAATCCCCACCTTTTACAGAAGCGGGGGCAGCCGCGGCGGAGGAAAGTCATAAATATACTCGCAGAAGGACCTCAAAATAGCCCCTGTGGGCCGGACCAGCCCAGCCTGGCCGAAACACGCACACACCGGCGGGGTGACAGACGACTAGATGAGCTGCTGAAGAATTTTCCAGCACCCCCAGATCTGTATGTTTGGAGAACGTGAATGTCACCCACCCCATACTCTCCGGTAACATAAGAAGAGATGAATATCAGTGAACATAATGGCCAGGATGTAGAATGGACATTCAGATATGCTCAGATCCTGTCTGTCCATCTGCCATCGGTTTCTCTGTGCCAGACAGTGTGTATCATACTCAGCAATGAAAACATTCTACACACCTATGCCTAACAGCAAGCTTTGTGTCATCAGCGGCTCTGCTGAGACATCTCTAACATGCCTGCTTGTGTGTGCCGAATAATCATCTATGGGCAATTAAAGATCTCATTTCCTTCATCTCCTGTAATACTTGGGAACTGGGGTCACAGATGGGGGTCCTATGAAACTTTGTTAGACATGCATGAAACGCTGCGGAAAGTTCAGTCGGAGGTGACATTCCGGCTCGCAGGCTGGCCGCAGCAAAGATTCCTGTGCTAATTCAGTGGGTTGCTGCTTTGCTACCTGCCAGGGTGGGGTCTGCTCAGGGCAAAGCAGCTCCTAACCAGAAAAGCTGCATCTGAGCATAGTGAAGATGTTGACAAGATATGCTTTAAGCGCTGCATTCAGCCAGCCAGTCTGGGACCTAGCTGTTACTTTCTCGCCTTTTGGGGGTTTCACAGCTACTTTTCTCAAGCTGTTTTTCTATCTATAGTATTGTTTTTTTCTGCGCTAAACTATAAATTGAATAACCCTGTCTTTGTGAAGGACCCTTCTATGGAAAAGTCTGCAAGCTGAAACCTTTTAAGAGAAAATGAGTCACATGAATGTCACAGATGGCAAAAAGATCTGTTTATTTTGGTGAAAGTGTAAAAGCTTGCAATGCCGATAACTGCATTCAGAATAAGTCACTGCAGGGATCTCTTCGTCATGCTTTAAAGTCCAGAACAGTCGGGGATCTTCTTATGGCGGGTAAAGCGAATCCACAGCAGCCTGATACTGAATAGGGATGGGAGAGGTGAGGACTGGCCGCCTGGCCAGCGAGGCCCGGCGTGGTCAAGCACTAGTGCACCAGCGTAACATGGTCAGTCGCACAAAATGGCGGCAAAGTAAAGATCAAAGTGACGTAAAGTCAGTTCATTAGATAGAATCAGTTAAAGGTGAAATAAAACAAAGCAACAAAACACAGAGAACAGAAAGAAAATCTACCCTCATCCCCTTTGTTATTGGGAAGCTCATTTCTCTAGCAAAATAGGTCATACTTCCTGGTTTTATTACCACGAGGGGACTGACCAATAGTACAAGACCTCGTGAGGTGCTTCTTGGGAAGTGGAGTATCCGGCTGGGTATCCAAAAGCCAGATGTGGAAAGTTCAGAAAAGCACAAATCCAGACCAAGGTTTTGTTTCAACCTGTTGGATATAAAGAGTCACATTCACATAGTACTCAACTGGTTGGACTGGGTTTATACCTTCTGAACATGAACTTTCCACCTCTGCTAAAAAACAAAAAAAGGAAAGTGAGAATGTGTGCTTTGGCAAGTATTATGGATGAACATGGACATAAGCATTCATACTGCAGAAGAAAAGAAATGCATTATGCCAATGCCAAGAAAGTGCACTGAGGTAGTGCGGGTCGGACTGATAATTACATGTAAATTTGATTAGAGATGCTTGGCTCAGTGGGCACAGCTGGGGCAGGGCCCCCTCCCTCCATTGTTGTGTGTGCAGAGTTGGCAGTTTCTCCAACTGTTTTTGTGGGATTTCCCACGCAGTCCGCTATCATGTGGCTCTTGTGAACCGTCTGAATGGCCTTGTGACGCCTGGCATCCCGTGATCTGAATAGTGCTTGCGGTGATAAGCTGGATAAGTGGTCATTGAAGATGGATGTATACTCTGTCACACAGCAGCACAGTTACATGTTCAGTTCGATTCCCCGAGGGTCTGTTTATTCTGCTGAACATACGCTTTTTCTGTGTCTCACGGAAAATATGAAAAAGCAGTCAGCAGCCATTTTGTAAATGTCTAAGCGCAGGACCCCTAAAAGACTCAGGCCCTGTGATATGCTGAGCGGCATAGCTGGGGGCCTTGATACTTCAGGAGGAGAGGGTGTCATGCCCGTTGAAATAATCTTCACGTCTATATTTGGGCATGGTGACATTTCGAAAGAAATCTAAGCTCAGGGCTGAGCATGATTTTTTTTTATAGAACAAACAGTCATAGTGAAATAGTTATAATGAAAATCGAGATTAAGATGAATTTGCCTGAGAGCCTGTTAAGCACCAATTTAAATGTTAAAATAAGATCAGAGCCTTTTGTTTGGCTCGAACCTTTAATCTCCTATTAGACACTTATAATGGCAAAATATAACGTAACCTGTGGGCTGGCTCTCCTGCCCAGGATATCTCTGCAGGCAAGACCTGTAGAATCACTTCAGCATCCCAGGGCCTAGATATGACTATCAGCTCGGCCATGCTTTAGGGAGGAGGTGAACTGTGACCTATTGTCTGTTCTGAAACCGTTAATTAGCCCCAAAGTGATGCTTAAATCATCGGTAGAGGATGGATTAAAGCATAAACTGGGCACAGCATGTGGAGCGAGTGTTTGGCACATCCATCTCGCCAAGGGTAGTGGCGTGAATGGGAGAGCCAGCAAGGGCGTTTCATGGAGGAGTAAGGCATTCAGAGAGCGGTGGCGGGGGGGGCATTTCCTTCCCCCGCATGTATGAAGACACATATGTCATAAAGCGTAGCTAACAGCCTGCTGTTGGTAGATCTGAGTACGGCCGGGTCCTGGTGAGGAGGTTAAACTTTTATACTCATCCTGCGGTGAAGGTCTTCGGTCTGAAACTCCTACGGCACCTTGAGCACAAAGGGAAGCTGGGGATTCTGGGTAAACCTTGGAATGTCACATCCGTGAGGACCAGCATGGGGGACTGAGAGAGAGACATCATCCAGAAATGGTTTCAGTCTCCTTCACTCTTTTATGTACAAACATACTGGATGATTAATGAGCTTGTAGTACTTCATTTTGGTGAAGGAATCATTCAATCAAATGAATTTGTGCTGCGCTGGTACTTGAATTCTCCAAAACCACGACTGTCATAATATCAGTGGGGGGGGGGGGTTGGCAGTGGCGGGGGTTTGGCCAACACTATGCCCCTCAGAAGATTCTGTCTTGGGTGATTGGCCATCTTGCCCTTTTCAGAATCCACCACTGCTTAGCGTAATACTTAAGCAAAGAGGAACTATGTTATAAAATGTATAAGACATAGAAAAGGTACACGAACACCAAATACAACGAAAGACATTAGGTGTAATGATCCACATCAGCAAATGGAGGCGGCGACTTGTTGATAATCCGGTGCTGTGATTGGCCATTGCCATCCTGGAGAGATAGGTATGCCCTAATTGGTCACTGTTGTCCCAGGTGTAGAGTGTTGCTGAGGCTTAGATGTGCCTGCAGCCTCCGCTGTTGCTAGGGGTGATTCCTTAGCTTAGCAGTTCAGGAGGTAGAATATGCAACACGGCAGGGGTGTCAGAGCCGCAAACCCCCCCTGCGCTTTGCCGTTACCCTGCGGCATGTATGCTCGCTTCTCGTGGCACATCAATCATCGCTGGAATCCTGTGCGGGCCCTGCGTCCCACAGAGCACGGCGCGAGCATGCCAGCTCGGGCCACGCCGCGGGGCATCGTTAGGAGAAAAACGTCGCTCTCCAATAATCAGCCTGCCACACTGTGCCCCCAAACCCTCTTCGACAGCGCCGCGTGTCTCTACGCCGCTGGCCTGGACTGGGAGTGACTCCAAGGACAGGTGGAGGTAATGGTCGGTTTCCAAGGAGACGCCACCGCCGCGTGATGTGAAAGCAGCCCGGAATACTGACCAATAAACCGTGATTATCACACCGCCCCGCGCTACCACTGTATTCCGCAGAAAATATACTGCAGGTTCTCCCGCCACTGAAACCACCATAAAATTATACACATCTGAAAATCTATAATAAAATCCCATGAGGTCATTGCAAACCTCTCCTTGAACTGACCCATGGATCAGACACTTTTTACGACAGAGGATATAGAAGTTAAATGTTCCTGCCAAATCCCCGGTAGCTCAGAGACTGAAATGCGTGGGAGCGATCGAGTATGTGTGTGTGTCCCAAGTACTAAGCAGCCCTTGTAAATTATAGCCCTCTGTGGTTAACAGGCCTCTGACGACATATTTGCTGCATTTGGAGGACAAGGGTGAAGAAGCTATGGACTGCACTCCATCCCAGCCACTTAACAGAGGCTGACCAGAGCCAGACAGGCTCATCTCTTATGGGGAGGCACTTATATTGTAAGGCTGCCGGTCAAATGTCAGACACTGTCTCACATCACCATAAATGCATCAACAAAGGTTTTAGTTGAATAACACGGCTTTGCTGGAAATTCACATCTCAAAGCAGCCGATGCCACAAAAAAATACCACGAGAAGCTCAGGCAGTGGGAGGTGTGGCCAAGATTGGAAGGTTCTAGAACAGTCATTGTACCCTTGCTGAAAGTACTTAACCATACTTACTCTAGCAAATATAGAAATCCGTATAACTGTGTGAAACTGGCCAGTGTACACTTAGACTGCAAATTTAGGCATATACCAAAAATAACTTTATAATCATTCTAACACATTCTCCAGTCTAATTAGATCTATATTTGGATGTACCGGGAATGGATCATACAATAAATGTAATACATAGCCCACTATACAGCACATAGTACAAGTCAGGTGATATTTGAGATCCGAACATGCGCAGCCCTGTTATATGTCTATAAACCACAGCAAGCTATCGACATGAACATTAAAGTAAAAGCCAGCATTAGACCAAGTATCTTGTGGAGGACGGGGGGGTTTATGTCGTATAAACCGGAGCCCCGTACGTGCGCTATGCTGCCATCTCTCCCCTCGCCGCTCATCCCTGGTGGACCTCAGGGATGCCGCTGCTTGACACAGGTCATCGCGGCATGATCGGCCACGAAGGCAGTGTGTCCCGGCATCCGTGCCATTTTACGGTGGAGCTCCTGCTGGGTGGATGTCCCCCGCATGGCCAGCTACTCCACTCTCATATCTGCATCCCCCAGGCAGCCTGCACTTCTATCACAGGGATCCTTCTTTGTTTTTTTTGTTTTTTTTTTCCCCCTTTCAGTCCTATTAAACAAACCTTAAATTATAAATCGCATTATGAACGTTATATTTCTTTGTTTGCAGGTTTCCCTGCCAAGTGTAAGAGTAAGTACACTCTCAGGCTCTTAAAGTACGCTCTAAGACGTCATTACCCACAATATTTATAAGTTAAAACTGTTTTACTGACACTAAATGGTTTGAATATAAATAATGCATTTATTTCAATGGGATGCCCTGAAAAATTTGACATGGATTTCAGTTTTAAGACTTTTTTTGTCAGGGAAAGCAGTATTACGCAGAAATGTCACAGACAGCAGAACAATGTCATATAAAGTTCACCCGTCATGCATGTCACTAGTGGGAGGGGAGAGGTTGCAGACACATGATACAGCTTTAGGGTCTCCTTCTGGGGCCTGCAAATGCTACCTTCCCTTACACAATTTTCCTTATGTTCACTGTACTCTGCGTTGCGCTAATTTGCCCAAAAGTTGCATGTAGTGTGAATTTACGATTCTAATACAGTTACATTTAAAAAACAAACAAAAAATAAATGTGAGTTTTCGTTTGAATAAAAGCGGAAGCGTGTGGGTAGGCGTTCTGTTATCTGTGATCATTGGGTTAGTCGCATGAATTTCTGAAATGTACCACTGTCACGCAACGCAAAATCAGTAATATCCAAATTCCACCGTTTTTAATATTCAGCTAAGCTTTCATGTCTGATTTATAGCTTCCTGTGTCTGCAAAGGCTTTCTTGAAACGCGGTGTTGCAGCCAGTACACCCATATGCATTTTAGCCCTGAAGAAGAAGAGAACAATTGATATTTATTTCTTTAGTTTTAGTTTATCAAGTTTTTGACTGCTAGCATAAGTCTTGTTGATGGTAATTGAAGAGATCACTGAAGATTTCATGCAAAACATATCCTTTCTCAGTTTTACGTAGAAGATTCATAATTTTTATTTTTTGGGAAGTAAAAACAATAAATAATAGCCTACATTAAATGACAATCCAAAACTTTTAATGTTCAAAAATAAGCTTCTTTTTTCCTTAATTTTTTTTCTGCTCTTAAAATATAATATGTTTTACATTTACATTGTACCTTTGTCCAAACCAATATATAAGTGAAGCAAATAGCACATTGTTAGCATAACTAACAATCAATACTAAATTTGAGTAGGTACAAGTGCCGCTTAGCTGAGCGTCCAATGAATGCACATTATGTATAACATTGAAAAAGAGAATATTTAAACTGTTGCTATTAAAAATATATTATTTTCCTGTCGTACTCCATCATGTAGTTCCATAACATTGAGTTACATCCAATTTATGACCTATAAAAAATAAATAAATTTTTTTACCAACACAAATTTAAAAAGGGTTGAATGATCAGTAATTATCTGATATATATTTGTCAACTCAGGGTTTAGGTAGGAACACCTCTAATTACAGTAAATGTTCCAGCATTTTTCAAAAGGGACGATTTCTGAGTGTCTGGGTTGATCTGGGACTTGAATCTCGAATAAAATGGCCTTTAGGAAATCGTCAGAGGAAACCTCGCTCCTCGCTCGTGTTGATGGGAAACGTGAGGTTTGCGCGCGAGGCCACTTGAAGCCTTTCTCTGCTCTCAGGCCTGGCGACGTGACGTCTTTTTTAAAAAAACTAGAGGATAATTCCAGTAGGTAGGTTTCCTCTTAAGAGCAGGGTAACCTTTTAACACAGACCAGTGGCTTTTGAAAGCATATCACAGTATGACGTACGCAGCATGTAATCTGAGAAAGACATTAATGATACCTGCAACTCGTGCTATCAATAAGACGTGTAATGATGACAGATTTGACTTGTCTGGTTTTTTTTTGGCTCTGCGTTATTATTACCTCACGTTATATTTTTATTTTTTTTGGGAAACTCCCTCAGCTAATGACTGTGCTGCGGAGGCCTCGTCCCAGGCCGGCTCCGCCCCTTCTTGCCCCTCCCTGATGCGTAATGATGTATTTAAGTCAACCGTCTGACGTTTGGCCGCTAATAAAAGGCCACGAGCCTCGTGTGATCCCATGACACTGGCCGCCACGTGAACCACGTGGGCGTGTGACCGTCGCTGCCACCGATGACACGGGTATCGTGGTGTTGCCAGGGAAACAAGCACAGCTTCTGGCCTATGTTTCAGAGAGTTTAAGCGATTACTATTTATGGCAGATTAAGGAGAAGACACGGAGAGGGAAATAGTGTGAATGTATATACTCTGTTCACATGGAATTGAACTTTAATGTGACTTAATCGGCAAATGCAATCGGCGTTTTCTACTAAATCCCTAGTGTTAGAAGAATGATTCCATCTTTGTGGACTATTTGCATATTTTGAATAACGCTCGCATATATCAAAGTCTGTACGTTAAAGTCTAA
>JAODKF010000126.1:2186276-2205786 GCA_026779585.1 Mormyrus proboscirostris | reverse complement strand
AAACATAAGGAGGACATGCAGACTCCGCACGCACAGCGCCTAAACATAAGGAGGGCATGCAGACTCCGCACGCACAGTGCCTAAACATAAGGAGGGCATGCAGACTCCACACACACAGCACCTAAAACATAAGGAGGGGGGCTAGTCAAAACTGCAGCAGCGCACAGCTGATACTTTACAGCAAGGCACAGGTGACTGTTGCTGCCATTTTAATGCATTAATCAGTAATGTGGGAATGGAAAGCAAAGGGAATTACATGGATATATTCAGAAAATATATATATGGACATATTAAGAAAATCCAAAGCTATAAACATAATAATGACCATGAAGAAATAATATACCACCCTCTCAGCTTGTCACTGGATAATGAACTTTCTACTCTGTCTCCATTTCATATCCTCCAACCACATTTTCTGCAGCTTATTTTTAACAACGTAGAAAACTTAGAATGTTCTAGACTGTCCTGACGCCTTATTTTAAGAAAGCTTGGTCGCCTAGCTCTCACGGTGTACATTGAGTTTAAAATGCTGAGCCAGGACTTCAACCACAGCTGGCCGAAACAAATGCTCCACAGATGTTTCTCCTGAGCTTTCATCAGCTTCAGTTCTGTTGCTAAGGGAGCACCCTAATTAGACATGGAGTGGTCTGGCTCCGCCTCCTTGATTAATATCGTTTTCTTTTTGTGATCGTCTTCCGATGCCACTCTAAATATGCATTTTCGTTCCACTGCTTTCACTTAAAATCTTTTGGGTCACTAAACCCACACGTGGACACGCAGCCACACTCCCCCCCCGGTGCCCCCTTGCAGGTTTCTGTTTCGCTCTGCCCTTGCGCTCATCTTCTTACCGTTTCTCCGTTTTCTCTTCACCGGCAGAAAGCGCCTGAGGCTTGAGCGATGGCGTGTCATGAGCGGCCTCATGTCCCCTACTTGTGTGGAAGTAAGTGATCTATTCTGCTCTTTGGGCAAGTCGGGATAGAAAAGAGAGGCTCATAAATATATATAACTAAGCTTAGTCACTGTGGATGGGGAGGAGATCTCTGCATCAAATATGTCATGTTAAAACATGGAGAGCATGGAATCATGGGAAAATCATCCTTAAAATATGAATGGCACATTTGTGAAGGTACAGTTACCAATAGACTGCAATTTGGGTGGCTGAGACAATCTACAGCGATTCTCAAGCCATGGGTCGCGACCCATGTATGTAAGCATTTTAAATGTAAGCATTTTAAAACCAGCAAGCTCTTATTCTGATCCATGATCAGATGTCCCAACCTCGATCCTAGAATTAATATATATAAACCGGTCTTGGGTCTGCAAATGCTTAGCGCAAAACTCAAAACAGTCCAAGAAGTCAAACCACAAATGCTTGATTTAAAATTTACAGGCACATCCAATCAGATTTGTGTGATAGGCATTGATTGGTGCAATTTGCACTGCATGCTTGATCATAGCGATAATTCAAACCTATATTTGATATGGGGTCACAACTGAGCTGGCTTAAGTATCGGGTCACGGTGGGTTGGGAACCACTGATCTACCCAAGTCTATCACACTGGAAGTAAACAATGTGATAGACTCATCTACATGCAAATGTCAGATAATTACAATGTTCTCATCAATATTTTTTCCCCATTCAGTTTTTTAATAAGCCAGGGTGTGAGATCAGAGGGCCGCCACTCTGTGTGCACATGTCTCACCTACTGTATGACAGGGCCGGCCTTCGATCTGTGAGAGTCCTTAAGGGTGTTAGATGCTTTCATAAGCCCTCAGGCTTAAGAGACCTAAGAGTTTTCTAGAGCCCAGGGAAGCCCCCCAAACTGAACCCATGTGTGTTACACACTGCACATGATTAGCTGTGCGTGTTTGAGTCCCATGATGCTCAGAGCTGATTACAAGATAATTAGACAGAGCTTAACTGTGCTTATCTCTCATGCTAAATGACCTGCCAGACAAACCAAAATGAACAGGGCTAAAAAAAAAACAGTTACTTGATGCTTTTTCATGTATGTTCTTTTTATTTTAAAATGTATTCTGTGATTTCACTGATTAAAAAAAAAATGTTGCCTTCAAGAACCAGAATACAAATCAAGGCATGCAAATATAATGTTGGTTTATTTTGGACTGTATTTCTTGTCGGTATGTTTCACCACTGGGGACAGGTTTGCTGTGCAGATGATCTATCTGACTTTGTAAAGTGGCACCTTTACTAATTTGTAATCAGTGGTCATTGTTAACACACCACAGCACAGCACACAGTGCGCAACAACGAATTGTGTCCTCTGCATTTAACCCATATGTGACTTTCGTGACATAGCAGGGGGCAGCTAATTCAGCGCCCGGGGAGCAGTGCTTGGGGACGATACCTTGCTCAGGGTACCTCAGTGGTGACTTGCTGGTGGGGGATCCTGCAATCTTTCGATTACAAGTGCACTTCCCTAATCATCAAGCTATCACTGCTCATGTGCAAGCCACCTTGTGCAAGAGCCTAATTCTGTCCAGGTATTGACATGGACGTCTGCTGGTCTATATCTAGACTTGGATCCCTGTTGCAGAGATATCAAAACAGTTTCGCTCTGGCATGGATTCTGAGCCATAAGTGCCAGCGATGTGGATGTACCGGCATCCAAAGCGGCGTGGTATATACTAATACGGTAAGGAATCCAGTACATGCCCCCACCAGTCCTGGAAGCAGGGGGCTGAAGACCATGAATCCCTCAAGGAGGCAAAGAGCCACAATGTTCCACCACAGGACTTTAGGCACGGCAGATATGATCATTTTCCAGACCCCCGTGAGCTGCAGAGAGGATTTCCCAAGCGGAATTCCAGCCCTTAATAACAGAACTGATTTAGGACCCTGTTACACGTGGCTAATGCTGCCACAGCGATTAACGGTTATATTTCTGAAGTCAGATATTTCAAATGCCAAATATCCGCATGCACAGTAAAGGGATTCTGAATTGACTACTTTATTTAAAAAAACAAAAGTTTATGAGGGCTGTGAAGCTATTGGTCTCCATTTCTATAATAATATAAGTAAAATTTGCAAGTGAGTATTCCTCAGTAAACTTCTAACACCATTTGATTTCAGACATGTTATTTATTTTAGCGGAAACAACTGAGTACTATGCACGTTATCTTAAATAAAAACTTCTGAGAAGAGCAGATGTTCTTTATCTTTCGGTAAATATTGTTGTGTCTTGCGTCAAACATACTTTGCACTGGTTTACAGTGTGTGGCTAGATAATGCTCCCTTGTTTATGTTATCATTTCGGCTGCTCCATTCGCTCGAGAAGTTTGGCTGAGAAGTCAAAAACCTTCCACTGGAAGGTCAAGCCGCCAGGCACACACCCCCTGCAGTTCATCCAATCAAGGCGCATCACTGCAGGCGGGGTCCCGAGGAGGAGAACCAATGACAGTGCCGAGTCCACCTTGACCCAATTGTAAAACAGAGAAATCCAAGGCAATTCATAGTAGGCATGATTCCTTGGAGTCCTCAAGTGTCCCGGAGCAAACTTTGTGCTATCGTCATGATCATAATAAGCTTATGTCCAGTTATTATTTCAGGCTGGTAGTCGGAGAGTGAATCTCAGGTCACCAATGCTAGGTGTGTGTCCAGGTAATGGGGACAGAGACAGCTCCGCTGTACAGCTCACTTCCTCTGCGTCCCGCCTCCCTGTAGGACACTGTTCATCTCCTTAAGTATACAGCACATTGCTGGCATCAGATCCATGGGGAAGGCTGTGTGCACACGCAGGTCACAGGTGATTGGTTTAGTGTTAGGATTAGGTCAACCAGCCTCTGGATGATTGGCTTAGGTATATGGTGTGCTCACACACAGCCTCCAGATGATTGGCTTAGGTTTAGGGTGATGTGACATAGCATTCAAATAATAGGTTTAGTGTTAGTCTTGCCGGCTTCAGTGTGCCGTCAGCTTCCATTATCCCTCAGCTGTCACAGTCAAGGTAGCTAAGATGTTAGAATCTCCTCAGGTGCTCACAGTTCACCTTCAAGTTGGAGCTGGAGCTCTCCTCCCTTCTCTCCCAGTCTCCCCCCTGCTCCCCTGGCCTCCTCCCTCCTCTCCCAGATGAGTCTCTCATTAAGCATCACCTGCCTGGCTGGATCCTGGCCTCTGTCACATTCATCTTAGCCTCCTGCTTCTCCTTAAGCTCTCTAAACCTCAGTGAGAACTGAAATACCAGCCCTACCGATTCCTCTGTGCAGGGTAATACAGTCAGCTGAGGCAAGAGGACGGAATGGTTTCAAACTGGTGGCAATTCTTTGATTTTTATTGCTTTGATTTATGTCATGCTGAATGGTCTTTAATTACAGATTGTATATTCTGTGAAAAAGGAATATTAGAATGCCTCCTCCATAATCATGTGCAGTATTTTTCATATAACAGAAGATGAATATTGGTCTTTATTGATGGCAGGGCTGAGTGCAAACACTAAACAGCAGGTTGTTAAGGAGTCGCCCGCAAAGAGATGACGACACTTTCCCAGAGCGGAGAAAACGCCTGTGTAGTTAGAAAAGGAAGGAGAAAATGAGCCTGACTTCCTTTTGAGTCAGTGGATATATTTGGGTTTGGGGTTGATGGTTGTTGTTTTTGTTGTTGTCAGTGGATATATTTGGGTTTGGGGTTGATGGTTGTTGTTTTTGTTGTTGTTGCTTTGCTTGTTGTTGTGGAGCGTGAACTTTAACCTCGTATATATGTCTCTCACAGTTGTGAGGTTGGTGCAGTGGCACAGCTGTTAGTGCTCTTGTCCCACACCTGTAGGGCTTAGAGTTTGAATCCCCCCTCTCCTCAGTGTGTACCATTTGCGAGCTGTCTTTGTGTCCCGTGGGCTTTCTTAGGTTCCTCTGATTCTGTTCTGCCATCCAAAGACATGCTGTTTGGTAAGGCTGTGTCTGTAAGTTGATCTCAAGCCCCTTGTGACCCAAATCCGCATAAATATTGCCACCCCTTCAAGGAACTCTCCATCGTGCGCCAGTGATGTACTACTTCTGCATTTCCTCCAAAGCACAGGCATATTTTTTCCCCACGGGTGTCCAGTGCATTTTAGCCGGGGCTCTGAAATCAATACAGTGAAGCGCCTCAGCAGATTTACGGAAACTGCGAGACGGGGGCCCACACGCTGTGCCGGGTCGACCAAAAGCACACCTGCTGCCCTGAAATACAAGGGGGTGAAGCGCAGACAGGCAGGTCCGTGGGGAACAGCCGCTCCTCCGTTTCTTATGCTCTGAGTCATTTAACTGACAACAGACCGCTCACAATTCTGGCACGGCTCCCTGGGGCGGTCAGGGGGGGCCTGGCCTTCCCAATCACAGAATTTTTATTGCAAATTGGAAGGAAGCAAGCCAATTTTTTTTACACAGATTTTTTTTAACTCAAGAACCTCCTCCCCCCATCTTAAAGCTGGAACAGGGCCCAGCTGGACCCATCTGATAATCCAATGCTCAGTCCCACAGCGGATGGGAAGGGGGGCAGGTCATGAGAAGCTGGACACTGAGTGCCTGGGGACCAGGGACCCTCTGTTAAATTATGGAAAAAAAGACACGGAACGGACGGAAAAGCGAACAAGCTACATCAGCCGCGTTAGAATTACACTGCAGCAGGTGGCCGTCAACTTCAAAAGACGTCCATGCAAACTAAATCATACACGTCAGTGAGAATAATCTGTCACATACTTTAAAATGACGCCGCCACCCTGTTCGCTCTGTGTTATGCCACAGCCCTTGAGGGTGCAGAACGTTTTCAATGCAGCAGACCCACATGCAGAGCACAAATAAACAGATTGCGGCGAGTGTGCGAGTCATTTTAATAAAGGAGATGACAGCTCATTCAAAATGGAAGTCCCTCTCTTTAATAAGAGCCAGTATTGGTTTGATACTGGTGGTGGCACAGGAAAATGGAGGGATTATTCAAACTTAAATAAAAAAATAATCACACTGGGTAGCTGCAGTGCAGTGGTACAGTGGTTAGAGCTGCAGCCTCCCAAGAAGATGGTCCTGTGTTTGGTCCCAGGTCTGTTCTTTGTGGAGTTTGCACACTCTCCATGTGTTCATGTGGGTTTTTAGCAAGGGCTCTGGTTTCCTCCCACTGTGCAGGATAGGTTGATTAGCAGGTCTAAATTGGCCCTGTGAATGTGTGCACCCTGTGGTGTGTTGGTAACTGCCCAGGGTTGGTTCCCACCTGCACCCATTGTTCTGGGGATAGGCTCAAGTCCCCCCTACAACCCCAGTTAGGGTTAAGCAGTTTCAGAGGATGGATGTAATGTGGCAATAAATGAATGATAATAACATATAATGTAAATGTGAGGATAAATGTCTGTTGAAGTTATTTCTTTGAGTTTTTATTGAATTATTTTTGACAGGTTTAATTAAGTTGTTTGTTTCAGTAATACATACATGAAATAAGCCTTGAAATGTAAACTCTCATGCCCTGCCTGCCTGCCTTTCTTTCTCTCCTTTCTCTCTCTAACGAGCCAAATCTGTTGCTTGTTTTGTCTTAACAATGGTTTCCACCCTCATGTGGATCACTCCAGCTGCCTCTCGTTTGTGCCCTTTTCAGTTGTGTTACAGAATACCTCCCAGTCATATGCTCCCCAGTCCAGTCATTTACATTGCTACCCACTTGTGCTCCAGAATGTGTTGCATGCTTTCTGCCCTATTCTATTCTATTGTATTTGGTCCAGTCCTCGTCTCCCCCTTTTGGCCCCTCATGGTCTTTCGTGTTTGCCCTGTGTTTGTTTTGGTTTTCCCTAATAAAGCCCCTTTTGTTCCTCCCTACATTCCTCCTTGCCTCTTTCCATGCCCAACGTGACACAATCTGTCACTTTCACCCAGGGGTATCGCGAAAAACTCGTTAGTTGGAACACTTGTAAATCAAGGTACCACTGTACATGAAAATCACGTACACATATTTATGGGGGTTGTTGGTCTTGGAACGTATTCCCCAATGGCTTACTAAAATTTGTATGAAAATTCTTTTTATTTGAGATAAGAAATGGATGCTAATGATAACATACTCCAGAGAGCAAATTGAAAGTATGTCAGAAGAACCTGCAATGGTGGCAAGTACAACGTTCACTGATGAAAATGTGTTTGCAAACTTCGAGAAACTTCTGCAACGGAGGAGACTACAGACAAGAATATCTGAATGCAGCATAATCCACTCAGCGATACATTTCCCAAAAGCGCAGTTGCTAATTGAATGGGTACAACCAGGGGCGTAATTTCAGTCTGAATATTGGGGGGAGGGGGGGTCTTCACCCATTGAGGGCAGCCTAGGGAGTTGTTTTGCAATTTGCTAACAGAAACAGTAACAGTTTGCATTTCAAGTGTGGGATCACAAATGGAAAAAGTTTGCCTCAGCTACCCTGCACCGGCGGTGCACTGAAACGGCGATTTCATGTTACATCAGTATCTTATGCTATAGGACAGAAGCATTCCGTTAAAAAAGTTACTTTGATCGAAAATTTGGTCAATGCAGGTTGTAAAAACTAAAAATGTCAATGTTCACTTTTTATTTATTTATAAACCAGACTGAGACAAAATGACAGAATAAAGGGGATTAAAAAAACAGCCGGCAAACCAGCGAGTGAATGCTTTCAAAATAGTGATGGAAGGCGTGATACTGTATGTACACTGTGTACAGCACACGGTGGCAAGGTCATGCCTGGCTGACAGAGGAGATCTGCACGCATGATGTTTCCCCGGTGTTTTCCAGTGTCTGTTGGATTAATATGGGTAGATTCAGAATCAGGATTCACTTTATTGCCAGGTATTAGGAATTTGTCTTGGAAGTATTGGTGCATGCATTCAAGACACAGAACATAAAAAAGACTAAAAATATAACCAATGGTGCAAATAAAAACAAATTGCAGTCAGTACATTGGTATTCAGAAAAATATGCTCAACTAGATTTGCAAAAAAAAAAAGTGTTAAACTAGATATTCAAGTTAGAATACTGCTTAAAACCAAATTCACAAAATAAATAATACTATTCATTAAGAACAGATGTGCAGTTCGGTATTTTCTACACCATCATGACTAGGACTGAACAGGAATAAATAAAACTTCATTGAATTTTCGGAGCATACAAATACTGCGCGTTTGATCGGCGTCTGAATGAATGAGCACTTGTCGGGTATTTTTTTTTGGGGGGGGACCCTCTGGATAGTGACGATGTCTGTGCAAGTTTATAGTTGCACGTATCTTTCCGTAAGCATGTAACTCCCGACGAGCGGAAGGATAGGGGCTGGAATGAGCGGGTTAACGCATCAGGGCGGGACCCCGAGGTATCTCAGCCTTTGTAGCTCAGCCTACAGAGAACAATGCCTGTGAGCTTGAATACGCAACACTACCGGGTAACAGAGTCCTCGGGTTTCACGACGGGCGTCCTGACCCGGAGAACTCTGCTCACAGATTTCTCAGGTGTGACGAATTACACGCGCTAAAAAACCCCTGCCCATAGAAGTTGCATTGTCGGCATCAGCAATTTAATCCAGTGACCTGCGAGTTAAATTACGCTTATTTCTTTATGTATATGATTAGGGAGAGATAAGAAAAGTCAGCCTTTAGAGAACTACCTTCCAAAGGTAGGTAGTTCTCCTCCAAATTGAAATCAGTCCGTTTATCTGTAGATTAATGCGGGTGTGGTTGGACTGCGGATTTTTCCGTTTTTAGAGATTCTGATTCCGCAGTTCTGTATCATCTGTGCTAACCGGAGCTCCAGGCGACCTATGAACAACACACCTACACATGTCTTGATATGCAAATCGAAGCTGTGCTTCCCTCTTAAAGCGCGGGCACTGTTACACCCTCAGGCGCAGGGACATGGTGAATAAATATAACGTCACGTGGTGCCTCTTTATTATGTTTGTACTCATACATTCCTCAGACACTTTAGCAGTGTTTGTACTCGTACAGTCCTCACTATAGATATATATATATATATATATATATATATCAGTGCTGCATGCATGTGTGTGTGTGCACACATGAGTTTCCAGGTGCTATCTAGACAATACTACTGCCATTTGCTTCATAGAGAATAATTATTCACAAACATTCACAGAAGGGTTTATCAAATACTAACAACTTGCGATTCAATTATATATATATATGTATAATTTATAAACAATTGTATATTTACTTGTAGATTGGCAGATTATTATACTGCTTTTACAGAGCTCCATCGATAACTTGTGTGTGATGTGTTGTGTCAGTGCTGCATGCTGGGCTAGTGTTATGTGCTGTGTCAGTGCTGCATGCTGGGCTAGTGTTATGTGCTGTGTCAGTGCTGCATGCTGGGCTACTGTTATGTCTTTTGTCAGTACTGCATACTGGGTAAGTGCTATGTGCTGTGTCAAATGAAAGCACAAATGCCACTGTGAACACAGGCCTAGATGCCGTTCAACCAGGCAGCAGTGAGCAGTGGGTATTACAAGACAACGTGTGGGTGGGAGCTTTTATAATTAGATACTGTATAATACATGTACACTGTGTAAGTGCTCATCATAGCTAGTGACCAACTCCTACAGTTCCTATACAGTGGGTATAGTTATTATATACCTTTACATTGCATTGGTATAGTTTTGAATGTACCAGATTTATAAAGGTATGAGTCATGAACATTCTCATATTTCACATAAAAATCACTTGAAGGCAGAGCTGGAGTGCCTTGAAATGTGGGCTGGCAAAATGCATCAATGGGATCCTCCTCACCCTGTGGGGGGGGGGGGGCTGCCAAAGTCTGATTTTTAATTCCAGCCCAGCTCTGCTTGAAAGTGATGTTTTTCCTGCCTCACATGTAAACAACACATTATTGCTTTTTGTCTGCATGTGCCTCAAAGTGAAATGGCTTAATTCTCTGTGTGTCATTTCCTCCTGGCAGGGAAAACCTCTCTGCCTGGATACCTTCCTTTCTCAGTTAAATGATGGGCTCAGTCATTTCTCTAATGTCTGCTGAGATAAGTCAGAGTACTAAAGCACTATTTGTTATTTCACCCATTTTGTTGCTGTTACTTATGTTTTTATCAAAAGCAATCTTTTAAAATTGTGTTTTTGCAGTTCAGGATAAGTTTGTGCCTTTCATGTACTGGAAGGGAAATCACTTACCACTGAAAAGCGTTTCTGCTTCATATGTGTCTGTCATTAAGTTAAGTGACAAAATAACACTGCAAGAAGTGAAGATGTGACTTCTGATCCCTTTACATTCAGCAGTCGAAAAGCGGTACATTTTGTTTTCTGCATTTCATTTAATTAGTACATCTATCATTTCAAGAACATTAGCTAATTACCTAAACAGTGCATTTCACATAAAGAAAGTTAGAGTCATTCTGAAATTCCCACCTTTCAAGATACACTTTTGATGACCGAGCAACATTATTATTAGTGCTGTGATTTTTGTGGATTATGAATATGTTTATTATGCTCGCACACAGTGTTGGTGAATAATGCTATTGTGCCCCGGGGGTAACATCCATTTGCTTAGCAGGCCAAGAGGGCCAAGGCCTGGGCCGGCTGACAAGCTTCCGGGGAACAACTGCAGCATTGAGGGCAGCCAGACACACCACCGGCCTGGAGACGCACCGCCGGCCTGGAGACGCACCGCAGGCCTGGAGACGCACCGCCGGCCTGGAGACGCACCGCCGGCCTGGAGACGCACCGCCTGACTCATCCGGCTAAAAATACACGCCGACATTCCTCAGCTTCACATAAAGATGGCGCAGTGCCGGCCCGATACGGGATGTGCCGACTTTGGGCCCTTTTCTGTGTGATGCTGCCACATGCTCCACCCCCCCAGCCCAGCCCAGCCCACAAGCCCCACCACTATAAATCCTCCCTCACAGGCTGTGGTGGGAGGGAGGGGGGGGGTAGGGAGCGCTGATCTGGCATGCGGTTCAGTCCTGCTCAGACCGGTCTGCGAAGCCTTGTGCGCCGCGTTGTCCCTCTCCTGAGCCGCGAGTACATGCAGCGTACGATGGGCCCCCTTTTTTTTCCTGCCCCCCCCCCCACCTCACATCTCTCCGACATCCTGCGACCCACACGATCAGACTTGGCCCGGCTAACACACTGTGCCGTGAGACATGTCGGCTGGGACCATCTCTGGAATTCGGACCCTGATCCTAATAAGTCAAACTTCAGGCCGTGGGGTTTGCGGTCAGTCAAAGGGTTAAAGATGTCGGATGAACCCGAAGCACAGTCCCCCATCCCCCAGGCCCTCAGAGTGCGATTTTAACTACCGATACTGAAATGCCGGCTGCTGAAGATTCACAACCGTGGCAAAAACGAGCCTGAACAAAACAGCCGGTAATGTTCAGTAGGCGCACTCGCTCCCGACAATAGGAATGCCGGTGCTGGTGTACTCTCCAGGTCGCACTGTGTTTATGCATCCTGCCTCGTCCTGGTTTTATGCAGCCTTTCTGAAAGCGGCTCCGGTTCATTACAGCGTAATGCGGTCCCCTGTGCAGCGCCGTCTGCCAGCCTGTACAGAGCTGCCTAATTGTCATCAGAGCCGGAGCTGTTTACTCTGCTGTTTGTCAGACCACTTCTGACGCTGACGGTATTCTGTTGGGATATGAGAGAAAATGTTGACTCGGTTTCTGTTTGTGCAAAATATATTCACTCCATTTATATGTGGATAAAATGGTTTTTTTGTCATTTTTCAGCTAATGAATAAAATGGTTTGCATCACAGTAACAATAAAACATCTAAAGTATTTCTATATTTTATTTATATACATTTCCTTATTCCTTGGGCCAAGTTATGGAGAGTGGCTGGATGCATGGAATAGACGTTATAGTTGTAATTGCAAAAAAAAACATTTGCAGCTTTTAATTATATATATATATATATATATATATATATATAAGCAAATAACAGAATCCACTCTTGCATGGGAGCAGGGAGTGTTTAATCTATTTGTGGAGATGACATTCCTTCCTGTTGTCATAAAGCCGTTTAGATGGAAATGTTATGCACACTGAATATCCTGTCATTGATTTCAGCTCTGTGAAAATAAGTAAAAAGTTTCATAGATTTCCTGCATAATATAAAATACATTTTTAGATAAAATATTATTGTGGACTGGCATATATAAGACTAGAGAGAAGGAGAGGGCCAGATAAAGTCAGCAAGACGGATTGTAGCCTAGTGTAAACCTCATGCTTCAGTGTGATAAACACAGAAAGGTTTCAGCATCTCTTTATTGTATTATGGATCAAGGTTTATACTTTCAGTACTGAATGTTTTTGCTCTCTCCAGCAGCTTGTCTAAATAATTAGTTCGGCCGGTGTGTACCCCTGGCACATTTATCCCGTGTCGCTATCAGTCCTTATTTAAACGTTTTTACATGCATAAGGGTGACATTTTTCCTTAAACTCTTTATTCTCATGTACTGTATTAACACTCAGGGCCCGTGACTAACATCAGTAACCACAGCTGTGCCCGCGGTTTGCAGCCAGATACTTTGTACCGAATTCCTACCTCTTCCCAGGACAGAACGGGTCAGCGCTGGGTCGCTGTATGGGATCCAAGGCTAAAATAAACTAACTTTATTATTGTTATGCTTGGCCTTAGCAACTGAAATGAAAAAAGGACGTATATATACTTTACATATGCAGCTGATCTCCGGCAGCTCTCTGACTTTGGCCAGGAGAAAGATTAGCAACCCATTCAGTTCCAAGCCTGGTCTTCCAGCCATCCATTCATCCATCCATCCATTCATCCATTCATCCAGCCATCCATTCATCCAGCCATCCATTCATCCATCCATCCATGATCTGTAACTGCTAATCCTATTCAGGGTCATTGGGGTCCAGAGCCTGTCCTAGAGGCTACTAGCACAAGGCAAGGAACAACCTAGGATGGGGCGTCAACCCATCACAGGGCACACTCGCATACCAGTAACTCACACATGCACACCTACGGGCAATTTGGTAACTCCATTTAACCTCAGCATGTTTTTTGGAGTGTGGGGGGACACCGGAGTACCTGGAGAAAATTCCACAATGATACGGGGAAAACAGAACTGATTCAAACTATTTCCTTGGCCAACCTGCACGGCCGTAAGAGCTGCTTCTCTGGCTATGAAGAGGAGTTAAAAGGTTACAGTCTTTGGGACTCTGTCTTTTTGTGCTTCTAGGTAGTAGAGATATGATGTGGTGCCTCACAGCCAGAGGGATACGGGTTTAGATCCTGGATCTGTCTGGGTATTGTTACGTAGGCCCTCAGTGGTGTGTCTGTGCGCGTGTGGCCTGTCTGACACCCAGAGCTTTCTGGGGGTTGGCTTTGGATCGGCAGTGACCCAAGGGGAGTTAAGTGGTTACTAATAATGGCTGTGAGAGAGGGTTCATGAAAGGCGCCATTATTTTGGAGAGCTTGCAGTTGAGTCCGGCAATCTGTCGCCTCTGAATGGCAGTTTCACAGCAGCAGCAGAACTGACAGGCCGTGGGTCAGAGTTTAAGGCAGCTGGGAACCTTTGGCAAACGGCTTCTCAAAGAGGGCTCACACACTGGCCACTGGCCTCAAAGACACCAGCAGTTATACCACCTGCAGTTCATACTAGATAATCTACCTGAAACTAAGCAGGTTTGGGCCTGGCCAGTACTTGGATGGGAGACCAACTAGGAAAGTGTCTTGCTGCTGGAAGAGGTGTCGGCGAGGCCCACAGATCCCAGTGCCCCAACGCAGTGATGAGGACACTGTGCTGTAAAAATATTGCCATCCTTTGGATGAAACGTAAAACTTCGGTCCTGACTCTCTGGGTATCCTTCGAAAGAGTTTTAGCCGGATGTCCCGCCTAAAACTGCCCACTGTGGCCCTTTCATATCCATCCATCCATCCATTTTCCAACCCGCTTAATCCTAATGGGTCGCGGGGCCTTTTCATATCTGTCCTCCTAATCATCCACTATGTCCAATCGGTGAATTTTCTCCGGCCCTCTCACCACCTTCGCTACTGTGTAGTCAGTGTACTGGTTGCAGTCACATCATCTAGGTGGGTGCTATAAGATGGTTCTTTAAAGTGAGTTGGGTGTTTTAAAAGTGCTATATAAATGTAACATTCATTCAGTTAGGCTAATTATCACATGCTGTACGATGGGCTGGCATCCCAGCCTCATACCCTGTGCAGCTTGGCATAGACTCCATTCCAGTGATTCGGCGGTAGAAAACATTATGATAGATGGATTAGTATTGTTTTATTATTGAACTGATTGTTTTTACTTGATTATTATTTGCATCATAGACACCCTCATTGACAGGCTCATAGTTGTCGGTTTTGCCCTTTGGCCATTGGTCAAACGCCTGACTCATTGTTAAAAAGCTTCATTGAAAGTCAACAGCAAGGCCTCAGTTCACTTTACCCACTATGTTCAACGCAGAAATGTCCGAAAGCTACAGGGTCAAAGTGTCTCACGAAAGCAGTGGGAATTACGTATATAGAAACATTCAGAACAGGTCTTTCTAAAGACTCCGCACTCAACCTGCGCGGACAATTCGTGCCATCGGTTCATCCACCCTGTGATACAGTCCCAGCATGTCACTAACAATAAAGAAAGTAACGCACCCAAGTTTGGTAACTATGTATGTAGAGAGAGCAGGTTTACATCCATATGCACTGCCTGTCATTTTTTGGATGGAGATTAAATTCTGAATGACAGTTAGAAAGAGCCCAGTCTGCCCAAACTTAATGTAACACTGTCCCTCTGACAATAAAGTCACATCCTTTAAATAACCAGGAGTGGTGTGTAAACACGGTTTCATTGACGCTTTCTGCGTTCTTTTTTTTTTTAGTTATGTATTAGAAGGCAGTGACGGCTACTGGATTGGTCTTCTTTTAATCTGCTTCAGTTTATTAAATCTCCCCCACCCTTTCAAACGGTCCCATGATGACCTCATCTGACAGCCTCTGCATTAAATAAAGGTGCTGGGGAGAACATTCCCCATTAACCCACTGGCAGGGGCTGGGGGTCATTCCCCAAACGGTAGAGTTCAGATGCTGACTGTGATCTTAAGGCAGAAGTGCAGTTGACTGTGTCCGTAATTCAACCACACCTACTGATTATGCTCATGTAAGATAAGGCAGTCATCAGGGAATAACTAACATTAATCATAACCATAACGTTTCTGTTAGCAAGAGTACACGAGACTTCACAGAAGTTGCACTTCAGCTACCGATATGCATGCATGCCTGCATGTATATATGGCTGCATGCATGCATGCATGCATTAATGTACGGAAGCATGTATGTATTCATGCATGTATTTATGAGGGATCCTCATTTAATCAAGGCACAGCACACAACTTACAGGCCGGCAGGTTTTCTGACTGACACTCAACATATCCAATGAGAGGCCTCAACTTAGCTCCCGCCCACCTCCTCCAGATCAGAGCGGGCCCAACCAGCAGCTTTTGAGAATCAGGGCTGCTCATCTCTGGCCTAGATGGTTTAAAAATAAACACAAGGTTTACTCCTAGATACTTTTGACTTATCCCTCTAGTTTGTTGTTTTTTTTCTTTTTAAATTCTTTTATCAGTGACTCTAAATGCACTGTGACAGAATGCTTCCTTCCTCACATCTAAACACAATGAAGAATGAACTTGTCTTTACTATAAGTCAGTGTTTCCCAATGTGGTTCTCGGGGACCCACAGACAGTCCATGTTTCTTGCTCCCTCTGGAACTGGGAAGAAGCAAAAAACATGGACCGTCTGTGGATCCCCAAGGACCGAATTGGGAAATACTGCTATAAGTGATTTGCCATATCACCACCCCCCACCGCTGAGAGTCATTGTGTCACTTTATGGGTCCTTAAAGGCTCTGGAACTTTCTGTCTGGCAAGAAAAGGTTCCATGGCCTCTATGCGTGCCCATTTCCAGATGGCAGTAAAGGTCACTGGTGAAGCAGAGCCACGCCTCTTGTGCACCTCCCCCATGAAACTAAAGCCTCCACCCTGACTGGCACTCTGATCTCTTTATGAGTCAGATGGTCTGAGCTTTAAATTTCGTACGATGCACGTCGCTCCGTTCATAAATTAATCATATAATTTCCGACACAGTGTCGGCGCGCGAGGAACCCTGCAGCTCACACTGGGAGTCATGCGCCCATCTGGGTCGGCGGTGCTGGTTGGGCGGGGCGTGGTACACGCTGGGTGACGCTGCCTGAAAACGGGGGCCATTTACGAGACAGGCGGGTTCCCCGAAATGGGCACCTGTCATTTCGGGGAAAATCAAGGGTCTGCGCGTGCGTTCCAGCACGGTGTCCCGTGGGTCGGAGCTGCTGTAAGGGCACCCCGCTGCTCTTGCCCTGTCACTAATTATAGGACCCATATATCTCCCCATTGCAAATCCCCATGCTGGACCCATGCAGATACCCATACAGCTCTGGGGAGGGGGGGGGCAGCATTTGGCATGTAAACAAGAGCGCGTGCAAGGTTCAGCTCTCTGAAAGATCACCTGTACTGCTTAAACAAGCTGGGCCAAAATGATGTTCCTAAATAGTGCTTTCCTTACTGCCATCACAATTGATTAGCAGACCCGCTTATCCAGTGTGATACATTGAGACAACAGGTACAGAGTCCCAAGAGCAAATGGGAGTTGAGGGCCTTGCTCAAGGGCACGACCGTGAAATCACTTTGGAACCACACACTAAGGGCAAGTTTGTATATTCGATTAACCCTAAGAAAGATGGGTGACAGGGAGAACATCCACTTGCCAATCGTCATTAGATTGGTGCTGTTCTGCCTCACAAAGGTCAGTGACAAGCGATGGTTGTTTGGGTTGTTGATTTTTATGGTCGACGGCTGGGCCTGTTAGAACCTTCCTCATTGGCACAGAACACTTTTGTTGTGTATTCGCAGTGCCGTCGGGGCGTTAAGGGCTTCAACGGAAAAAACCTTATCAGCCAAACAGGAGGAAGGAGTCACCGATCACAGGGCCGGTCGGCTTTAAAGCGTGCCGACGGTTTGGCTGAAGCTGGTGCTCCACGCTGGAGCCCTCACTTAGACCTCTGGGAGTAAAGATCATGTTATGGCAAATAGGAGGCACTGTACCCTGCACAGGCAGCGCGGGAGCGAAGCAATTTCTTAATGCTGCTGCATTTCAGATCAAAGAAAACGAGAAGATGAGTTTTTTTTCCCCCCACCTAACAGCTTTCTTGGAAAAATCTATTTGTTCCATGAACTGGAGCAAATTACATAAATTACAGCTGAGATAACAGAGAGTGCAAGCACCCAGAGCAGGAAGTGTTTTTATTTTAGGTGAAAAGGAGTTTGGCTGACGTGTCATTTTAGGAACCAGTGACAATCACACAGGGCCACTGAAAGGTCACATGACCGTAGCCTAACAGGTGTGCTCCCCTGCCTACAGCCAGTCAACAGCAGCACCATCGGTGGTTTGGTATAAAAACAGAAAGTCGTTTTTATACTGAAGAAAAATTAGACCCAAGGAAGTAAAGTATCCTTACTCTACAGCATATTTGAAATTTTACTAATTTAAATATCGATATTTGACCGTTACGAAATTGTGTGGAGGGATAAAAATATTACAATGTTCAAATTATTAATTATGTGCTGCATTCTTTGTTGGGCGGCCAGATGCAGGGGGTGGGTTTGTCGTTTCTTGGACTCACAGGACATCCAAGTGTAGTGGCTATCTGTGGCCTACAGGGGGCGCCCGTGCAAATGTGAGGTTTGAGTGGTAGCAAACGCTGCTGCAGATTATATTGGCTGTATACTGTCACACAGCAGTATCACAGTTAGATGTTGCATATCGTTTCAAGCTGCCTCATTAAGCCACGCCCTCCCGCATCAGCATGGAGCGTCAGCTGTGTGTCAGTAACGGAGAAGGTGACCATAAACGTCCAGGTACATAGAACCTTAACAACCCGTCTGCAATCAGGGGGTCCCGATAAACACAGCTGCCCCCCCCCAGGGGGCGCTGACAACATGATATATTCTCTCAGTTGTTTTAGAGAGCATCTCCACTGCTGTGATCTTTCCGATTGGATTACGGTTTTTGAATTCACTAAATGTTCTGACTCAATTTAATTGTTCAGGACCATGAGGCTTACCGTTAACCATGTTTGTGCAGGCTGTTGCAGTGATACACCGATCAAAGGAAGGTTTGTCTGCTATAGCAGAGACGTGGGTTTGTGAAGCCAGTAGGCTGAGAATTCACAAAGCAGACCGATGTCCTGTCAGTTTGGTTAGCTAGCTGGATTAGCCTTCTTTTGTTGTACGATGATGATGATGATGATCTCTACTGTTCAATGCTGCCTACAGGGTGGTAAGTAGAGACTGTGCAAAGAACTTCCTCCTACAACTTGACAGGTTATCAGGTGATCATAGAATTTCAAAGAGCAGGTGACTGACATTGCATTCATTAGTGGAGGGTATGCTGGTCTTCACCCCTCTAGTGACGGCCCAGATGGCACTCAGCTTTGTCAAAGAAATCAGAACCCGCGTCCCTCTCGCCACCGATGTTCCATGACAAGCCCGGGACACGGTGCAATAACCCTCAGGCTACTGCATAAGCACGGCACCACAGGACGCCGTCGGTAGCCACACAGGCAGCACGACAACTGTTCAAAATCTAAACCTATTGGGCCTAAATGTAACATGAATCAAATACAAACATATAGCAATGGAAACTCGATAAGGCTTCAGAGGACCATGCGCTCGCGTGAACCTCAAGAAAACCGCAAGATCCGCGGTCCGAATATCTACCCCGTTTGAAACACGGGCTGTGGCTGTAGCCGGCAGAAATCCCTGCGAGAACATCTGGAATGGGTTTCCTTCAGTGGGAGGATCGTTTATCGTTATGCGGCCAGCAAGAGCAAAGTGTCAAGCATTCTTTAAACTCTCCGGAACTCTCCGGAACAAATGTAAATTAGGGCTTACTGCATGCGAGGCCTCCTCTTGTCATGGTAATAGGAATGATTTTTTTTTCCAGGCCTGGGCAGCACATATTAATTGCAACACTGGACTTGTGAGTAAGATTTGGCTTAACCCCAAGAAACAAAATGTACTTGAATGCCATCCAGCAGAAGTTAACTGCAGTGCAAATCATGTTCATCTGTCTCTCAGCTTTCCAGCTCACAAGGAAACTATGTCAGTAGTAACATTCCCCATTGCCACTGGCCTCTGCTTTTCTGCAGCAGGCATTTTAATTGTCTTTTGCCAAATGTAAGCTAAATAGTACAGGACATAGCTTCCATTTAATGTCACAATTATCACATCAGATTGGATCCACACACAACGCGGGGGGAGCAGTTCAGTTCATGGTCGATTTGAAATTTCAGAGACATTTCCATTTTGCTGATTTCCTTCTTTAGTTGCATGCAATCTGGCATCATTAAAATTCGTAACTACCATTAGAGGTTGAATTTTATTACTGAATTAGCAGTATATTTTGACCGTCATATCAGTATATTAAATATATAACAACCTTTGAGATTCTGTTGGAATTCAGTTCGCAGTATTTATAACATATATTTTAT
>JAODKF010000126.1:2170642-2186176 GCA_026779585.1 Mormyrus proboscirostris | reverse complement strand
AACATACATACACACACACACACACACAGTACTGTGCAAAGGTCTTAATGTTTAAATCATCCTCGTGCTGGTGTAAAACTATGACATTATGCCTGTCAAAGTGTGTCATCTTAGCTTTCAGAACCTCTGCTAAAATCACCCCAGTATTTGCACCAACCATCCAGTACAGCCATGTATTTTTTGACTAGGCCACCAGCACACCTCATACAGCTAGTCAATCTGTCACTGACTTTTTAAACCAATTTATTTAATTAAGCTGTTGGTGAACTTTAACTAAATCATGGAATGGCTGAGGTGTCCCTCCTACTACTACTACTACTACTACTAGAGGTTTGGGAACTGAAGTGGTGTTCATTTAGCCATCCACCTAGATATCAGTAACTTTTTAGAAAACAGAAGAAATTACTACTAGTTTTTATTGTGTTACTCTTAATTTGCATATGATCTAATGTTGAATTGTGTTTTTTGTTCTAAGCCAAAGTGTGTGTGTGTGTGTGTGTCGGGAAAATGCTAATAATCGAATACTGCATGAAGTTGCGTTGATGGTTAATTAATTTTGCAGGTACATTTGTTGGTAACCATTGTTACCAAACTATTGTAGGATAATTATTAAACCAAACATTTAGAACAATTCATCGAAGACGAATGAACGAGACGTGGAATGTAAACTATCAAAGCACGCGACCGCAGCGTTGTCTCCGCGAAAGAACCGCGTCTGCTGGACGAACGCACCGAGTGAAGTACGTCTTTGCAGGATGAACGCAGCGAGTGAACCGCATCTTTGCAGGACGTAGGCAGTGACAGGTCAGACCCAAACACACTCTGGGACTGTGGGAAATCTCCCCTCTTGGCAATCGGTCTCGGCCATGGTTCAGCGACGCAGCTATTATTATAATTGCGTGTTTACCCTTTTACAAGCCCCACTCAATTCTTTGCCCTGGTTTGGACAGGGCGGGAGGTGCGCTTCCCTCCTGCCAGAAATCTGACCGTTTATTGTACATTCTCATTTCGAGCACATATTTTACGAGTAACTTACGAGGAGCAGTAGGCGTGTGTGGGCCAGTTTAAAGGCTTTTGATTAGTAAGGTTTCAACAGGGCATCACTCAGTCCACAGCCATTAAACAGCTGATTAGGAATGGTCTGTTTTAGGAAACATGCACAGTAGTAGAACTTCCGTCGCTATATGGTTTGTAGTTACACTTCTTATTAGCTAGCATACCAGTTAAACTTCACATTCCAAGAAGTCAGTAAGATGTGCTCGACATGATAAGACTGGATTTATAAAAAGATTATAAACATTCTCCCCCCAATTTGAAACTCTACCTATAGACGAAGCCAGTCTCATCAGTTTGTTTATACAACGTGCATTTACCCTCAGTACGAGCTGAAAAGTTGCGTAACGACCAAAATTCTTCAGAAGAGGGAAGGGATGGGGGGTTAAAAATAAATCACACTGACGAGAAGACGGTGCCACCTATTGGTCGTACTCTGCACACATCAAGATACAATTTATATCCTATATATGTGCATGGAAACGACGATTAATAGGGCATTCCTGAACTCGCTATAGTCAAAACTAACCCGTTTCCGCAGTTTTGATTTACCGAGAGTAGCCCGTTCGATCAGTAAGTCGTTCGCATCGCTTTGGCACGTGCTAAAAGCATTTGCTGCGTGGATGTTGTGTAGCTACACCGTGGTATATACTAGTGAAAGTACCGGCATGTTAGGTGGTGTTTGTACCTTTCTGGCATCCAGCCGCCAACTTCTCGTATCTCTTCAGTGCAGTCAAAACTTTGGAATATGTTATATATATGCAAGTCGCTCTGGCTAAGGGCGTCTGCCAAATGCTGTAAATGTAAATGTTATATAGTTCTTGCTTCAATACATCTTACACTTGGGCATTCTCTGCCTAATTGCACTTATGCCGTAATCGACTCCTTGACAGCCATAGGTTTGTATAATGTTCTAGTTCTCTCACTTCCCACATCGTTTTGGACAAAGCATCTGCTAATTAAAAAAAAACGGTTTACATGTGTATCCCCTGCAGCCAAGACTGACTACGACTATAACAGGTAAGCAGTGTTCTGCTTTATCAAACATACGATTTTATTAATCCCCAAATACGAGACGTACACTCTAAACACCGCTGTCTTGAATCATTATCCAGCATTCCCTCAACCGAATAATGTGTAACACTAAAATCCCTTTATTAACCCATGAAATGTGTTTGAAATGCTTCAGGGTTGTCACACACCTGCATTTAGCGGATTTGCCCCCACAAACAATGAGACAAATTGTCCACGAAAACATAATTGATAATTGTTTTACCTAAAGTAATTCTGCGCAAGAAATGTTAATAGTTCCGTAGTCATGTATAAAAAGATTAGACTGGGTCGATTGGGTACTCATTGTAGACGCATAATTTAATTCAAATGTGTTAAAACACATTAATGAGGTGGTATACTTTTTCGAAACAGCTTGGGAACAGAATGTACAGACACCGTTCTACTAAGACATCGTGGAACCAGCATGGACGGGCAGCCACGGTGTTTACCACACGTGAGTGGGGGGCCCCCAGTTGGCCACAAACAGTCATTACACTAAATTTTAAATACGTTATTTACGTAGTAGATGATGCTGCAGCAGGATGTTCTAACCAGCTAACTACGATCTTCTGACTCTACTCACGAGCTATTTAGTTTTTATAAAATCTGAAACAAGAATTCCTCTCCTGACACAGAAGATCATTGTGGGATGCAGAAAATCCTAAAAGGCTACAGGATATTTTTTTATTTCTAGGGGGAAAATTAAAAACTACATAAAGCACACAAACCCAGTAACTTTATTGATGTTGTTGTTACTGGTGCTGCTAAAGGTGACAGTTAAGAGATCTGGATAAAAATGTTAATATACTGCAAAAATGTCCAAAAAACTAACCATCTATCAGATAAAATCTGTAAGGTCTTCAAATAAAGGAAAGACAATACTGGACAAGAACAGCCGAGAGCAGCCCAATTAGACATACGGCATGTGGTCTGATGGATGGAATTACGGTAAGGAGCTGCGTAAACACTTGTTAATAATCGGGTCATTAGCTACTACTCAGCAGCGCCATGCAGTGGCACCAACAGAAAATGTTTTTACTCTTCCCCCTTTTTAAGTCCATTTACAATGACTATTCCTGCAAAATACTTTAAAATTGTTTTTTTATTATTATTATTCTGCATGACTTAACATGTAATTGTTAAGTCAATGTAATTAACATGCTCTGAACAGAATAAGTGTGTCACATTACATGACAAATCATTAACACCAATGCTGACCTGAGACAGAAAAAATATCATTTGTTTCATATGCCTGTAGAACACAAATCCAATATTTACAATCTGCATTTGAATATTTTAAAATTGTAATTTGTGAGCAGCTAAGAAAACATCTTGCATGCAGTAGCATCGAACCGACATCAGTGAAGCATTGACAAAATAACTAAACTACGGCTAACAAAAATGTCATATCATAAATGCTGATTTGTTACAGCAAACAAACAAACCCATTCCTTGCAGGGCATCCGCTCATGGAAACTTGTGGTTTCTTCACAATGTTACATTGTTGTAAAGACATGCTGACAATCAATCAGTACCCCTAACCTTTTGACACCAGTCCTGCCCCAGCGACAAGAACACCATTTACACCAAGCAAATCAACTGACTTGACTGGTATTAAATCAAGATATATACCTACCACACAAAGAAGCCTGTTGTAAGCATGTTATTTCCTAGAAATCGAAGAATTTCTCTGTAAATGGGACCAAGGTCACAGCGCTGATCTTCTCTGTTACATGCATTTGCTTTCTGTGCAGATTTGCCAGTTCTGCTTGATCCTGGTTAGTGTCTCATTTTGGTTGACCAGGTAAACTTACCTTTCCCATGCTGACACTTCAAATAAAGCTCAAATTCCTTACTACCCAGACCATCCACCCCACTTGGTCAGGGTCATGGAGGGTGGGGGGGACTGGGACCTTTAAAAATTCTATGAAGCATAAATCATAGGGAAGGCCACTATATAAAATGTAATTACATTGAAAATGAAGTTACAATTTCTCCAGAATGTCATCTCTAAAGATAACTCGCCCTTTTACGATTGTACACCTTAACAGCATCATGATGGGTCTCTCCTGGTCTAACTTCAAGTCATCCTTTTGATCAACACGTCCTTTCTCCCGACAGTATGTTCCGACTGCACATGGATATGCAATTTATTTGCACTCGTAGACATGGTAACTTTTCTGGACAAGAGTCGCAAGTGATGATTTCCAAAGTAAAATCTAGGGAAATGACGTGACTAAACTTCTGTACAAAACACTTGCAGCAAATGATTGTTTTTGCACCATCCCATCCCAGTACAAACAAAATCAACTAAAAAATTAAGATTCTTGCCATGCTTTTTATTTTTAGTGTTATGCAACTTTAGAAGTATAAATATCTGTTTAATATACATCTATGACATCCACAGAGCTTTCCATGGGTGAAATACAAAATGCAAACACTTTTATTGCACATATCCTAAAGACAAATCCTTAAGCATTTATATCTAATACTTAGTTCACAGGGGAAAGGAAAAAAACAAAAAACAAAAAATGCGAAAGCCATCGAGAACTCGACAAACTGTTTACACAGACTTGAACTGGCTATCATATAGGACAACAGTCTTTTACAGCAGGGAAAATGAGGCAAACACTACACTATTACCATATACGTTCTGTGATGCAGCACACAGTTTTGGCAAATGAATAAAGACAATATATAAAATATACATCCATGAAGCATCTGTAAACAAACATGTGCTTTTAGGGTTCAAAACGGTCAGCTTTGTAGGAGGTGGCATGGATGCGGCAAGTGCTCCATCGCTCAAACGTCTGCGATTCATCGATGTATGCCGCACTTTGCTGTTTTTTTCCTAAGTCGATGTTTATTCTTAAAATATTGAATTCCATGTAGCTGGGGGGGGGTGTGGTGGAGGTGGTGGGTGTTGATTAAGGTGCATTTTTGTCCCCAGCCTTTTAGAATACAAGTTGTAAAACGTAAAGATATCCTAACTTCTGTCCAACGAAACAAACAGTAAAATGGATCTTAATATCAAATTTTAAAAATGCCTGTAATCACTGAATGGTATTTATACATTGTGCATACCTATGCTATTCTCAGGTTGGACAGTATATATATATATATATATAGATATATATTCTAAGATACAGTAAATATTTAGTTGTTAAAGAAAGCACTATAATGTATAAATGTTTACGTTATCTCACAATTTGGCTGAGGATAAAAGTTTACGATACCAATGTTTCATATTACCCCTCTAAAGCCTTGAAGGATAACTAATTATTTTTTTGCAATCAGTGACATCCATCATGAGAAATAAAAATAAAAAAACAACAACCTACTCTACACTGGACATCACATGTATCATGGTTAAAGGGGAAAAAGCCAGAGATGTTGTTCATTTTCTAGCTGGTTTACAGAATCGTTACACCTGGGTTGACAATATGAGCTTTAAAAAAATAGCACAAACAAACTTGGAACGCTTGCTGTCGCTTACCCAACCCTGTGTGCATGTCAGAGGCTGAGGACAGGGCTAAATTATGTCTAAAAATGTTACATTACTTATAGTATAACTAGACAAAGGAAATTGATTTTATTACCCCGTTAACTTGTATCTTAAACTACAAGTGTGCCGCTATCAAGGAAGGTTACAGGTACTGCATGCGTATCCTTTTCTCTAGACCAAGCGCACATGAAAAAAATTATCCACATTGTCTATGAGTTCTGTAACAAAACTTTGGCTCCCCCCAGCAATATTGCATTTCAGGAATTAAAGAACACGTGGACGGACGAAAAAGGTTCAACTCTCCTGTCTGATTGTCCTGCCAGTTCCAAACGCCGCTACACAGGCCTTTTACGCACATGCCAAAAATCAGAAGTGCACTACAGAAGCTGGTCGTTTCATTCTTATATATTTTTTGCATATGCTTTGGAGCAAGCGCGCTACCCTCCCTGACCCCCAGATACTTTAGAATAGGAAAAAAATTATTTCCCAGAAGCATTTCCTACAATTTAATTTGAAATCGCAAATAAAATCTGCAGTCCCACAGTATTACACGGTGTTTTATGGAGACGTTTAGGGCGACAACAGCAGGGGTTATAGTAAAGACACTTCCAAAATGGGTATCATTACACATTACAAGTGCTAACAGGGCAACATCCTGGCAAATATCTTTTGACCATTTTATTTCAAAATAGCACACTTCTTTTTGGGGAGCGATCAAATGACTTGTCCTTATATCTGTTGTTAATTTTGCATTGCTTCAAGCAAAAACAGCCCATAGTGTGGTTTTTAGACTTGAGAGATACTTGTCTTGTCCTATGCCTTTCTTAGATATGTGCTGCCTTTAGCTTATTCGAGACGGAACCGCAAAGCCGACAAAACAATACCAAACTAATTACAGATCTTGAAGTATACAAACATATAACCTAATAAAATATATACATATAAAACAAACACTCTTGTTTGAAGCCCATTACTCCCATTTTTTTTTTTTTACAGTTTTGTCATATTTACAGTATTTTGCATAAAAATTAAACTTCTAGAAATGTAAAGAGATGTATGTGAAAGGAATGTGATTTTCACCCAAACCTGCTAAAAACAGCAGGTTTAATACCCACAAAAGCATAAGGCCCCTTCCAATAGATACGACTTCCAATAGAAACTTCAGAACCATAAGATGATTCCATATCTAATAGTTCTAGGTTAGAAGCACAGTACTCAGTGCATGCCTTCTGTGCACCACGACCCAAAACAAAATGAAGAAAAGGAAAGTTATGCTCTCCCTCGGAAAATGAAGAAACCAAGAACTCTAACCAACCCTAATAATTTTGGTGACATTCTCTTTCTGCTCCTTTGTTTTATGAGGATTCCTTGGCACATAATCAGTTATTCCTCCCCCTACACTGACAATGGTACAATGGTTGGGGGGGGGCAGTAGTTTGCAGGCAAATGAGCTATCAATGAACAGAAACATTACCTTGTTGAATCTAACCAGATTGAACCTTTCCTAGCCTGCGGATACACACAGTTCTTAGGTTCTTGATCACTATAATGGGCACTGAAGCTAATCAGTACTGCCCGACTTGGCAGAAAGTATTCCAGGAGTGAAAAGCCTTTCCGAAACACCCCAAGCATACTGACTTTACAAACCTGTACTGTCAACGAAAATAAACCATGTACCCTCTTCCAAAAATACCAATTTTACTTTTTTTCCTCAACCAAAGAGTACTTCTTATATGACCACAGAGCAAGAAACATTTAAAAATAAAACATTTTGGTGAATTATTGAAATCAGCAGCAAATTAGGATACTTACATTCAATCTTACATTTCATATTCTTTGTGGATCGTTTTCAGTGCAAATCCCTTACACACGCATGGACACACGCAGATGACACCAGCATGATAAACCAGCCCAATGCACACAGACGCACATGGACACGCCTCCATCCCATGCTGTTGAAACACTGCGGTAACAGCTTCGCCGGTTCTCAAAAGTAGAAGGCATGTGGAACGAAACAGTTTTTCAAATTAAAAATGATACTGTGTACCAAACAGAAACTGCTAGCCTTGCTTCCCGCCTCACGAGGCCCCCGGCATCTCCTATGACCTTTTGTGGGAAGAGCCACGTGCTGGGTCCTTGGTCGGCTTGCATCGGGCAGAAGAATCCCTTTCTGAAGGAGCACCATCACTTGCAGGAGCCACTGTCTTTGATACATCTTTGCGACCACTTTTCACCACAGATGTCTGCTCTGGAACACTTTCTTTTCTCTTACTTTCACATGGGTCCTGCCTTGTGGAAACCGGTTTCTCCGAACTTCCGGGCCGGGTTTCGGACACCAAGCATTTTACTTCGTTTTTTACCACAGCATTGTTCCCAGTAGCGTCGGCTGGCTGACTGTGCATCTCCTGCCTCGCCACTGGTGGGCGCCGCTTCCCCTGCTCCTCTCTACGAACAGGCACAGTCCTCTCATCCTGGTTGCCGACACCGACTTTGCCCGAAAGAGGTTCTTTGTGACTTGGTGCTTCCTTCCTTGTCTCTGCTGGCATGGGCAACACAGGAGGAGAAGCACTAGAGGGGGCGGTCACAGGAAGGCTGCTGTGCTTTGCTGGGTCTTTCGGAGTCTGCAGTCTCGTGCTGAGAGGAGCTTGTTCTTTTGGTTTCAAACTTGAGCTTTCCTTAACAGGTGGCTCTGAAATTTTCCCCAAATTCTCCTCTGCTTTGTTAGCTGAACGTGAAACAGGCGCAGCCTCCGCTCTTGCCTTACTTTTGAGGATTGGTTGGAGGTTGGAGGGAGCTTGTTTTCCAGCAGCCATGCCAGATTGTGACGACTTCCCCGTGTGTATGGAGCTGGACATTAGTTCTGCTTTAACTTCGCTGTGCTTCTTCATACTAGGGTTCTCGGTCTTACTAGCAAACTGCTTCAGCTGAACCTTCTCTGCTGCTCTATGCTTCTGTGACGTTTGCTCAGGCTCTACAGTCTTAGCTATTTCGCACTTTGTCTTTGGCGCCCCGGGACCAGAGTTCTGCTTCAACATGACACTCATGACCAGCTGGCTGCTCAAGGCAGCCTCTTCCTTCTTTGGATCACACCCCTGTACGGCATCCATTTTTACAACTTTCGTTTTGCTGTCTTTCATTTCTCCTTTCGGATCAGCCTCTCGGGCTTCAGCCACTTTGTCTGCAACACACTTGGGGCTCTTCAAGTCCTTCCCACCTGACACACTGACGGAAACGCTGCTTTCTTTTGAAGGAGTAGAGTCTGCATGAATCTTCTCTGTGCTCTGGATTTTGGTGGTGCGGGGCTGCTCAGGTGGATTCTGACCAGCAAGCCGGACAGTATCTGTAGAACTAGCGGTCAAAACTGAGGAGGAGCGTTGTGACGTGCTGGGCTTGGCAACGCCACCTCCTGATTTGTGTTTCGGCTGCTCTGGTGACTGCTCGGCAGCTGACCGTTTCACGCTACTGCTGTCATGTGGTACCGCAGTCAACTGGGAGCTCTGTGATGCAGACTGCTGATCTCTTTCAGCACATTTATGACCTTGGTCAACCAATTTTGTAGTAGCACTCTGCTGGACTGGCTCTGGCTGCCGAAGAACAGCTGTTGTTTCAGTCGGGCAAGTGACTTTTGGCACTACCTTCACGGCAGAAACAGTCTGTTTGGGACTTTCTGGCTTAGAACTTTTGGGTATGGGGGACTGGCTTGCAGCATCCCCAGATTTGCCAGTCTTGGAAGGCGGCGTTTGCTGAGGTTTCTCTGGCTCATCCTCCTGATCTTCATTGCTGGCCTCTCTGATTGAAGGGGTTCTTCCACATGATGTATGCATAATGGGGCGCGTAGCCCTCAAATCATGTACCAGAGCTGGACTGGCTTTTAAGTTAAACTTTCCATTGGACTCTGAAACCTCCGTTTTAGTTGCTCGACTAAAGTCTGCAGACTGGGGTTTGTCACTTGAGCTGCTAGATTGTACCGCTGGTTGCGTAATGTTGACTTTTTCAGTGGTGAACTCTTCCTTGATGACATTCTTACCACCGAGTAATGCCAAGGTTCCTTGGCTTGCCGCACCAAAGGTACCCCTCTGCCTCTCAGAGGATTTCTGTTGCTGGCCTGGGATTGGTTTCTCCTCATGGCTTGGCTGCCCCTCTGGGCCTCCGGAAGCTATGCCGCTACTTTGACCGTCTGCCATTCTGGAAAGACAGCTGTCAGTTTTGGAAGCCCTTGGCCCAGAGAGCATACCGATGTCCAAGGTACCCTCCAACGGTCTTAAAGACGATATAAGACGGCCTTCCAGTTTGTACTCTGAGGTGGTTTTCCGAATGGGGCCCTCTGTAGAGGAGATCATCTGGAGCTTTTCCACGGCACTCTCGCCCCTGCTGCAAAGCAGCTTGGGGGCTAGTGCCTCGGTGCCGATGCACGGACCCGTAAGCACAGCACTTCCTGGGCCCAGGACAATGCCGGAGTCCAGCTGCAGGCTTTTAGATCTTGTGGCAGTGAGATGGAGGCCCTCGTGAATGGTGGGAGGGCCCCTGCACATACAGTCCTCCCTCTCTTCAAAAGATTGCTTCTTCCTGACAAACTCTATGTTAGGTGCTTTGAAATCAGACCTCTCGGGTTTGCCTCCCTCTTTGACCTGCCTAGACAGCTGCCTTTCTGCTTTCTGGGAGCTCCATTCTTGAAGGCTGGAAGCGGAGGGAGACCTGATGCCCTCGCTGATGATGGACACAGAGTCGCTGCCCTTTCCCGACGGGTCAATTATGCCCTCACACACACGTGTGTTTAGTTTCTTGTACAGAGCATCTTTTAGGGTGTTACTTGGTGCTTTAGTGTCTAATGGGCCTGCTTCTGGGCTGCCCAGGGATCGTGTGCCGCTCAGCTCAGGTTCTGGGACGGTGTCGTGCTTCTGCAGTGAATCTCGCCTTTCTGGCCAGTCCTGCCGTTTCATCACAACCTTTGCCTTCAGTTTCTCTTTGTCCAGCTCGTCAAGAGACTCCTGCCTGCCGACCTTGCGGGTGATCGGCCGCTTGAGGCAGCCCTGCTCAGCCGGCCGCACTCGCGTGACGGCAGGGGGCTCGCAAGAAGTCTCCTCCACACTCTGCAGGGTGTGGTCCTTGGGGGCCTGTTCCACCTGGGCCTCCTCCTGAGTCACCTCCAGGCTATGCTTACGTGTACACAAGTGCTTCTTATCACCCACATAGGATGGGGAGAGCTTCTCCTCTGACTGGACCCTTTTGAGGAGAGGCGAGCGGGGGGGCTCTGCGCTTTTGGGCCGTGCCATGTGGCGGACAATGGTGGGGGGAGAGTGCATTTTGGCAGGGAAGGCCTGGGTTGTTTTGGAGCTACCCAGCGAGTGACTGAGCAATGGGGAAGGTGAGCGCTGAGGGGAGGTGGGCTGGGGAGTAGGAGAGGGCGTACGAGCCAAGGGGGACAGCGGGATGCTGCCTGCAGATTTCCGGCGGCCCTGCCGAAGCCGCTGGCCCGGCAGCTTGGGGCCCAGGCCGTGCAGGGTGCTGGGCCGGATGTGGCCAGAGCCCGCAGGCGAATTGGGGCCACTGGAACTGGGAGAGCTGCTCTGGGATGAAGTTCCACCTTCGGCAGAGGTAGAATGAAGGGAGCTCATTATATGATCAAAATTAGCACTGTGTTTCCAATTTTTTATCTAATTGTTTTAAATCTTCTAAACACAAGACAAGCTTTAAATATTTGATTTTATTATAAATTGCTAAAAACTTACTTTGTTTATTGTCTATTAACCAGATAATGTGGATGCTGATAATGGAAAGGCAGCTTATCAGTCACCATTTAATTAAAGCACTTGACTGCATGGCGAAAGAGCAGCTCACCGGACTGGTTGAAGTCAGGGGTGGAGCGAAAGGCTGCCGTGGGTGAGCGGGGCGACAGGCTGTGGGTGGGGGAGCCAGGCAGGCTCTCGCCAGAGGATAGCGAGCGGTTAAGGGAGGAGAAGCTCCTGCTGGTGTGTAGGAGGGGAGAGGGCTGCATGGTGAAGCGCCGGAGCAGTGACCGCCGCCTGTGGCACAATTGGGAAGGAGCCCGGTTGAAAGCCAAGGTCCTCGAAATCATGCCATACATGGGATCTTCACTATGGCTGCAAAATTCTGGGAATTTTGGAATTTTTGGGAAAGTTGGAAATTTCCCATGGGAATTAATGGGAACGTTAATTGGAATAAACTGGAAATTTGCAAAATTGCAGGGTAGCTTATACCAGGAAGCTTAAATTCAGTTGAAAAAAGCATTTTGACAGCACAAATAGTGATATCATTGTGTATCCATGTGCTTGAGAGTACTTATGTGTACATAAAAACACCCAAAATATGTATCTGCATCAAAAAGCACTGCTTTAAGTCATGTTCTATGTTGTATTATTCATTCTGTTTACTTTCTTTGTCGTATCTGATAGCTCGAATTCAGTTCCATGGAGTTCAATATTTCCAAAATTCCCCAGCTTAACTTTCAATGTGAAGTATCTGGAAAGTTCCTGAAATGTTCTGCCCCTTTGCAATTCTACTTCCCATGGAAAGTTTCTGGAAGGTTTTCAGAAATGTACTGAAAATTTTCTGCCTCTTTGCAACCATAATCTTTGCTTAATCTTTGAAACACATGATTGTAACATAACACTGCAAGTGCATTATATAAATGACAAGTATGGTCAAAACATGAGTTGCATAGTTACAGCATTATTATTTTTCAAAGGGGATAAAGCTGTTTTACAATACACAAATTATGAAACCCATGCACATCTCTTCTGTAAATTGAGAGCCCTCTGTAACAGTAAGAGCTCCATCTCAAACAATGTAATTAGAAGAGTAACTTGGAGTCAGCCTGATTAGACCAGAACTGTCAGCTACACCACCATCAGCACGAGTCCCAGTTAAATTGATCACTAGTGCCACGCTACTCCATCAGTTAACTCATTAAATGTTGTCAACTCGTTTGACAAATGGATGGCCAGGACTTATAACACCATGGAAACTGGAGTCACATTAAGTTGGCATGCCGTCAGTCATGGCTTTTGGTTTTCACACTTAGAAGTTGCAAGACAGGATCCCACAAGACAGCATCTGTGCACAGTGTGTGTCACAGATGTACTGCCGCAGAGGATTGTTTGTCAGTGTGCTGCTAATTCATTTGTAAGTTCATTTTTTTACATGACAAGTCTAGCATAAATCCTAAACCGCAAGTCAAAGACAGCTTCACTAACTTGCACTCTTTAACAGCAGAGTACCCTCACACCGAGCACGTACCTTTCCTGGGTCTTCTCTTTTTTGGGCTTCTTTGTCCTCCGTACCATCTTGCTTCTGTAACTGTTTCTCCTGGCTGGTCCAGTTTTTATTGTGGTGTTCTCAAATGGGGTTGTCGAAATGGCCACCTTATTACCACTCTGAGGCCAAGAACAGGTGTTAAATTAATTCATATTTCAATCAACAAAGTTTTGCAAAGACGACTAACAGCACAAACATTCAAAATGAAGAATCTGAAAGGTTACTTCCAGGGATGACATTTTATTCCCTTCTGAAAATACTCTATGTGGTCTTCTAACTGCTGGATACATTTGGAAATAAACATGAATCTTACTGCTTCTAAAACAGTGTTTCCGAATCCGGTCCTCTGGGACCCACGGCCGGTCCATGTTTTTGGTTCCTCAGAGTTCTCTACCAGAACATTTTTGCTCCCTCCCAGCTCCCAAAAACCTTGACTGTCAGAGTTCCTGAGGACTGGACTGGGAAACACTGCTTCTAAAAGGCTGTTGATCTGCCACTGGTGTGTGCGTGTGTGTCTGACACTCAGGTCCTGCACCTTCAGCAAGAGCTCCACCACCTCTGTGTGTACCAGGCCATGCACGGACTCCCCGTTGACGTGCGTGATGAGGTCACCCGCCTTTAGGCCAGCTGAGTGAGCTGGACCACGCTCCTCCACATTCTGAAAGATCAGTGGATCAATCATTAACCCCCCTGAGGGTGAACCCATCTCAACAGATGTTTACAATTCTGCCCAGTGCTTCTATCAATAAGACTCTAACAGGGTAGACATAAAATGGCAGGCCGGCTGGAACTCTTTACCCAAACCATGTGGTAGACCGTGTAGACGTCGCTGTCACAGGCATACACCCGAATGGCCCTCAATGTGAAGCCAAACTTCTTCCCAGAGCTGTGGATGATGATTGGCTGCTGAGGGCTGCTGGTACACAGCGAGGAATCTCGGCTGGGAGAGGAGTCTCTGGAAGATGGATCCGAGGAAAGCGAATAGGGGGATAGGGGGCTGCAGAGGGGTGATGCCCCAAGCACATCTGGGGGAAAAAAAGGTCTGGTACATCAATCAGAGCACCAAATTGGTTTCAAAGTTAGACTCACATTGAAAAAGTGTTTAGCTGTCATCTTTACAGAGAAAGTACAGCATTTTCCAAGTGACCAGTACTATTCATCATCTGTGCAGGCTAACATCAAATAAGCACAATCATTTCGCACCCTCCGTATCCCTCCTCATCTCATACACAATTTCTGGGAGACTCAAATCAACTTTCCACAGCACACAGTGCACCTCTCATGACTCACCTCCCGGGATCATGAGCGAGAGGGCGCTGGCAGACACGGACTTCGGCACCTTGCTGGTGGTTTTTGGTTGCTTCTCTGCTCCATCGGCAGGATGAGCCCCCAGCTCTGCTGCTGATTTAGAGTTATCAGGACTCTCCGCTCCCTCGGCCTGAGAGTGAAGCTGGTCCAGATGTTCTGAGAAGCTGCCTACATGTAGTTAAGTTACAAAAACCAAGGGTAATACCATGAGACTCTGATTTCTAGGACAGTACCCTGAGCCATGGTTTTCCAGGACAGCACCATGAGCCATGGATTATTGGGACAGTGCCATGAGCATTTCTGAGAGAAGGCTAATACGCGTGACTATTTCACAGCACAAATCCTTTGCAAAATTACACCAACACAGAGCACATTGAAGCAACCAATGGCTAGAAGGTGGATGAATCACCTTACACCTACAGAAAAAAATACTCCACAGGTAGCAACATACCAGAGAGCGTCGAGCCACTGAGGGCATCTGGGGTGGTGGCATCAGGCTCTTCCTGTGGCGGCCCCCCGATGGTGAAAGTCACCTTGCTAGGGTCTCCTCGTCCAGGGGATTCCTTTTCCTCCTCAGCAGAGATAGCAAACCTGGGGAGCTTGCTGAGACTTGTGTTCTGCGTGTCTGACGACTGGGACAAGGAGGGCCTGGGAGCAGAAGGAGAGACAGGCATTATGACGAGAAAAAAGGAAACGTGTTACACAAATAACATTGAAGTGAACTGAAAAAAACAAAGAGCCGGAGGACACTAGCACTGTGGACCAGTGTCCAATCGTCCATTTCAAACATGATATTTCTGGTTCAATCTTCCACAGAAATGAACATCCATCCATCCATCATCTGCACACCCAGGACAAGGAACCGGTGGGCTCACATGTCTGTGAAATCTGGCGTCCAGCTAAGAGAGTCTGCATTCACAGGGCTCTCATTAGGCACCTTCTCCTCAAGCTCGCTCTTCTCCTCCAGCTGCCCACGGGATAAGTCCAGGCTGCTGTATACCTACAGCCCAAGTGACCCCCCCAGGCATCATTAGGAATTGCACTCAGTCCACACTGGCACTTCGAGCTCTCTGACTCCAGACCACCACCTGTCTGCCCTCAGACCTCTCTTCACTACTCCATTGCTGCTAGTGTTCTCTACATGTTTATTTTTTTAAAAAAAAAAAAAAAAAACCAAACAAACAAAACAACATTTGAAAAAATATTCTGCTCTGCACCGTTAGTATTTTTGGTCAGCACACAACTAAAACTAGTAGAAATGTTTAAATACACACGTGGACAAAATTGTTGGTACCCTTCAGTCAATGAAAGAAAAACTCACAATGGTCACAGAAATAACT
>JAODKF010000126.1:2113906-2127715 GCA_026779585.1 Mormyrus proboscirostris | reverse complement strand
GTGTGTGTGTGTGTGTGTGTGTGTGTGTGTGTGTGTGTGTGTGTGTGTGTGTGTGTGTCTGTGTGTGTGTGTGTGTGGCTCCACCCTGCCTGGTTGTGAAAACACCACCACACTTAATTTCAACATTGAGCTTGCATTCAATGCGCCGCTGTACCCAACCAACATTTCACTTAAACATGCCAAGATCCAAATGGCTAAACACCACTAGTTCTGCAATGTTTACAAATGTTTTATTCCCCAGTTATTAAAACTAGGGATAGGCCAATTCACACTATTTCAGTTCCAATCGGATCCTGATACACAACTGCTGAAACAGATACAAGACCTCTATTTATTTAATTTTCATACAATATCTACTTGCTTAGATTGCTTAGATCATTTGCTTTGTCTCATATAATTGCGTGTGCTTTGTTTAGTGGGATTTTCCACTAAACATCACTCCCACCTCTCAAAATTTGTTTTTATAAAGATTGCAATTCGCTGTACTACTAGTCGCTGTTAAATCTATAAAATACTTCCAGATTGTCACCCTCATCCAAAGTTCTTACGCTTCTTGTACGTCATACATACGCATGACGTCACAGTGGGCAGAAGTCACTGCGCTCGCACCCACTGAGTGGCAGCAAAACTGAGTGGCAGTGATAGCACTCAGCTTGAATGCCATAAAAACACATCTAAAATTGGGAAGAGCTGTCGTGTGATTAACTGTGCAAACAGATTTAACACAAAATAGGAGCTCTCTTTAGAGACTGCCAAAAACTATACAAGTAAGAATCGGACATGGATCGGACACATATGGCCAATACCCGATCCAAATATCAGTTCAGTGCATCTCTAAGACACCACATATATTTTATAAAAAAAAAAAAAAATAACTAAACTAACTAACTGGATGGCATCTGTTTGAGGATCATCTAGACTAAAGTAACCACGAGGCACCGCTCCATTAGTGTTCCAGAGACCAGTACCAAGTACTTCATATTTTCTCCACCATTTATTCTTACTCGCAGCATCTTTTAGGTATATGATTGCAGTATTTCATGCTATTTGAAAAGCACAGGATCTCAAGAGAATTCATGGGAGATAATTGTACTAAGCAGAGACAAGGTGCATCATGGGAGACACCAGCAGGGATGACAAAACTTCAAAAGTAGCCTAGAGATTTTGAAGGGATGCTCTAAAAATCCGTGTTGAAGTCTCACTTGAAAGGCCAGGCTTTTGAAATGCCGCTCACTATTCCTGGTGGGGGTGGCACAGAGTGATATATGAGAATGGGAAAGGGAAATGGGAAAGGCGGACACAGATGGCCGCAGGGGGTGCTGATGTGAAGCCCCCACTGAGCACTGGGATGACTGTCCTCTGAAGGCCCTCCAGCAAGCCAGCATCACAGAGGGGTCGCTATGGTGACATCCTCCGGTCCGACATCAAAGCCAGCCAACGGCAAACCACCTTCTCCTGAGGCTTCATTAATAATTCTCTTTATTTTGCCCTCCTTCCTTAGTAGTTCACCCACCCTAAGATCAAGCAGACATTAGGAACATGGGCATACAGTGCTGACATGGAGAAGTGAGGAGGGCCCATGAAAGACGCAACGCAGCCCTTTAGCTCCTCTGAACAAACAACAGACAAATCGAACAGTTCAGCGTCGTTCAATGTCTGCACCCACACTCTTCAAACCCTTAACCTGGTACACAATATAAATACTGCGCAACTGTAGAAGAACGTAGTGCAAGAGGGAACTCAAAGGGATGTACATAAATAGTGTTACTTTCTAAATACAGGAACATACACTTCAGAAGTTTCTGGCCCAGATTAACCAACATTAACACAAAATAACTCCAGACTAAGTAGATGCTACAAGTAGCAGAAACTTGACAGGTCCCACCTGCCAATGAGCACTGCCATTGTTAGCATTTGTTTAAGAGTGATTAATAATTCTGAATTACTACTGATGCTTAGTTCAGAAGTTAAAGGACATCTGTAATTATTGATGTACTGTACACCCTACAGAAATGGTAATTATGATGCAAGAAATCATTTACATACTTTTACCAGCTGAAGCGACCAAAACAACCTGAATACAAAAGATAACACGCTGAAGAAATGGTACAAAATCATGAAATGAGAACCAAGAGAGCAATTAATCTAAAATTTTGGGACATTTCATTTAATTTATCATAAACAAGACTAGCTGCCAAGGGTGGACTGTTCTTGGGAAGATACAGAGTCTTATGAACTGGAAAACTAACATCTCAAACACCATGATTCAGACTAGACCAAACCACACCCAACAGGATGAACACCAAATGCGGGTGGGAGGTGGATCTCGAAAAGTCTCCTGCTTTGAACGGTTTAATTAGCTACATGGTGGGGAAATTCCCCTTTAGAATCTATTATACACTCTGACCAGACACTTTTCTCCAAGTTGGCCAACACCACCTGCCAATTTTATGCATCAAAAGAGGACTTAATCAGAGCAAATACCTGTGACTACTAATGAACTGAGACTCCAAATGGCAGACAGACCTTCTTGAGAATATCCTATAGCAGTAAGGCAGCAAGAGGCCTCACACTGTGTGGGTACAGAGAGCGAAGGCCAGCCTTAATGCTGATGAATGGCTTCCAACAGCCCTATGTTCAGGATTTATGAGAAAGTTCATCTGTGAATAATTAATGAGGGGGAAAAAGGCCTGCCGGTGCGCAAAAGCGTGCACATTCATTTTACATTAAAAAAAAAAAAAGAACTCTTTCAAGTGCATGTTCCATGAAAATGAGATAAGAAACATAAATAAAGAGTTAGGCTTTTCCATTCACCTGCTCAGACTTGGACTGACTGAGCTGCACCCCCAGTATAACCTAGGAAGGTACAGACATGGCATGTGGAAAGAAAAGGTAAAATGAAGAGTCATATTTATAGCAGACAGTCCCAGTTTGTATATTTAGTCCTCAGTAGAAATGACCCATTTACCCACTACAGTTAAATCTCGGTAAGTTCCCTAAAAGGCATCGTAACTTTTTGTCAAACACAGCAAACAAGTGATATTTTGCACACACTATACACACACATACACGTAATAGTGTAATACACTAAAATAACGTTGTTACACATTTATACAAAAGGTTATAGGCAGGTCAGTTCAGTAGCTCGTCTGACCAAGTACAAAATTTGTCTGACACCAAACCGACTGTCAGAATAGTATCTGAGAATCTGAGCAGTGAAGTGACTTACGATTAATTGGTAAAAGCGCTTGAAAATCGCGGTGGACTTCCTGAAGAAGAAGCCCTCGGGGGAAGCTTCCTGACGCAGCATTTGTGCATGTCAGTGTCTGCGCACCAACTACACGACCAGCCATCAGACTATATAAAGATATCACCAAGGAGGCTAGGAGTGATTCAGGAGAAAATAGATTTGATGCGTGTTTTTTTTTTTTTTTTTATTTTTTTTTACTTTATTCGGAATTGGAGTTGCTATCCTGATGCAGGCAGTAAAAGCACGTGAGGGTGCAAACACACACAGCACAACACTGGCTGTTTGTTACTAAGCAGCAGGAGAGCATTCAGAGCTCAGCAGGCTAAATTAAGGGCACCGTGCCCTTACTGATCACACAAGCTCAACAGATCACACGTCAGAACGACTCTTCAAACACCCTCAAAAGTACTGAATGAGGCACGACAACTAAACCATTTGTTTTTCATAATTTCATAATTTAATAAAGCCATCATACCAAACACCTATATATTTTAATAGATTGATATCTTTAGGGGGGGGGGGGGGGGGAATTAATATTAACCATATTGGCATTTTAGTACAACATATGTTGTTGATAATTTCGCCCACACATCGACGCCTGTGAATTTCCAGTCTTCTTTCCAGGGATGCCTTCAGAGACCAGGTCGAGGGTTTTAGGATGGATCAGTAACAAGACTTCAGACAAATGCAGAAAATTCCTCATTACATGACAAGAGACTAGGCTGAGATTGTTCTCTGCAAGAGCAGTATGTGCACTGAACAGTACAGCGAACAAAGCCTGCATGCACTCATGCTCCTATCAGCCCATCAGTGAGGGCAGGATCATCTTGGGCGAGCTGCAGTTGGAAACCCTCGAAAGGAACTGAATAAGGCTATCTGTACGGCCCTCAGCAAGTCCAGTCTTTCGTGCTGCCAAGCATCAATATTCTCAAAGCAGATGGAGATGGAGCTCTGGGCTAATTTTCTATAAGCTCTTCATCAAGGTTAATGACTCACTGAACGGTGGCTTTTAAGAGGCCTAATGACTTCGAAGTCCTTCAAGCAGATGCAGAAGTCCCTTCACCTGGAATGAACATTTGATCTAAAATCAAAACTATTTAAAAAAATAAATAAATAAAATAAAAAAAAAAAAATTGCATATCGCATAATTGCTGATGTCACTAAAATAAATGCATCTGTCTTTAGAACCATGGGAAATTATTATTAAATTGTATTTAAATCATATGACAGCAAACAAGGAAACATTGAGCAGAGATAAATCAAGGTCTAAGACCAAAAAACACTGTTGCACTACTGTTACGGAACAAACATTGATGTTTACCTATTTTGTGTTTCACACATATGAATAGCTCAGCAGTTAGACCCCTCCCCCCCCACCCCAGCAAACAGCAGCCTGGCTGCATTTAAAAATCTCCTCACTGTATACAAACATGCCATCAGAGAAGCACCAAGTTTGTCATTTTAGGTTTCCACACGTCTCCTCGCCCTTAAACAGCTGCCATTCATCCGTCAAATACATGACTCCTCCGCACGCACGACTCGTGTCATTCGCCAACGGGTTTTGGTAAGAATGGCAAAGACATAAAGGGGGCATTCAGCAAGCCGTGGTGGCCGAACAGCATCTCAGAACCGTAGGGTGTGAAGTTAAGCACGTTAGCCAGCTAGCCAGCCCGGGGCCCACTTCCCCATTTAAGAAACCCTGGCGAGGGCCCGGTATTCAAGCACATTTGGCACACAGAAAGTTCAACACAAAGCAGCTCTGGAGAGCATTCAGATCAGCCCTTCTGTCAGAGCAGCTTCCCCGCAGCTCTAGATTCAATTAAAAAGTTCTGTACACAAGGACGCGAGCCTTGTGCCTTAAGGAGCACGTCCCGGCTCTGAAGGGTGAGGTGAAGGCCGCGCTGGCCAGGAAGCTGCCGCTGCCGGTCAGTGCAGCGCGATGCATGCAAAGCGATTCTTCCACTGCTTACACAGGAGCAGAAAAACAGCGACACACAGCCGCTGCGAGAGCACGAAGCATGACCCGCCCCCCCAGCGCCGCCATCGATCCCTGCATTATCCACGGATGGAGAGGCAATCTCCTCGGCAAAGGGTGCGATTCCTTCTGATCCATGTGGCGAGGCACTTCAGCTTTCCGTGTGAATGGAGGTGGGGTGTGACATATTTATCAACTGTCGGCTTAAAGGACCTCTGGAATGATGGGGTCGGACTTTTCCAGAAAAACAATACATTCTGTGGGAGAAAGATTGTGTCCCTTCTAATGAGACGGTGCTTCGTTTCAGACAGTGGATTTCACAGTCAACACAAAAGGGAAACGGGGGGGGGGGGGGATAAAAATAAATAAATAAAAATACAGAATGACTAATATTAATAAAATATTAAGATTCGCCTTATACAGCACCACCAATTAACTCTCCACAGCATTTCATAGTGAAAACATCACAACCGTCGCAAAGTGCAAATGTCGGGCAAGTTTTGTCTGTTCTCAGAATGAATCTTCATAGGCGAGTTGTTGACAAACAAGCAAAAAGGCATCCAGCAACAACTGTCTCTATAAGACATGTATAAGGAAAGCATACTGCTGTTCGAGGACACATTTGTTCAAATGGAAATGAGCATAGTCTGAGTTCATTTTTTTAAAACATACTCCAGAATTTAATCAGTTCATGCAATGTACAATTTCATACAGTTGCTCAAAAATATGAAATTCAAGGCAGACGAGTGCTGAACAAAATTACTGCCCTCTCGCCACCGCCCCCAGCCCCTCGAAGCGTCGCCGGCTTCAGGAAAGCCCATTCCAATCACTGATTGACTTCAGAGCTTCATTACTCCCTCTACTATGGAGCTACTGGACGTGAAATATGAGGGCTTAATCCCGGAAGGAGATACTGCGCTGGTTAATGCTACCATCGGGAAACATGGCAGCAGGTCACGCGTGGATCTCCCCACCTCGTCCCCAATCAATTTCAGGCGACTCTGCACGTGTGCTCCCATTCGCTGGGGAGAGGACCAATAAGTGAGTGTGTGACGTTTGCCAAGAGCGGTACTCATACTGCTAGATTATCTGAGCCTTGACCAGATAGATAGCGAGGGTCTGTCATGGGGTGAATACAAATAAACAAAAGAGAATCAGATAGTGTCTCGAGTCAATAAAAGGGTCTCGAGATATTGGCAAATCTTTGGAAGTCACCTCATTCCATCAGGCTCCCGGCGAACAGGTACCGTCCTTCCTTTGGTGTGAAAATTGAAATCTAGAGCCATGAAGAGGGGGTGGGAAAACAAGATGTTGAAAATTTCATTTCAACGGCTCCTGAAAACTTATAACTGGTTTGCAGTTGGACATTTGAATATGAAAGCCCAAAGCTCAATGGTCTCCTATGAATGGATCCACTGCATATAACAAACTTCTACAAAACTTAAAAAAATATATATATATACACATATATATGGCAGGAATATGGCATGTACAGATCTGAGCAGTCAGTAATAATATCGACTAACAGCTTTATGATACAACCTAGAATTTGTTTACCACACTACCTTGGAATAAATACAACACGCAGAAGGCAAAATACTTTTTATAAACTAGATCATAAAATATGCATTCCTCCCATTACTGAAGCTATGATGGTTTTTCAAGCTCACAGTTAAGCCCGATTTTGAATGCAGACATCCAAGACAATAACCTGAAAGACAGCGGGAAGCACAGCTTCTTTACAAAACTCCATTTAAAAGTGCGGAAAAGGTCAAATCGGGGGCTTTAATGGTGTAACACTACCACTGACTGACAGCTAGCAGCTAAGCCTTAAGTATGGCTAGTATGGCCACATATTCACTTCCATTTAGGCTAAACTTGTAGTGACCAACACATTAAGAGTGAAATTCAGTACTGCATTCAGTACCAGTGTAATAATTTTACTACACAGGTCTGTTATGAACATTATGTCCTTTTTCAAGTTATTCGCAGAGCTAACGGCCGTTTCAGTCTACGGAGAAAACATGCATATTAAAATCACAAAAAATAACAATATAATTACGGTTTAGTAATCTGTAAAATGCTAACATATGGAGCAGTCTTAAGGTAAAAAATGAAATAAATGCACAGTCTGAATTGGTCTGACACTATATTCATACTGTACAGATTACGAGCTGAGCTTCAAAACATCTGGGAACTTAAAGGGATGAAAGAACTGGGCTTAATTCTCATTCCGGACTTTAACCTTAACTTAAACTAGTCCTCCCAATTATGCAAAAAAGGTCCTCAGCCTTTTCGCTTTTGAAAAGTCTTCTGAGGTTAATATTCCTGTTTTTATCATTTTGATCAGTTATGAGGAACACTAACCAGCCTACAAATAAAAGCGGCCGGAATTTTGACCAGATGAATCGATATAATCCCACTACACCCAAACTGCTCAGTCTCACAAACGGATCCTGCTGCTAAATCACATCACTTCCGGTTTAATTCGACATCCTCTCATCATCAGCCGCACATGGAGGGATCCCCTGAAAATAACACGGCTCGTCTGTGACACTTCTGGGAGTGCAGCGTAATGATAGCAGGTAAGACAAGGAACTGGGCAGCATCAGCGTGACCAGTAAGGAGCCAGACGAAGGGTGGGAAGACACAGGGTTCATCTGGGCACCTGAGCACTGTGTAAGTTTGGTGAAGCAGAGCAATGCTCTGTCAGTATGGTGAATCACACCACAGTTACATTTCACTCTAATGGTTCAAGGTTACGCCGAAGGGCATGCATTTAAAGGCACTGCAGCTTGTTTTTCTTGGCCTAAACCAATTTGAAACCCTGACCTACTTGAAGACTATCCTCCAAAATACACACGCTGTTATTCGCGAGTAGTTTTTAGATACTGGAGTCACACACCCTCAATCTCGGCGTGTGACAAGCTGACTTTGAGGAGACTGTGGTTACAGAAAGGCCCTGCATGTCTCAGCTTTTAAAAGCACTTGCAGTGACGTCATGAAACACAGTTTGTATGACCCAGGAGACCAACTTGATAAAGCTACAGTCCATTTGGTCTAAGCGTCAACATGCAGCGTCAAAACTATATCCCCAAAAATAACTGAATTTCTGAATATCGTGAACGAAACACACACATCTCCGCTAATCTATTCTTGGCACCTTTTTAAAATTCAGGTAACATTTTCCCACATCAGTCTTAACTGATTTTAGTGGGAGATGAGCGGAGCACGTTGGCTGCATTTGTTCGTTTTCATTTATTTTAATCCTACCCTCACCCCATCCCGGCACCCTGAAATTAGAATTTCATGAATGTCTCACTTCTGCTTTAGTGGTTTTGTTGGTTAAGAAGCACAAAGCACTGTTCTGCTTCTCAGCGGGAGGCCTGCGCGGCTCAGCGTTTGTGCGGTGTACCACAGTAATGCCGTCACGCCGGAGCACCACCAACCGGCCACCGCTTCCGACTGGTTGAGCCCAGCAACAGTAAACAAATGGCTACCACGGACACGCCCAGCGGAGCTCAATACTACGACAACCACTCGCACAAAAGTTTCCACAACCTGAGCCAACCAGAGCACATGAGACAGAATTCCGGAATGCAATAGGATCACGCCAGCCCCACGAGCAGATATATCCGCTGCTACCAGCCATGCACACCCAGACATTACACAAGAGGATAGATGATCAAACACAAATGTGGCAACGCCTCCCATGAAACCAGACCAACCCTGCACCTGAACAGTGACCCTTTGCAGGCCGCTCCAAGCCGAGAGCCCTGATATACAATCGACGACGCCTAAAGCCCTTTCACTTGTAACCATTTTGAGTTTTGATAAGACTCATGCCGTGTTGTCAGCGAAACGTCAGTGTTTGTGAAGCCCTATGCTAGCTGGGACAAACGCAAGGCTCCCTGTGACCCAGCACTGGGTAAGCAGTTACGGAAAGTGGATTGAATTACCAATGGATGGACGGAGAGCCAGCTGGCTATTTCCAATATGCAACAGACACACCCTGTTATCAGTTCAAAAAATTCAATTCAACGCTTTAAATTGACTGGGAAAAAAATGATAAATAAATCCTTTCCCTTACCTCCCCCACCTATAACGCAACGGTTCATTTTTATAATTTAAATCAATGGTTGCCCTTACTGACTGGAGGAGGGGAGAAGAAAAACAAGTGCATGTGCCAAGTGGAAGCGATTCGCTCCCAACTTTCAGCAAACTTACGGCAACATAGATCAGGCAAACTGTCAAGCACAAGAACATTAACATGCGGGGCCATCCACTTCATCGGTTCACAAGGGCCGCGAAAGAAAAGTGGAATTCCTACCGGCATGACTGCAGACTCTTGATTATTATTATAGTAGTATACAAGTTCAAGGCTTCATAAGACGGCAGAAACTAAATCATCTAAACGAATAGAAGACGAAGACCATGACTGACAGATTGCTCTCTAATATAGCAATGCTGTGGGTTGGGTTAAAATAAATGAGTGTAACACAATTTTGTCACAGAAATCAGCACAGTTCTGAGATTCAGAACAGACAACCCTAAATTCATTCAGGACCAATATTAATATGCACCTAGTGTTGCAGAAAAATTGAGTATGTGTTTGACACTGAGCTAAATTGATTTGCTGCAATTCCACTCACAAATGCGAAGCTTCTGACCAATGAGTGCATCCTCTACACTGAGCTGCATGCTTTATTGGGGTTGCTCCATTGACACCCGTTTATAAAGCCTTCGAAGGTTCCGGCCGCAGCAGCCCGCAGCCGGTGGCGGCCGGCAGGAGTCTCACCGGGCTTCACGCATCACTTACGCTCACGTGTGGTCAGTGGGGTTGTGATTAGACTTGCAAAGGCACGGAGGTGAAAGTGCCTCCAGCGCCATGACAGCATCCTGTGGTCTCATCCACAGAAATGCCACCAGTTACCCAAAACCCCAGAAGCTCTGCTGCTGCTAGACTGCAGCCGACCTTTGGTGAATCCGGAGCAGACACCCAAACACGGCTACAAAAGCAAGCATCAACAAAAGGACAGTTTTAATAAACAATACATTATTCTTTACTGAACTTTTCTGTTTCTTTAATAAAAGAGGAGAACGGCAGGCTATCCCAAAACATCGATGTACTGGTGGTGTGAATATGCAACCTGACAGCTATACTACATGTCTCAGACATAACCCTGGGGAACCCAGAACACCTTACCATTACAGGAAAAATATGTCCATTGGCTAAAATGATCATACAGACCCAGTGAACTCAAACAGCTGTTTTGTAAAAATAGCCCTTTCTCAGTCCATGTTATGAATGTGCCATATACAACCCACTGGACTGATCATGCTGTTCCAACTTAATTTCACCTATAAAATAAGGAAAGAATACAAGTAAAAACCAAATCTTTGCAACATTCTCATTTTCATAATGCAGTTTTATTATTGAGTTTTACTTTTCATCATTCACCATGTGCTGGCAATAAAACACAGGCTTCAAACATGCCAACCCATCAAGAAACAGGTCAAGTGAACAGACCTGCGAAAAGGTGTACTACACTCAGAACGTTCACTTGTGGTGGGTTGTAAGGACTGGTACACCACCTGTATTCCCTCTGTTTTTGTCTGAGGCTGATGTTGGGCACATGGAACATGATCAGCACAGTTGCCAGAAAAGTTTCAAAACATCCAAAACCTAGCTGTACATGTTCTATAACATCTAAACATTATAACTGATGCTGCAAAATTTCTGCCACTTACCTATTCACAGCTTGACAGCTGAATCTTTGCAGCATGTACAGCATGGGGGCCATATTTATCGTTGAAAAAAAATCTGGTTAATTCAGTGAGTAATCACTAAATGTCACTGTTACTGGGTCGTATATGGTACAATGGGCTGTAAAGCAAAAAAAATCTTAATTTTGATGAGTGGGTTGAAATAATAGGAAGGGTCATATATGACCCCATGGGTCCCCCAGGCATAAGGTCATCTTTATTTGCAACACAGAATTAAAAGGTGTAAAAAAGAGCAACGGCCAACGGGCACTGAAGAACAGGAGCAAGGGGGCAGGTTCAACCACATTTGTACACCTGGACATGGTCTGCCATATTGTTCCCATTATTTAAAATCAGGGGTGGACAATCTTATCCAGAAAAGGATGGTGTGTATGCGCATTTTTGCTGTAACTCCGTAATTAAATTACTAATCAGAGGACTGATTGGCTGAAGAGTCTCACACCTGGGTTTGAACAGCTGACATAAAGGTTATCTAAAAACCTGCATACATGCCGGCCCTTTGTGGATAAGATTGGCCACCTCTGGGGAAAAAAAAAAAAAAAATCCAGTTTAAAACTAACAAATTTTATTGCGGCTCAAACATCAAGGTTCTGCTTATACCTGATACACATTTTCCCTGCTCCAAGCTGAAGGATAAAGCCCCCCAACCCTGCTGGAGTGGGGGATGGGGGGGGGGGGGGGGCAGTTTTCCTGTCAAAAAGTCCATGAAGTGCAGGCCATCGAGATGCAAAGAGAGAAGTCGGACGTTGTGCTCCCCTTCAGAAGCCGAAAGCGCACAAGCAGGGGAGCAGTAGCTAATTAACGGGGACCTCTCGCCGTTTCCAGTTTGGCTGCCTGCGATAAATGCCCACGGCCATTTTGGGAGGCGTTAATGGGCCCTAGAAGTAAATCCTGCTCAGCATCTAAAACTGGGATTTGACAGCATGCAACAAAGCTAAATTTTAAATTCAAATTTCATAATTAGAGAGGGGAAGTAATAACCTTAAAATGTCGAACCGCTGCTTTCAGTTTGTTCAAACGAAATAAATGCTCCTTTATCACAATCTCAGACTAGCAGGCATAACCTTCTAATTTATGAGACAATTACTTCTGAAACATAAAAAGGTGCTTAAATTTTAATGAGCGAGCGGAACTTTCAAAACAAACAACTAATCAAACTATAAACTCTGCAAAAATGCCAGCTGAGCATTATGCCGACCTCGAATGCCCTTTGACAACAATGACCCCTAGTGCTAGACTGACGCTAACCTCAAAGAGATCACTGTAACCCTCACTCCGAATGAATGAAATGCTCCTCCAGAGGTTAAAGAAATAAGACTGCCTATTAACATCTCTCGATCGCTACGGGCTTCGGCTGGCAGGGAAAAGTTCAGTCTCCTTTGGAGTTTGCTGAAACCATGTCCCATTACCCTCTAAAACTGTAACACCACCTGCCTTTGTTAGACGTGATACACGAGCAGAGAAAAAAAAAAAAAAGTGCAAGACACCAAAGAGGCAGCTCATCTCGAAAAAGATGATCACGGTTACGTGCACACTCATCGTATACAGTGTGTGGGTCGTGATCAGACTTTGACGACAGCTCTGACCAGTAGTGTCACAGACGGACACTGCTGACAAAGCTGAACAAAAACACACAGATTCAGAGCTAATGGCAAGTCATCTAAGTGATTTAACGAGGGACACACACACACACACACACACACACACACACACACACACACACACACCACAGCATTAACCACTACTGCTCTCATCTAGCAACAATTGTTCACACTCGGAGACAAATCATTTCACACGCAGACTTAATCCAATTTCACCACAGTGGTGTATGACTCTACAAACTACAGAACGTCCACAAATGCACCGACAGACTGTTAGACTCTTATCTAAGGATACAAATCGCAATAAGCCCAGCAGCCGAATGCCCTCACCGACGGGCTGAGTTCCTGAGCGTCCACGCGCTGAGAGCTGTGGCTCCCCACACAGCCGGATAGCGACGCAGAAAAGCTGCTGGACTTGCCGGCAGCAGGCTTCACACCGAATCACCTCCCCCCCCCCCGTACCTGCAGCCCCCGCCTCCTCAGGATGCTGGACTCGTCCATGCTACCTCGCAGCTCCCCCAGCTGCCTCCCGTCGCCGGACAGCCATGCTGCACTGCCTCGCCAGATCCGCCACGCTAATTCTGAGCCCCGCAGCTGCTCAGTGCTTATATGACGGCGTGTCTGATTGGTGCGGGAAAGTCAGCTGACACCTACTCCCCCCCCCCCCCCACACTATACCCTCCGTGGGTGTCCTCTCTAACTTCAGAATAGTGAAAGAGAGAGAGAGAGAGAGCCAGCTCTGATTCAGCGCTGTGGCGGGGGGGTGTACGAGCCCCCCCCATCCCCAAGAGAGCCATGGGCAACCGTGAGAAAAGGAGGAAATCCTGCCCCGTGTCTGTGCAGCTCGGCCAACAATGCGGCCGGCATCCTGCAAGCCCGCAGACAGCCGACACTACTCAGCCTCACTCCTCCTCCCGGACCCCAGCCCCCCCCAACCCCGACGGTGCTCAGTGCCGCTGGGGAGGGGCCCTGACACTGCATGGGGACAGCAGCTGTGCTTAGGCAGGAAGCTCAACAGCAGCAGCATTACGTGGGGGGGTGGGGGGGTGGGTGGTACAGCTGGGCAGACAGTTCCCCATGGACCACCTCCCTCGGAGATGAGACGAAAAATAAGCCCCACCAGCCGGGGGGGGGGGGGGGGGGGGGGGGGGGGGGGGGGGGGGGGGGGGGGGGGGGGGGGGGGGGGGGGGGGGGGG
>JAODKF010000126.1:2081621-2096360 GCA_026779585.1 Mormyrus proboscirostris | reverse complement strand
CACACACACACACACACACACACACACACACACACACACACACACACACACACACACACACACACACACACACGGGGCGGCCCCTGCTGCATGGCACAGGCTGCAGGCTGACCGAGAAGCTGTCGTAGATTAGCGGGCAAGTTACCCAGTGCCAATCTGAATGAACGCGCCGCTATAGGACATACCGCGATGTACAGTGGAGTCATCACTACCTCCAGCAGTAAAGGGACCGTTGGCTTGTTCTCACAGCCCAGCCTGAGATTTTGAATGAAACGAAACAGAACATCCAGAAATCCCACGCCTGAGAGACATTATATACACTCTGTACCAGATCAGTGTCGCTGAGTAACTAGTTACATGTAAAAAGAGTAACATAATTAAAACAAAAATGAAACTAATCCGTTAGTTACTAAGAAAAAAAATGTAGTGTGTAAATCGAAATTAGTTACTAAATCAATATGTTGGTGATTACAAAGGGGTTAAATCCCAATATATTCCTTTCAGTAAAAAAAAAAAAAAAAAAAAAAGCTTATATGTGGAATATAACATTGATTTTGTTGCTTTGCATATTTGCACCATGCAGGCACATTTCCAGACAATGTGGGTCAGAAAAGCAGTCGGGACGTTTCAGTTTTACTGCCCAGTTTAAAACATTTGTTAGAAAAGTAATCAAAAATGAATCAAATGTAATAAGTCACATTACTTTGAAGTACTCAGAATAGTTACATTACTTATTACATTTTAACAGGCTACTCTAACCTATTACATTTAAAAACTAACCTTCCCAACATTTTCTTTGACTACTGCCTTTTTTTTTTTTTTTTTTTTTTTTAAAATCTTACGCTGTTACAATTAACACTAAATTAAACATGACAACAGTACTGCGCTGCAGTTCACTATTCAGCTATACAGTATACCTATATAATATTAGCATTAATACTTATATTTTATATAAAATATGTAGAACTGGTGCACATAGAACATCTGCGTCATTGTACCTGTACAGCCAAGTTCTATCAGTGTTTTTCTATATACTATTAGCATTATTACATATGAAATATGTAGCATTGGTGCACACAAAGCCTTGTTGTACAACTGGATACCCCCCCCCTAAAGGGCACATGACAACATGCACATCTAGGGGACTGAATTAAACACAGCGTTGGGTATGGAGCAGACCACATGGTTTCTGGAGAGGTCAGAGGTAACGGAGGGAGGTTCCCACTTTAGATAACCGGAGGGAACGTGACTCAAGCGAGACCACCGACCGGGTCCCGCTGGCCACCCACAGCCCCCAGGGGCCGGTTCACGCCATGGTGCATTATAAAGCCAACAAGGCTGGGCAATACTGATATTCAGGATGGAAGGTGGGCAAGGCTGCCTGAAGGGGGCGCCACTGCCGGCCTCTGAAGGAGCTTTACGCCAGCGCTGCATGGCAGATAAGAGCTTCACCTGGAAAGCCCAAACGCCCAGAAACCCAAATAGGAAAATCAACAACAGGAAGGTCAAACAGCACTGTTCACACTTGCTGTCCATCACATACGATGTTAGAATTCCTCCTGAGAAATACAGGACTTCCTTTTATGAGTCGGGGTATGGCAGACTGACTATTAGGCACACATGTACAACACTGCAGTCCAGTGCCACTAAAAACCCCCAAAGAACACAACTGCGACAGAATCAATTAACAACCAGCTCCTAATCATTCAAAGTCCCATAAAGAAACCGTAAACAGATCCCAACAGTCATTACTTGTTAAAACATCTAGGCAGCAAGGATGCAAGGAACTTTGCTTAAATTCACTGCTTTTAATGTGTCAGGTACCAAACGATTAATTGCATGTCACTGACTTTTTCAGGTCTTTTCACAGTTAGCTCAGCTAATGGAAACAACCGCAAAACGAATTTCGCTTATCAACACTTATAGTCACGATTATGAAAAAGCAGCCAGAGTTCCAGTCAATAGGCCAACAGGATCTAGAAATGTCAAGTTCTTGAAGTTATTTCACGCCAAAACACTCACTGCGCCCATAAACAGAACAAGCACTTTTGATGCACTGAGCCAAATTAGCACTTTCCTCTAAAAAAATGTTAATGAGCACAGCATGTCAGCCATGGATATGACCAGATAGGGTCGTTCTGGGCAGGATCGCTCTGTCGTGGCAGCGCCAACCTCAGAAGCAACACGCAACCTTCCCTTACCGTGACGGCACTCACTAGGATGGCGGCTTTAGCTCTGACCCATCCTCGGCATGGCGAACTCTCGCTGATATACAAGCCGGATACGCACCAAGAAGACAATCCTGTCGATTGTGATCATTTGCGCCAGAACACACTGGCAGGACTAGAGGCCACAGCTAACATACAGCCCAATCAGAGAACTCGGTTTCACAAACTAGCTCCGATTCCGATTCAGCATAAACCCGCTACAAAAGCGGCGTGACAGGCAGCCACCGACACTCTCCGACAGCCGTACAGCTTCCAATGCTAGAAAATCAGCTTGATGTGTGCCGGGATTAAGACCATCTCTAGGGGCAGTGTTTACCACCATCAAAAGACGCTTTTGTGCAGGGCCCCAAGGTTTGATGGCCCCCTATTGGCTACAAGCACTCACTAATTTAATTAGCATGTTCCTTATGTAGCAGTATGTTCTCCTAACAAAGTAGCTAGCTATGATCTAACTCATTGATAGCTATTTATTTAGTTTTTGAAGCATCTGTATCGGTGATAGGACCTCTCTACACTGACCAATTACCCTTCAGAGTTACTTAATCTCCCCTGAGGAAATTGTGTGGTTTTCCCATCATGCAATGTGGCCGGTGAGGCTAACATCAACAGACCTCCCCACCCAGTTATTCTTGGAGAGCAGGTTGAGGGTTGAGCTTAAATAGGGAGCCACACAACTATAATGGCCACACAACTGTGCAATACACATGGATAAGCAAATACCAGGCTAACAGAGGTAACATGTTGTGCCCTACAGAGCATCATTAGCAGTAGAGAAGATGTTTTGATTTGAAAGACCTTGGCTAGGAGGGCACATTGAGTGAGTGCAATAAACAGCTCATTATAGTTATATTTGTCTTAGAGAAAATGCTTCATTTACTCATGCCTATTGGGTATAAAACATCTTGGTTTTTTGCATTTAAATAATAATAAACTATTGCACTCCAAGCAAATAATGATCGTTATTAATCTCTCTCATTATCGCAAATGCAGATGGAGTGTTTTGGTGTCCAGTAAATCATCAGCTCTCCTGACCCTATCAAACGAGCCCTGCTTCAAGGTCCATCGGGGGCAAGAGCCATTCATGGAGACACAACCAAAGCGAAGCTTGATTAGCATCACACTTCGATCATGGGCATCCTTGAGGGGGGGGGGGGTCAGTGGAGAAACTTGACCTGGGTGCCAAATTAGCAGGTAGCATAACACAGACACACCATGCTAAGTGCTTATAAATAGCACAGCGGGGCAATTGTTCATGATGGAGATGACAGATGCTTGACGTCATTCACGTCCTTTAGCACCGACATTTAACCTCTCAAGATCCAGTGTCCAACATCTGGTTCAGCCCAGTGCTATGGAGAAGCTATTAAATATGTGTAACATACACAGAGAGCTCTGTATCTAGGGTTTTTAAAATATCTTGCAAGTGTTCAAAGATTAATGACCGATGCTGAGAGCAAGACCAGTATTTAAATCCTCCCAGGTGCCTCGGAAGGACTAGACGGACACATTAGCCGGGAGCAGGACTTCAAGGCAAAAACAAAAACACGAATAAATCACAGCACTATAAAATTGACGAGGATACCAATTATCAAGAGAGCTGTGCCAGCAAACCACTTTATCTGATTTTTAAGCGGGCACAATTTGCCGAGCTTAAAAGCTAAAACTGTTTTTGTACAATTTATCATTATGCATCGAGCCGGTGAGATCATCCCCTTTGCCCTTTGACCCCATCCTGCATTTCCATTCATTCTGAAGGTCGTTTGATGATCGATAACATTATCTCCCCTTCATTTGCTCTGACATTAACACAGGGCACTTTATCATAAAAAAAAAAAGTGAGGAACCTCAATAATGCGAAAGAATTGGCACACAGTTTCTCTACAGAAACACAGCAGTGGAGAATTGGGACGGACTGGTTGTTTTGAGCTTAATGGGGAAACGAACACCTGTGTACTGTGCTGCCTGGGCCTCATTGAAATGTCACCTGACTGGAAGGGAACAGCACTCTCAGCAGGCCCCAGGCAGCATAAATCTCAAGCACCTTTTGGGGTGGTGTAGCCACAGGAGAGCCCGCCCCAGCTGAAAGCTGATTGGTCCCCAGCCCCTGCGTGGACCCCCATGCCCCTCACCTGTCACTCATGGATGCAAAACATATCATTGGCTAATAAAGTTGGCCCCTCTGCATCACCCCTCTGATGTCATCCTCCTTTGAAGAAATAAATTCCATAATCACCCGCAGCTTTGGGTAGTACATGATCACAGGGTCCCGCATTACCCTGAAGCATGCTCTCTGCCTCCTGCTTACCCTTCACTCACCAACATCATACTGAATTTGTGAGTAAGAAACCCTGCAGTTGAGGGTCTGTACTGGAACAGTATGCATTTGTCAACAAGCTAAGACGCACAAGTCTCGTAAAGACGAAAGGCGAGAGCATCACGACTGGACAGCAAGGAACAGACAGAGGGCCGGCCCCACCCCCCCGTACAGCGTAACCGCCCCTCCCCCGGTGCATCCGGGAGGCCGATTCTGATCAGGACACAGGCTTGTGCTGTATAATCTTAAATGTGACCACTACATTGTCCTCAAAAGACAAGCCATTTTGACTGTAATGCAGCCGTCAAATATAGAATTACCTCATATGTTCAGAACATGCATAGTGACACGCACAGACACTTAAATATGCAAATATATTGAGGGATTCTAGCAATAGTCTGAGGGGGGACAACATGCAAGATCTGCTCCGCAGACACATTGCAAGCAAAGGCACCAAGGCCATAGTGGAGGTCTGAAGCTCCTTCAGTGCCCTCTGACTCACGGCCAGCTGCCGCCTTCACTGGAGCACCCGTTTGATTTGGCTACACACAAGCCGGCTAGAAAGGGCGCCAATGCCGACCGCATGACGTCGAGGTCGAGACATGGGGCCCGGCAAACGCGGCTGCTAAACGCCACAGAGACCTCTCTGGGTCGGGTCAAAACAAACAGGCAGCAGCCAGGCCGGGACACGGCACGTGTTGGGTGAACAGCACCTGGTTTCGGGGGGGGGGATAGAGGCCGGTCATGTACATGGAAACCAGCTCGACCGGCTGGACAAAAGACGCTGAATCGCAGCGCTAGCGGATCAAAGGACGGCGACGATGATGGTGCAACAGTGTGAGCGCCCTGCAGGCTGGCGAGGAGCCAGGGACACTCCCAGCAGCAGACGGGCGGAGCCCCAGGGGCAGCGTGGGACAGCCGCTCCATTATCCACGCATCAGGAGAACAGGCTCCTCCCACACAACCAGCTCCCCCACCTAAGGGAAGCAAAAGACACCTCAGTCCATCCACTAAGTGACAGATTCTAGAAACGACCGTTAACAGCCCGACATTTGTTTTCCACAAAAATATTAAACTTTTTTTTGAAAAGTACACAAGACACCAAAATACTTTAAAAGCAAGAATATATCAGACAAAAGTATATAAAAGCACCAAACAAATATTAGACTATTAACACTGCAGCCCCCACATATGAGGCTGCATTACAAGGACCGGGCACAGCCAAAACGCAATGCATCATGTTGCTCAGCAGGAGGACTAGAGCAGGAAGACATCAGCCATGCTTCCTGCGAGGCTGCTGACATCCCAGGGCACCTCAGCAGAGAATAGTGTTCAACACCAAGACATTTTAGCACTCCTACAGAACTTTTATGGATTTCCTTTTACCTGCCATTTCAAAGTGACAGCAGACGGCTTATACCTGCCCGTCCTCGATAGGGGCTGCTGCCGTTCCTTAACAGTGCGCCGTCCACCAATTATCCCCTCAAAGTGTGAGGCTTTTGAGAACTTGCACATGTGAGAAACATATAGGGAATCTATGGTCTTTCGTTTGACACCAGAGACGACATCGAGAGTTTTGATGGGTGTTGCTTAAAATATGGTCTAGCTGGGGACGGAAAACTATTCCATTGTCCCTATACTCACAAACTGATTTTAGGTTACCTAGCAATCAGAGTTTAATCAGTGTTTTTCCGGATGCACGGGTGTCTTCTATAGACAAAGCTATTCTCCTCACTGGTGTGATGCAAAGTCACGGCCAATCTAACAGCTTAAAAACCCTTCAGATACCCATAGCCTTATCAGCCGACAAAACCGCATTGTTCGCAGATGCTATCTGGTTTCATGATTTGTGCGAGAAGCGCGGATATCATTAATAAAGGATAACGTGTGTTCAGTGGAACACATTTGTGGGTTATGGAACAGATACAATCAGGGGACACATTAGGACAAAAACAGCAGTGCAATAAAAAGCAAGTGCAATTAATCATAATCATATTTCCTTGGCAGAGTTCTACACCTGGAGCCCTTGACATAGGTCATCATTAGGTGATGTCATCTTTCAGTGAGTACTAGGCTTCAGCACCCTAAACAGCTGCAGCTCCCCAAAGTCACAGTGACAGCTCAGCCCGTCCTCTTACTCTCAGTAAGGCCACTCCATCACCCACCACCCCCCACCTGAAGAGAGACCGTGTTCTGGGGCAAGAAGCCCAGAAGCACAATCTCAGGTCTCTCTGGGGCAGAAGGGGTGTACATTTAAAGCGACAGTATCACCATTAAAGTACTCTATCTGAAACCTGCATCTTCTGACTCAATATCCTGCCATGCTTCAACCAGAAAAATCAGACCAGAGTTTTGCCAAGAGGGTCCATAAGCTCAGCATAAAACATTCAGTCAAAATCACGAGCAAACTGACTAGACCAGGATTCTTCAAATCTGGCCCTCAATTCCAAATCCAGGCCTTGTTTTCACTTCTCCCAGGCAGTTAGTTTAATAATTACCGATTCTGATTGGCCACAGAGGCTTCACACCAGGTTCACAGGTAAAGGAAGGCTGAAAAATCAGCAGGACCCAGGCCTTGACACAGCGATTTGAATAGCCCTGCACTATATTGTAAGAATCATTCCACAGTGGCTTAACGGAGACGCAATCAATTACCATTAGCCTGACCTTTGACAGTCACAATCCTGAAAGGATGAAAATGAAGCAAATATGGATCAAGCCTTCATCTTAGGCAGCGTCCTCACATGTTTTAATTCAGGTTCAGGTTACTGCTAATCATGATGAATGCAACACAAAACACCTGAAGGACAGAGTCTGCACACGTCCCCAACATTTCCCGTTCGGTCACTGAAGACGGACAAAGCCGATCGATGCTATTATCATGCATTAGCTCATGGGTGTAAGGGAAGGAAATTCTCCATGTGCTTGGAGCTGGTAAACAGGGTTTTAAAATACAGCTTATCGTAGGAAAAAAATGATACATAGCTTGATCAAGGAATGCCATTCAAAAAAATCAGACATGGTGTCCACGATACTCCAGAGGGACCACGATAGTTTAATAAGTGACTCCAGGGTTTGTGCTTTAGCAAAGTGTCCGCGGGGAAACTGCATCTCAGCAAGTCACTTTGCCAGCATGGCGCCGAGCCAGAGGGCAGCGGTGCACGGTATCTGACCGGAGGAAGGAGGGTGGACCCAGGCGACACGCATGCGATTTCAGCTACTGTAGAGACCTCCGCCGTGCAACATCTCCACGGGAAGGCAGAGTCTGCCCAACACTTTAATTACAAGGATAAGGAAAATTCTCAGTAAAAAGTGCTCTAGGGGCACTGCATGGATGAAGCCCAAACTTCACTCTCACCTCTATCCGAGTAAGAGGGCAACATTGGATATGCAAAAAAAAAAATAAATAAAATTCCACAGCACTTCTGTCTTCTGCTCCCTTTCGTTTCAGTTCGGATGCTGGTTAAAATCTGAAATAAACGAGGGGTGTGAGAAGTGCAGGGGGGGGGGCCCACGAGGCCACTGCCACACGAGGCCACAGCCACACGAGGCCACTGCCACACGAGGCCACTGCCACACGAGGCCACTGCCACAGCCCTAACACCACGACCGCAGACCTCCGGCGGCAGGGGGGGGGGGCCGGGGCCAGCCCATGAGCGGTACGCGTGTCCAAGTGTCTCTGCCAGTGCCTCAAACTGGGTCACCGTGCCCCTTCAGAGCGTAGTCCTGCACCATGAAGGGATATGATTACTTTCACCAAAAATAACTCGCGGCCCGGGGTTCCGACCCTGAACTCACATTAGTAATATTAGTCCAACAGGGAGATTACACAGCAAAAAAAAAAAAAAAAAAAAAAAAAAAAAAAAAAGGATGGACAGTCTAAAAATAGCAAGATACTACAGAAAACTCCTACAGTGAAGCCAACTGGGATTACAGTCATGCTCACTGGTAACCATCACACAGAGGTCAAAGGGTAAATGCTGAAATTCTCTGACCGTTTCATTGTCATGTGTTCCTTGTTCCTTCTGCAGCTGCCTGTGCAAGCAGGACAAGACACCAGTTACAACGTGAATTTTGTTTGTCCAAAATTTTAATCCTGCTCTCAAACAAAATTTATTTATTTATTTTATTTATTTTATTATTTTTTTTTTTTTTTTTAAACAGTGTTTCATAAGGCCATGATTCACAAACTGAATTCCTCTGATGGTTATTTCAAGTGGTTTAAAATTTTTACCTTGTTCATCTGCCAAATGAACTGAAAGGACAAATGAACTGTAAAAGACTGACCCTAGAATCGTCATGTAAAAAAAATAAAAGAAAAGAAAACGGCTGAAAAATACACTACAGCACCACTTCCTCTCATGTGTTTTTTCCACACTCTAGAGAAGTTTAAATTCACGCTACACCAAGAGACTTTTAGTTACCCCGCAGCCAGAGGAAATGAACCAGGGCAGCTACAAACTTGGACCCAAAATGGTCCCCAAAGGTCCTCCGGAATTCCAGCAGGCTCCTTGTTCTCAGGATCCCTCACCCAGGATGCCGTTTTCTTCACGACATCATCGCCCGACATCTGCTTCGCCTGACCTTTCCCCCACTTCCCCAAAGACCAGAGGCCCGTGTGCTTCCACTGAGGGCAAGGCTGTTTATGAAGACCCCAAACAGCAAAGTTCAAAAATGTGACAGAAGAGAGCATCAATTCTCAAGCCAAAGATGGGAAGGACAGCAGATTCTGCACCCATAAGGCCAAGTGCACAGAGGAGCTTCCTGTGTTTATTCCAACTTCTACTGAATTAAATTTTGTTTTAAGATTTAAACCTGTAAGCAAACACAAGAAAAAAACCCATATCACAGAGTAACTGGTTTTCCTTCTATCATTTCATATAGCATAAAACATGCAGGGAATAAAATAGATATCCAAAATAAGTGTATAAGTCCTACGTAGAAACTAGAGATATCTGTGAGAGGAACACTGCTGAAGTCATCCTGCAAACACACCATTTACCTGCAACACCTTTGGAGCACGACAGGGCGACGGATGACTCGATGCAATGGCTGCACCACACAGCTGAGAATTGGGCATTTGGATTTGTAACCAGTTTTTACGAAAAACAGCAGACAGTGGCTAAATATTTAAAGAAATGATTCATTAAACAATGTGTTTCGTATACAAAAACATCTCTTTGCAGAGAAAAATCAAAGAATACTGGAGCCAATAACTAATACAAACAGAAACCATTTATTTACAGATAAATCTGCCAGCACATTGTTTCCTGAAACACAGGCAGGTCTTGGAATTCTGCATACTGATAAAAACGTTAACCCACAAACCTTCTGTATAAAGAAGGACCAAAACAGTCTAACAATACAGGGGCACGACGCCATCCAGCCCATCAGTAATAAATGAAAACAGCGCAATCATTTTCACTCACCAAGCTGGAGGATGCAGGCTTTATTTAGTAAAAAACAAAAGTGTGTTTGTTACAGCTACAATTACTCCGGGTTAATGGCAGAAGGGCATTTTTCTTGCCAACCACCTGTTATTAACAGGATTGACATGAGGGAGCTACTTACAAATGAACAACAAAATCACACTCATCTCTAATATAAACTGTACATTACAGAATGGAATCGTGATACCTTAAATTCCCATGGGGAAATTCTCCTTTCGCCTACTCATCCTGCTCTGTACACGCAGGCGCATACACAGGTAAGAGCAAGCTTGGGGGTCACAGCATAGGATCAGCCAGCATGTAGTGCCTCTGGAACTTGGGGTTAAGGGCCTCGCCCAGGGGCCCAATGGCAGATGCCCGTCCTGGGATTCGAACCCATGGCCTTCACACGGCAGGGACATGGAATCCAAACCCACATAGTCACACGCCACCCTAATCACGGAATATAGGGCTCGAGGAGCCTGGCGTGTTTCAGGTGGACGGCCAGTCGGTAATGGCGGGGACCCAGGTCCAGCAAGCGAGCTGTACATTAAAGCTTCTGGGAACAAACACGCCCTGCAATGCTCACACTCCTGTGCCGGGACCTCCTCCATATCCCAGAGAGCAGGGCGGAACCTCCACCCTGCCTGCCACAGAAGTCAGTGGAGTCAGAGGGAGATTTAAAGTTAATCTCCTTAACAAATAAACCGTGAGGTGGCACCAGAGGGCACCCCTGCAGGTGGGGCTGGAGATTAAAGCACACCGCCAGGAGCATAACAAAAATATGTTTTATAAATGCACAAATAAATAATACCGCTTTTTTCTGCAATTTAAAAGCCAGCGAATCTTTGCAGGTAACAATAATCAAGTATTTTTAAACAGGCATCATTTCAAACGCTACACAAGAGCAAAACACAAGGTCACTGCTGACTCATTTTCACAGTGACCAGCTACTTCCTCATCATCATGGAGATTCCATCCCTCCTCCGTCCTGAACTAGCTGAGGTTTTTCTCAAGATCAATGTCAGCTGATCAGACATGGCCAGATATCACACACACTTAAGAACGCTTTCTTCCATAAAATGGCACTGCTTTCCTGGGAAAATCGAGATCAACAGTATATTAAATTGCTTAAAACAAATACACACACTGGAAGAGCAATTAACGAAACTTGCTGTCCGATTCACTGACGTTAAAGATTACTCATCTTTCCAATCCAATCCCTGTACCACAGGCAAACTGACATTTTATTCAGAAACGGTTAAAAATAGAAATTCACAACATGCACCGCATGTATAGTTAGCACTTGTCGTTTTATGTGTATGAACCAGCAAAGTAACTTGAGATTGTCTTGAACATTCAATAGGAACTGGCAGGTTAATCACCGTCTCCTGCAAATCATCTCTGCATGTGAACCACAAGCAGTGATATATTCTAGTAATGAGTCTGCAGGGGAGGGCGGCGCCATAATTAATACACTAAATCTGATTAAAGGTCGATGTGCATTTAAAAAGACACCCCCCCCCCCCCCACGGCCCTGATGGGTCTTAATTCCCCATCATCCAGGATCTGTTTCAAAGACGTTGCATGCGGTTATGACAGCTGTACTCCCCTAAAATGACAGCGACAGAACGGGACAAAAAAAAAAAAAAATCTACACGCTACTCCGAAGAACAGGCACCCGCACAAAGCAAGAGACTTCCGAGAAGCAGCTAATCAATCTGCACACTGCTGTGGATTTACCAAACAGTCAATTTAACGCTAATGGGCGCAGGAATTTCCGATTGCTTTTCATTAGCTATGCAGTTTATTGCGAATAGTAAACAGGATAATATTCACCTTGTGAGAAGACAAAGTTTATGAGGAATCCTTCTTCCAAGACCGTGCAACTCGATCAATATGCTTTTCATTTAGAGCCCGGCTTCACTTGCACATTAGACTGACGGTGCTGTACAGGTGGGTTTAAAATAGCCATTCATATAAAGTTGAGTTATAAATACACACAAATTATGAAAGTATGCTTCCTATCGACTGGATTAAGTATTACCAAAGACTACATATTGCCCACACTGACCATGAAATTATAAGATAAGCCACCTGTCATTTTACTGAACACATTTTTGCTAAAAACGGAGCCTTTTGACCTTTTCCTCATTTCCTGGGGTTTACGCAACTATAAAAATCCAGGACTTCAACAAAAGTGGCTGCTAAATAAATGTAATGCAAAGCCACATACAGCATTTCCCCGTCACTTAGCTAAAGCTTCCGGTTACTTAACTAAACCTCTGCAGATGTCTGCAGCTGCACTTCAGAGGAGGACTTCACCATCTAACAGGCTCCCTTCTCTATGCACCCTGATTCCGAATCATTCTCTTCTGCCTAAGAACATGTAACTTTCTTTTATACGGCCTCATGCTGCACCTTTTAATAAAACACCCCAACTGCCACATTTTGGGGACTAAACGGACTCAAGTGCAGTGCAAACTATCCAGTTATGTGCCTAAATTAACCCAAGATTCCTATTTAATCTCATTACTTCATTTATCAGATACAACAACTATAGTGGGACTGCATGTTGACACAGCTATTGTCATACCACACATATACAGGCATACAGCAGCACAAAATAACATTCCCCCAGGACTACAAAACAACATACAAACAGTAAGTGAAGACAGCTAGTGTACAAAGCACAGGACAACGCATAACAGAGCCTGGAGTATGTAATCGTTGATAGTAATGTAGTACAGAAGAGCAGAATAATCAGCCCTCTGCTTTGCTAAGGGTTCTGAGAGGGCAGCATTTGTGCAGGCTGAGTTCATCACCAACCCAGCATAGCCAGGATTTTACCAAGGTTGCAAAAGTAATCAAAAAGTTTGTTTAAACGCTATAATATGTTTGACATACTTGGTTAAACTTTCCGTTTTCCATTCAAAACTAAAGCAAGGAAGAGCTTCACAATGTCCAGGCTGAACAGAGCACACCACCGGCAGGGAAGCACGGTCAGCCACTGCTCTGCCACCCGCGCATGCAAACGTGCAGTTTATCCCCACAGGAACTTAACCATTAGGGAAGCAGAAATACACATTTCAACAGCATCGCTAACGGCCACGAGGCGCAGACACTGTACAGTTGCTGTGATATTTTCACCTGTAGAAGGGGGCTCCTGAGTTGGCCCCCGCGCTGGTAGTATAAACACCGGAAGATCTGTGATAGGTCACGATCAGGTCTAGTTCGATGACCGTCAGTGAATTCTCTCAGTACCAGAAAAACATCTAGAGTATGCATTTCCTAAATGGTTAAAGATGCAGACCATAACATAGCCTATGATCAGCGTTAAGCTAAATCCTACATGAAAATCATCTCTGTAGTGACCTCCACGACAAAAAAAAAAAAAAATGGATTTATAGGCCCAGCTTAAGCCAAGATCCACAGGGTCAGAAGCTGTTGTATAATATCAGATGGAACACTGAAGAACAGCGTCTCGCCATTAGTGTGCACATTGCTTCATATCAGGGCTACTAAAAATCGTCAGTGCGGATTTTGTATTGTTGACGCGTCAGAAACAGAACCTGCACTGCATTGTCTGACACGCTCCCATTCGCCATTGAGTGTGTCGCGGATGTAAACACATTTGATTAAACTTAATATTTCATATTCAGTGTTTTTTTCTCCACAAAAATGTAATGTTTTATGTAATCAGCAATAAGCAATTTTCATTACCAAAACATTACTAGTAATTTAGGGTGTTCAAGAAAGGAAGGGAGTCAAAAATACCACAAAAATGTCATTGGACATATATTTTATTTTAAATATGACCAATAAAGTTAAGTGGCAAGCAAAATACAGGCTCGGTATAAAATGAGTTTATACAAATCCTTCCAGGCACCATACATGCAAACGTTTCTAAACTTAAACTAAACTTAAACTATAGTTGGGCATAGGCTTGTAGGTGATTCGACCTACAATACACCGCAGCTATAGCGAGCGTGACGTCAACTGTCAAAAACCGACATATGAACCGAATCTTTTATATATTGGTTTTATTTTATTTGAATTGAAGCTTTATTTAAACTTTTGGACTTTAAGACTCACCAGTGTCACCAATGTGCACTTTAGTTTATGTTGTTTAATGTTTTTCTTTTTTTATTACGATGGTCACACCAATACAAAAATACCTGATTATTTTCAAATTCATAGGTTTCACTGGTTGTTATTTTAATTTGATTATTACAAGTTTGAATCGTCTTAATGCAGACACATCAGGGGGACATTCACAGGGAGACAGACGAGAGCAGATGAGGTAGGACATGCATTGGAGCCCAGAACAGGACGTGCATCCATTGGTTGCAGGCATCAAAATACTCAGGCATGAAATAATCGTGACTAGTCAACAAAATATTTATACGATTAATCGACTACCAAAATGATCATTAGCTGCAGCCCTACTTCATATTAAAGTGGGAAAACAAGCCCACACACACACACACACACACACATACGCACACACATATTTCAACAGACTGTTAATGGGTTTAATTCCCCCCCGCCCCCCAACATATGTATTACAGGTATAAATTTTTCACCCATTTTTTGTAATGTCAAAAGAGAGTTAGCTGAATTAACTCAAGTTAGAAATCTTAACTGTTTAATAGGAATGCCCCTTATCAAAACTCTTTTTGGACGATGATTTCTAGCTTAAGTTAACCCAGTTAAATGAGAAATCCTTCTCTGAGGAACACTATCCCCCCCCCCTCCCCAGTCTGGT
>JAODKF010000126.1:2050129-2061943 GCA_026779585.1 Mormyrus proboscirostris | reverse complement strand
GACCAGTTCGCGTGGATCCTATCCGTTCACCGGCCAACCCGCCGAAAGTAACGACATGCGCGCTCCCGTTTCTCGGAGATCCGAGAAATAGCTCTGATACAGATAGTGCATTCCATTTGCCTCGGGATCCGATTCTCCCTGTCTGTTTGCGCGCGCGCGCGTGTGTGTGTGTGTGCTTATCTCTCTATGGTAGGCCTATGTGGGTACCTGTCAGTGTATCTCTGTCTGTGATATTGAGTCTTTATATGTATGCGTGTATATCTTTATGTAAGTGTGTGTATATCTTTATGTGTGTGTGTGTGTGTGTGTGTGTGTGCGTGCGTGCGTGTATGTGCGGCAAGCGGTGTGCGCGCGCGCAAGTGTTTCAATGTGTTTTGTCCTATACAGCTCCCCATATTGAGAGCACACTCTATGTCTGATGTGCTGTCGTCTATCTTTGCTCTTCTCTCACCACTTCTGCACCCTTTCGGCAAACCCTCCCGATGAGGTACTATGGCTGGCGCGACCACGGCGCTATACAGAAACAGGAGGCTACAAAACCATGAAGAATTTCACCAGTCCGTCTTTGTCGTCGTCATTTGTGAGTCTTTATTTTGCTAGACATACGTTTTGCCTCCAGATATCATCCTCTTCTAGCGCAGGACGATTATAACGTGCGCGGATTTAAAATATGAGCATTGTGTTTGAACATTTAACTGCACTGTAAAAGCTGAGATAATACAGCGGCTGCTTCGCTTATGAAGGTTTACGTATTTTGTTTGAAATGTCGCATAAAAAGGACTGAAAAGGCGTAGCATAAAACATAATACACGGGCTGCTCTTTGCTTTCTAGGTTTTCGTGGTTAGTAAAAACACGAATTTTCGAGTTTAGCAATTGACATTTTTATATGTGACTGCCACTTTTCTCTTTACTTTATAGGCTGCCTGTCTGGGTGTTGCTGGTTTCCCACTGTTAACACAATGGCTTATGGCGGTATTTTACTTGTTCATGTTTTAAAGTATCCTTATTATAATGTAAAACGACCACTAGATGTGTTACAAGTGTTTTAGTAGTACCCCTGTCCATGGTGAAATAGTTTCATCTCAGATACAAGGATTTATGTAGGGCAAAATTTCAAATTAATTTCAGATTAATTACATTTAATTAACTGATGAAAATTATTTATCCTCAAATTACTTAATCTGTGATCATTTTCAAAGTTTACTTTAAGAACAGTCCAACTAGTTCTCTATGGCATGGTCTGTTTTGAAATGGTTAAAAATTATTCTGTAATAAAGTGAGACAAATATATACCATTACAACTTAACAAATTTACACAATAGATATGCTACTTTTAATTCACATTTGTTTATTTAATTTTGACTGCATAGTAAACAGAGGCAAGTTGGAGGTGTGATTGTGTGGTGGGAGACACAGAGATCCACCAAAAATAGCTGAGGTGTAATTGGTTGCGGGCTGGTTTCCAGTGGCTCTGCGATTCTTGCACATGAATTCACTGTCACACATGGACACCTTTCGTGTCCAGGTGCCTGATACCAGCAGCAAGGCTAGAAATTCTGGGGCCCTGAGAAAATTTTTCCTACAAACATAGAACAGGAGTCTAATGGTAACGGCCACAATAAAATGCTGGCCCCTTGAATCAGGCCCCCCTGCCTGTTACATGTGGAGATCTGTGAGGATGCTGAATGTAAGGGTCTCTGCTACCCCCTCCCCCAACAAGTTAAATTAATAAAATTAAACATTGGAAATAAATGATGGATTTTTGCTGATAAAGGCTTGCAACTTTTAAGAGGTGATCTCAGTTTACCACGGTTAGGAGCTTTTGGTTTATATATACCCTGACAAACAGTAACCTACATGTTTTTTTCCCCAGTCAACAGAAAACCATGTTCCAGTTATGAGCACTGCCGTTCATCTCCAGGTGAGCTCTTATTTCTGTATTTTCTTACGCAGCCACAGAAAAGTGACAGCAGCCGCTGCTGCAATACTTACTGTAATATCATTGTGGTTGTACTTATTGATATAATATCTGATGCGCTCTGATGGTGTGGATGCAGTGTTAAAAAAAAAAATCAAAACAGATTTTGTTTCCAGCAGGGGCTTTACCAGGGCTTTAACTCAGAGACCTGAGAATCTGTCCAAGGGCATGAGCACGATCGCTAAAACATCAGAGCTAAACAAATGATTTTGGGCTCATTCGCATTCGTTCAGGGCTTCAGACAGTCCCTGGAGTAACAGATAGTTACAAGGTCCTTTCTGGCTTTCATTAATTTATTATTTTTCATTATATGGTTCAGACCCCTGTCTCTCACAAGGTACAGAGCTGTAATGAGGATTTGCTGTAAGCCTGGAAATAACTTCATGTCAGGAGTCGTTTCAGATCCGTACCACAAACGGTCGGGCTGGTTATTCGCTGCTTTCGTGCCGTGTGTGAACATGCGGCTGTGCTCTTTGGCATTAGTGATACTTGTCTTGTCTGTTACCGATTAGCACGGACAGTCTGCCATGGTGAACAGGAGGAATGATGTATTATGCAACTTCTGCTTTAGTTTTGGAATGAATCGAACTGTTACTTAAGAGTTCATAGCAGTTATTGACGGATCGTTATGTAGTTTTGTGCCATTTTAACATAAATGGATGAAAATCCAAAAGTATATAAAACTAATAATAATTTATCACAAATTATATTTATGTTCTGAATTTTATATCTAACTATGTGTATTTTTTAATGAATTTGTGTCTTTTAGATGGTGTGCATGATTTGGATTGTTTCTGGACTTTGAAGGGCAAGATGAAATGTACCTGGAAGTCAGGGAGATGGTCTTCAAGCAATGCAATATATACGTTTATCCATCAACAGTAGGTTTTTAAATTATTCTCTGGAAATGTTAACACTTTTGTAGCTATCTATTTCAAATTAGAATTTGTTGGACATGTTAGTTTCACTAAAAATTCATTTATAATTTTTATCGGCTGAATAAATAATGCTTTCATTTTTTATTTTTTTTTAAATCCTTTTCACGGCCACGGAAATTTGGTTCATACTCTCCAATTCACCAAAACACATCAAATACATTCATCGACTTTGCCGTATACAAGGCCGATAAGGTGAACGCTTGTGTTATTGATGCAAGTCATATTGAGATGAATTGTACTATCACAACTTTCAGTGGAATACCACAAAATCTGGGTAAGCATAATTAAATAATGTACTAAATGAATTGTTTAATTTAACATACTTAAAATAATTTACCTATAACAATAACATAGCTTTGTTTCATTTGTATGTGATAGAACATTTTTTCTTAATTTTTAAGTGGTGTCCTACTTTTTAGTGCTGATGTAACATCGTAGGTAGAGATAAGAATTAACGTGGAAATCTGATCTCAATAAACTGTATCAGAAAACCTGGATTGGTTGATTTAACTAAAGATATTATCTTTGACTAATGATTAACAAGGTTTTTTTTTTTTAAAATGTAACATACTGAAGAGCATGTTTTTTGTTTTATATCGACAACTTCAAGGTCGGTGCCATCCCAGAGACAACATCAACTTTAAACGATATTCAAGGCAGTTGGACATAATGCCGTCCTGGGAGGAAGCTAATGTTAAGGATTATGTTGTACGAATCAGGGAGATGGGTGGCAAATTCTGGAGAATGGTACGGTACATTGCTGTATACGCTACGTTGTTATATCACTCTGTGAAGTATAAACATGCAAGCAAGCTTGTGACGTTGATTCTGCCTCTTTAATAGTGTGAGGGAAAAATATGGTAATATAGATACAATATGGGATTCATCTGTCTCTCAGTAGGGTAATGGAACTGTCCAGAATGTTGTTGGTTCAAATCCCATGACCAAAAAAGAAATTATAATATTTGTGTCATGGTGAGAAAAATGGAATACGTGAAAACTACCCAATTTTCACACAGAGATAAATAAAGCAGCAGTGTTCTTAGTCTCATACTGGAGACAGAAAATGTTAGGGATTTGTGTTTTTTTTCACCGTTACTGTGTTTTTTCAATGTACCTCCTGCAGCTGCAATCAGTATCTAAAGGGGTGAACAGCACTGCAGCCAATCTTACGTCATCAAAGTCCTACGAGATACAAGTGCAGTGTGTCACCAACAGCCAGTGTAGTCAATGTCCATGGAGTCAAATCGTCATTGTGCCACCAGGCAAGCTCTTCCAAATTTTATCAATTTCATGTAATGTTAGGTTCTGAATGACACTAGAGTGTAATATTTAACCAAAAACAAAAATAAATTGGTTACCACAATGTATCATTTCAGAGATATAGCAAGCAAAAATGCCTTTATGAAGAGCAAGTAATCGATCATATATTTTTGTCCATTGTATGTTGTTTTTACAGAGTTGACAGATAATCCAAAAGTCAAAAACTTAGAAGTCAGCCCATATGAAAAAGGGAAAAGACTGATCATCATAAACTGGAAGGTGACTATCTGAACTGTACTTCGGTACTTTGCTGAATAAAATTAGTTTCTAGCTGAGGTGCTCTGCTAGGTAACTGTGAATGAGCATCAACAGTTGGCGGTTTTTGTGCTCTGGTTTCCCTGGAGGGCTTGACGCTCATTGTTCAGTGGAGGTTGACACCATAAACGGGAAGCAGAAGGAGAAGCAGAAATGGGGTGGAGCTGGGTTAGTGTTAACCCCCATCCCACGCTTGCGAGTAACTCTTACAACTCCCTTTCCAAAAAAGTTAGGACGCTGTGTAAAATGTAAATAAAAACAGAATGCAAAAAAGTTAGGACGCTGTGTAAAATAATATAAACCCAGATCTATAGAAAATAGAAAATAGAACAAACACAATGTATCAAATCTTGAAACTGAGACATTTTATTGCTTTATGAGAAATATATGCTCAATTTAAATTTGATGCCAGCAACATGTTTCAAAAACGTTGGGACAGGTATTCTGACCACTTTGTTGCAGCACCCCATGTAACCATATTGCAGCTTTGATTCATCCAGCGAGCCACCATGTCATTCCTACAGCTTGAGGGATACCATTCAGCGGACGGTTACAACGTGACGGTGGCAAAGGAATCCAGAGAGTTCCAGCAGGTTTTATTCACTTCACAGTCTTGGCTGAGGCTCCTTCTCTCAGACTCAGCCTATATCATCAGCATCGTGGCCTTCAACCAAGCGGGGGCTTCCCCTCCTGTGACAACTTCCGTGCAGACTGCAGACGATGCTGGTATAGATTATTAATTAATTAATATCAGCTATATATATATTTAAAAATCACTAAGAAGATTAATGAAGATTCATTTGTGATCTGAACAGATATCTTAGAAGCATATATTTCTTAGAAATTTAGCGAATCAATACTCATGGTTACTTCATGTAAACAAATACATAATGAAGTTTATTTTGTAATTAGTTTTTTCCCATTTTAAGCTGATAGTCATAGAGTCTTATTCTTGCCATTTTGAGTTTTCACTCCGGTCGTTTTCAGTTTTGGGATCAACACTTTTAGCTAAATATCCCATATCTGAAAGATTAGTTTATATCTCCATCAGTGGCAAGTGCTGCTATCCAGTGACCTGATGTTTTAGTACTTATAGCTTTGGTCCACTGGAATTATGAAGTTTGGCATGTTTTGCATTTTTTGCAGTCATATCACTCCAAATCAGCAGAATCTGAAAAAAATTGGACAAGTTCTTTGTTCTGGTGGCATAATTTACTGATTTTACTGCAGAATATTAGTGGCAGCCATCAGGGACATACATGATCACCTCACCGTGACTGGGGTAACCTAAGGAGACCTATAAACACCCTCAGACACAAGCACATGTGCTATGCAGAACTTTCATTAGACAGACAGAGAACACAAAGAATCCAAAAATGCATCAGGAAATCGCATTCTGAGTTGGTGGTGATTGCTCACAAGGAATCCGTGAAATGAACCTGATATTACGAAGAATATTAAAAGGATCGGGTTGGGTCATGAAAATGTTGTGAAAAGTTAAAATGGGTTCAGATGGGGCAACAGACCAAACACCAAGAATCTGAAACATGTTCACTGTTTACCTTTTTATACATTTTATATTTTGTTACATGCTTAATTTAAAATTTGCACAAAGGTTCTAAAAAAAGGAGGAAAATAATCTAATATCAATAAATATCTTTTATTTGTCAAGCATATAATTAAAAATGTAATAAGAAATAGGCCTTTCCATGTGGTCGTTTTATGTAAACTCTTTGTTCATAAAATTTACATAAAATGTGTTATATCTTGATATGTATTGTTATCATGTGGGCAGTGGTGGCTTGATGGTTAGGGAAGTGCACTTATAATCAAAAGATTGCAGGTTTGAATCCCCCACCAGCAAGTCACCGCTGAGGTACCCTGAGCAAAGTACTGTCCCCAAGCACTGCTCCCCGGGCGCTGAATTAGCTGTCCCCTGCTATGTCACGAAAGTCACATATGGGTTAAATGTTGCGCGCTGTGTGGTGTGTTAACACTGATCTTCTAGTTCTATTGTGATATGAAATGACAGAATATGACATTTTGGTCATATCACACAGCCCTAGTTTTCAATGTAGCACATTTTAATTGAAAAAAACATTTCCATTTTTAAGGTTTTTTCGGGACACTGAACATCACTTTCAGTGGCAATATGAGCTTTGTCGTCGCCTGGGGTATCAACCTCAGCCCGACGTACCACTGCTTTTCCGTGGAGTGGTGGCTGATGGGAGAGAAACCATCCTGGCAGTCCTTTTACCTTACGAAGGGACTCCACAAGGAAATTACCCTGAAAGGTACTTTCTGTGTTCACTGACATTGGCATGAAGGTAACAGGGCAGCAATGTCGCGGATGTTGTATATCACCAATTCTAGCTAGTCCCCAGGGAGCATGGAAATGTAAGCACTCAGCAATTATTCCTTACTTTCAAATACCTATCTGTTTTTGGTCACTTGGACATTGTCCTGTTCTGACACTAGCTCATTGCGGTCATGTGGGGTTACTGAGTGGCAGGATGCAGAATCCATTGAAGTGCTGATTGGCAGATAATGCTGCCAGAGGGAAGTCGATGAAATGATGTTACAGTATGTTGCAGGCAGCTTTGATATTGTGCCAGCAAACGTACCTGAAACATCACCAGAAACAGTCAAAAAATTAAAACAAACGTGTGTGACATAAATGTGCTGCTTTTAGGAAACAGAGAAATGATTTAATGACATTTAATTCCGTTACATTTAATGTCCTTCTTTAGCCCCTCTGCAACCATACAAGAAGTACTTTTTTCTCCTCAATGTGAGGCCAGACAAAAGCACTTGCAACCTGAAGCATGTCAACAACAGTGAGACCACGTATGGCAGGACTCAGCAGTACACCTTGGAAGGAAGTGAGCTTTACCAACACTGTCTTGTTAAATCATCTATAGTGTCCTGTGTAGACGTTTTCTGGCAAAATTTGTGAACTGAAGTTTAAGTCCATGCAGTCATGGCTGTGTGGTATTGGGGGTGTGATGGTGCTGTCATCTCTGGGGAACTGACATGGGGATAGGGATAATTTCGGCTTGACACGTCTTTGATCAGATCTTGGTGTCAGCTGCAAACTGCTTTTTGTTTTCTTTCCTGGACAATGATATTCTTGTTGCCAAGTGCAGAATTGTGTCTCGCTGCACTGCAGCTCCTGTGAGTGCCCCAGCAAACATCACAAGCTTAAACGCAACAAGCAACTCCCTGGTCGTGCAGTGGAGTCCCATCGCAGAAGGCGATCTCCGGGGCTTTCTGCTCGGCTACCGAATCTACTACAGCGAAAACAAGCAGGAAAACCAGTCCATAGGTACAGCAGTCGAGCGTGTGGCCCCAGAGTTGGGCTTCTTCCATTCAGCCTGTATGGTGGCAGTACTTTCCCCTCTCATACCTCGCAGAACTTGGTAAAGCAATTTACATTAGTAAATAGGCTAAATACCTGGACCTGTTGGTGACTCTGGTAGTGTGAAAAGTGTTGCGGCTGGCAATGAGTACAACGACAGCTACAGCCAATGAGAGTAACTGGCAGTGAGTGCAGCAGCAAATTACAGCTTAAGACATATGGTGAGGTGAAACCTGAGGGAAGAGTTTAAATAGGTGTAAAACGTTCAGTTTGTTTAGAAACACTTCTTAGTGTTTAGGGATATTGACCCAATGATACTGTTTCCTGAAAGTTCCATGCATACAAGGGTTAATTTACCACACGTTTATAAATGTGAAGTGTGTTGTCATTTGATTACAGTGTTTTAACAATTCACAATTGTCATTTCCATGTGTCACTCTCATGTGTGATTTTGTAACAAAACGTAGTTGTCCCATCAGTGATTTCTCATGGTGAAAGATCTTGTAGGGTGCAACCTACTGTCACTAATCATTCATGTAGTGTGTAAACCACCGCGACTTCAAGATCCCCAATTACAAAATGACAAATTGTGTAGTGTATAGCAACGGCATTGCAATATGACGACTTTGAAAGACGCGTAGTGTGACCTTAAGTGCCTTAAGTCTTTGGGAAACATCCAGCATGACACCTGGATGTGATTAAAGCTCATTCAGTATGCTGTGCGCAGACCACACGTTGGTGCCAGGTCCTCTGCTTCTTCCAAACAGTCACTACAGTGAATAATAAATAAACATGTTCTGTGTGTAGGAGATGCTGCTTCACTCTTCTGTCAACCAGTTAGTTAGCTACGATCTTCAGACTCTGCTCGCTAGCTACTTATTAAGTTTAGGGAGGGGGCACCAGTCACAACATCTGATGTCTAAGAAATGATTCTGCGTCTGTTATGTATCAGTTGTCCAGGTGGAGCACACAGAACACTCCCATGTGCTGTCTGACCTGAAGGAGCACACGGTTTACATGCTACGGATGTCGGCCTTCACCGCAGCTGGGGAGGGCGTCCAGAGCGATCCCGTCTACTTCAAAACCAAGCCACCCAGTAACCCTATTAAAGTTATTCTCCATTGTGATTAATAACTTAAGTGTATTTGGAGGTATTTATCTAGACAAATGCACTACATACAGCCGTCAGAAAAATTAAAAGACCACAGCACGATTTTTTGTTTCACTCATTTCTCAGTTTATGGGTGTGCATCTGTGAATAATATATATATTTTTTGCAAATTGCAACCTGGTTCTTCTCTGTTTCTCATTAATGAAGCGCTTCTTCCTTGCTTTATAGGTTTTCAGTTCTACTTCTTGGAGCCTGATACAAACTGTCCTAGCCGTGCACCTCACACCTGCACTTAATGTTTCCCATTTCTCTTTGGAAAAGGTCACTTGATGTCATCTTGTGATTCATGAGAAACTGTCGGACAACTTAACTGTCATCTCTGGCATTAGAATGTCGCTTCAGTCCTCTAGCTGGCTTGTTTTTGGTCATTCCCAGTGTCTCCTGCTTGTACTGTGGTCCTAGAAACTTTGAGTCAGGAAGCAGCCTGCCTCGCAGTATAGCCCTCTCCCTGTAGAACCCCAATTAAACCAGGATTTAATTTTTTTCACATTTGTGCCTATGCTGGCATTTGCCATAAATACTGTAATTTCAACCATGATACATGAAGTAACTGCAATTAAAAACAGACAGTTTATGCAGCACACAGGGCTGAAATGGAGTTGTCACCCCTTCAGGTCTGAGTGCAGTCAGACTTGCGGGAGTTATTGCAGTGGTACTGCTGTTTCTCTGCGTGCCTGTTTTCTCCAAAGTGTTTAAAAGGTATACGTACATTTGAATAGTATTCATTCGTTTTGCATGTTTAGCAGACAAATTATTTCAATGCTGTTTCAATTGTTTCAAAGTCCTAAATTGTTTCAATGTTACTTTTTTTCAATGAGTTACTTTTGGAAAGTGCCCTGCGTGAGAAAGTTCCATGTAGTGGTGCATTTTATTATTATCTTTAACGACAGTAGATTTATATATGTGTATATGTGTGTGTCTATATATATATATATATATATATAAGAGAGAGAGAGAGAGAAGCAGTTGAATGAAAGAGCTAGTGCTCGAAGTAGAAATCATTTTCATAATGAATGGCTGTTTTTAGGGTGAAGACAGTTTTCTGGCCCAGTATACCGAACCCCGGCAACAGCAATGTAGTCCAGAAAATAGATGGCGCACACAGTCTTGTAAGTACTGATCTAGAAACACTCAAGTTTATATCCATAATTTCCCCTTCAGTTTCAAATGCTGTTGATTACGTTTGAAGTTTGCATCACTGACAGAAAAAGTCACTCCCCCACCCCCACCTTGGAGTGCATTCCAGGAAACCAGTGTCTGGCCACCAACTCGCTTTCTATTTTTACGCAGATGTTGCTGTTCACATTATCTCGGTGACATTACCTGATGCGCACACGTATGGGTGCCTCAGACATAGCCGGGGCCTTCTCTCATACCGCAGCGGGTACTTTTAGTTGAACCACCCACAAACTTATGTGCATTACATCCAGTCGTCATGCTAAATCCGCCGAGTGTTTGACTTAAGTTCGCCTTTATGAAGGATCACATGTGCTGTAGAACTGCATCGTTGCTAAAAATCAACAAAGCCTAAACACAGATGCAAAACTCTTAGCTAGGTAGGTTGTGGAAGGTTGTCATGCACCATTGTGATCCTGTCATTCCCGGCAGATCCAATGCAAACAAGTACTTATTTGCTGCATTTCAACAAGAAATTATCACGCATATTGCTTTATACAGAGGATGTGTACGAGTTATGCTAATTCCCTGACAGTTCTGAAATATACCATTGTTACACTGGACCCTGCAATCTCATCCACTGGGAACGACAGGTTAGATCCCATGACCAAACAATGTGTGCCTTGACAGTCTCACATCATTTATTTAGCTCTTATCACAATTTACTAACCCAGAGCCACACTGCGACCTACAACATTTAAGTACTGAATGTGACCCTCTGCTCCCGGGACCCACAGGACATCCTGGAGCCCATGGGGCATGGCCGGCTGGCCCATGTGAAGGAGAGCAACACAAGCAGCCTGCATATCATCGAGGACGAGGCGAACCCCCAGCCCAGCTGCAGGAGCCCACTCATGGCGGAGGAGATGGCCGGACCATGTGCAGCAGAAGAGGGCAGCCAGGCTGCCAGCGGGGAAATGGAGTCCCCTGCAGCCACGCCACCATCCGCCCGGCCGGCACAGCCCTGCCCCGCTGACTACACCACCATGGAGCTCTTCCAGCAGATAACAAGCCAATCAGTACTGGATGGTGTGTCTCCGGTCGGTAAGCCGGGAAATGCTTGTCACACCAAACCGGACCAAGACTATATCCAGCAGGCCATCTGCTTAAGCATCATGTGGTACCATGAGAGCAGTGACAAGGTTGAGATCTCCATCCTGTGAAGGTGACACAGCCCACCTATGACTATGTGACATTTCAATTTGAAGTGTTTCTCCCGAATTGGACCCTTCACTGCGGGACAGGATGTTGAGATCAGTGTGCGATTAATTGGGTCTGGATCAAGAGGGCTCAATCACTGGACTGTTTCCTAGCAATTCAGCAGTATTGTTTATGAAGTTTTTAACTTGACATACTAACATTCCTCTACCCACTGTTCTTAGTGATAGAGTTTGGGGAATTCAGTTTTATTTACATATAAGGCCACATTGTAGTGATCTCCAAATACAAACTGCATTACAAAGATGAGTGGTCATATTTTGAAAGGAAAAAAAAAACAAGCATTCCTGTAATTCTGAGCAATACAATATTCTGTATATACACATATACATGGTGTTTTAGAAATCAGTCCTCGGGGGGGGGGGGGGGATTAGCCACAAAACTTTTCACATTTAA
>JAODKF010000126.1:2034848-2048442 GCA_026779585.1 Mormyrus proboscirostris | reverse complement strand
CCCCCCCCCCCCCCCGGAGCCCCTCCATCAAGGGCGCTCACCATCCCCCTGCCATGTGGGAACTCTGCCTCTTTAAAACAAGCCGAGGTCTGCTGACCTATTTTACAGTAGGGGGAATCAGCATTTTTTACAAACAAGGGAATTTTTTGTTCTTAAAAACAGGACATCCAACCATGACAACAGAAAACAACTTCGGGGAGGGGCGGGTAATGAGAAAGCGGAACAAGAATCCACGCAATCCACGCATTTACTATGCCTGGTACTGAAATGAAGGTACTATTTGTGTGAAGGAGAGTGCGACGGGCTCATCCATTTTCTGGATGTGTTGCGTGACAAATGAATTCACAGGAGGAGGGCAACCGGCTACAGTGTGTTTGGATTGGTGAAGATCACATTGGCTGCAGGACCTACAAGAGACGGGAAGTGGGGGGCAGGAGCAGGTGGGCGGATGGGCTCAGCGACGCCTTCACTGGTGGTCGACAGCGGTGCAGGCAGTGTCCTCGCCATGCTTACTGTAGCTGCCGTTGTGCTGGAGCTGCGGGGTCGGCTCCATACCGGCAGGCACCGAACCTTCTCGCTCACTCTCGTACATCTTGTCCTTGTCCAAATCCCTCTCCGCCTGAAATGGCCGCATGTGCGTACGTCAATTGTCTCCCCTACCCGGGCCCCTTTTACACAGCGGAATTGGATTCAACCTGTGACTGCTAAGATGGCTTGATGCTATACTCCTCTGGACTAAAGTGGGCTGTTGGCTGAGCAAAAACTGACCTCACCAAAACCTCTGGGGGCGTGAACCATGTGGGAAACACTAATGTAAGCCATGCATGATCCTAATTTGCTCTCAACAAGCAAATAGGTTGGCATCCTATAATGAACCAGTAAGATGCTGGAATGGCAAACTGTGTCTAACTTGTGTAAGCGATGTGTAAATGGATAAGAAAATGACCGTAAAACACAGTGAGACACCGCAGGCTGGAAAAGGCAGCATTTGGGGAGATTTTAACAGTAACGGGGGTGTAAACAGCACTGCTACTCTACGCAATGTCTGCGACACACCCAAATCGGCACATTGGACAGCCACAGTATAAAACATGGAGAACTGAATTTCCTTCTGGACTTTACATAACGACAGACAAAACAGTGTCACGAACCACATAGAAACGTGATAACCGCCATCTTCAGGTTACCGATTAAATGGGACGCCTAGTTCTGAAGGGTTGATGCCATAGGACAGGCACATGGGAGGCAGAATGCCAGGCACACGCGCCATAGTACCTCAGCAGCGTACCCTGGAACTCCGCCTCCCACCCCTGCCAGCAAAAGGCCAAAGGCACTTCAGACCTCCATAGTGCAGAGAAATGCCACGTCAACAACGAGATGAGAGATAAAGGGGTGTCTTGCTTAAACTGGGCCAAAAAACATTACAGACGCACGACAAATACTCAGCGGGCTGCTGTGAAGCACATATCAGATTCTGGCTCAATCAGATAGGAGGATTGACCTGAAAATCATGTGACACTCAGACGCTGGGCGAGGAGGCCCCGGCACACAGCCGCCGCCCTCACCTTCCTGCCTTTGGACCTGCGCTCCGCCTTCTCCTCATCCCGCCCGCTCCTCCTCGACCTATCCCGTTCACTCCGCTCTCGGCTGCTATCCCGCACTTTATCGCGTTTCTTGTCCTTCTTGCCCCTGGAGAACAAAGGTGAGAGAGGATGGTCAGGGGGGTGTGGAACCCATTTCACCATGACAATTGAAGCTTCTGAAGTGCAGCCACAGAGGACTAAAGCACAGGTAGGGGAACAGCAATCGCCGTTTTCCATGGCACCTCTTTGGGGATGGGGATTTCATCTTTCTTCTGGGCGTCTTGGATCGGCTCCGGCTCCTCCTCCGATGACCTCTAAAGGAAGAAAAAAAAAAATAAAAAATCAGGGCCGGAATGGGGAAATCCTGACGGGAACCATTCCAGAGGGCGTTGCTGTGAAGCCAAACTAATTGCAAAAACACAATGCAGCTGTTTACAGCTCAACTTTAACATGGTAAAATCCAGAGGTACTGACATTTTTTCGCGAGGGGTATGTTGTTGCCAGAGGCATGCTGATCTTGTTACCCACTGTAGAAAAGGCCAGAAAGGACACCCCTCTGCCCCATTCGCAACTTTACTTCAGGGGCTGCGTTGACAAAGGGTGAATCTCAATATGCGTACCTGTGTTGTTGCCAAAGGAGATTTATTGCACCCCAGGTTTATTTGTGGAAGGCAAGTTCACAAGACCGGTCTTTGCTGTCTTGATATTCGAAATTCACCTAATATCTCAGAACTTCCTTTTAAGATGGAGGCAGGTCACGTGACCCCAGCCTCATTTATCAAGCCAGGATATGCGTGTACAAGTAAGCCATGACCTGCTGAGGGCACGCCCACCTGCTTGTGCTGCGCGACCTGTGGGAGGCGCTGTAGCTCTTGGGGGGCGTCTTGCCTTTCTTGTCCTTTTGCTTCCTGTCCTCCTTATCCCGGGAGCTCTCCTCTTTGACCCGTGTTTTCCCTTCCTTGTCCTTCCTCCTGTCCCTGCGTGCGGCATACAGGAGTGTCACACACGACCCGCTGCATACTGGAATTGCTCTGGTTCCAGACGGGCTTCACCTGGACCGCGAACGGCTGTGCGAATGCCTCCGGTCCCTGGACCGCGAGCGCTTCTTGTGTGAAGCACGAGAGCTGTGGGACTCGCCGACCTTTGACCTTGACTTTGTGGAGGGACGGCTCCTGCAGGGACAAGCAGCCAACTCATTATAGGCCGAGACCTTGAGAAACTGCCGATAAGGTCTCCAAGCTGTACCTGTGCCTAGAGCGGGATCTTTTCCTCCGTGACTGGGAATGGGAGCGCGAGCGACTCCGAGATCTCCTCAACCTCCTTGAGCTAGTAGTGGAACGTTTCTTCCCGGAATCATCTGAGAGTCAAAACAAAGCCAGCGCTCATTATGGGGATAACAAAGAGACACACACGCACACGCACACACACACACACACACACACACAGCTACTGAGGGCAAAGGGGATGCAGAACAGGAAGAAACCCAAGAAAATCCCCTACTTTAACACACTTCAAAATGTGTCACGTCACTCCCCTGCAATGAAATGGAAATCTGATAAAGATTCATTACGTGGGGAGAAAAACGTTACCTGAAGCGGCACCCACTACTCTAAACCACTGTCTGCCCTATTTTATCAGTACAACTGTTTCTACAGTCATTTCCACAGGATGAAGGGATTTCATACACGTACAATTTACAGAGGAATGGGGTCAAAGAGCAAAGCAAAGGGCACTGATGGGGCTCAATGAATGTGGTGCAGGCCCACCTCCCGGCTCAATGGCTGCCGCAATGGTCGACTGTGCCTCCCGGACCCGCTTCATCACCTCCTCCAGCTCCTTGGCGGCACCCTGAGGCGTCAGCTCTGGGGGCTTGACGATGGCGTTGTTGGAATGATTAATTCTGCCACAGGACATATGTGGGAACTGAGAGGAGACAGGCTGACAAGCAACAGTGACATGCTGCCAGAGCTGCAGCTGGCGGCCCAGGAGCAGACAGCCAATGAGGAAAGGCAGATAGCGGTTTCCTTGGAAACACCACATCTTCCATGAGTGCTTAATCAATACCGGGTCATGGTGACCCAGGAGCATAGGAGAAGGCAGAGGATGCCTGGGCCAGCATGCCACCCATCACAGGACACACATAGTGAATTAGAGTGTCATTTAGAGGACATAACATTGAAAGTATATCAGTCAATATATCGGCATCGACAAATGTGTTTATCAAGATACTGGCAGCAGTCCGATGCATCAATTTTGGTCGATATTGTCGGCTGGTATTTAAACCTTGATCACTGATCAAATTTAGCAGCAGCAGAGCTAAAGACATAACTACCAAAATATCGGAGATGAATGCAGTGGACAATCACCCTTTTTCCATAGTAGCAGACAAAGGATTATGTCAGCTCATTTGCCGCTTACAAACGCACTTTTGTCTCCCAAGCCCACGCTGCTTTGCTGACGTCTCACAGCCTACATCAAATGATGTCTTACTTTAAAGGCCGGTCGCCGAACATGACCCCATTGAAAGTAAGGGCCCTTGACACAGACTCCTGGTCGGCGAACTCCACAAAGGCGAAGCGCGTGGGCTGGGTTTCATCCCCTGCCATGCGCACAAACTTCACATCTCCTACTTGCTTGAAATACTCCAGCAACTGCTCTGCTGTGGTGGTCTGGCGGGGGGGGGGGGAAGAGAGAGCTAATTAAAACACAGGGTATCTATGGGATCAATTACAGGGTTATGCAAGTAGAGTTCATCAGTACAGAAAGCAATCTAGTCCACAAACCCTTACAGAAATAAAGATTTACGCAACTCAGACTTACCTAGAAATGGGTATTAAGATTTTAATGGTACTACTATTACCAAAATGATACTTTAACTGTACTCTTATCAGTACTTTAAGAGAGAAAAAAACAGAACTAACATTTTTTTATTTTCTGAGATGTACGTCAAATTAACACTGAACTGCAAAATCATTTTGAACAAGTCAACATTATATAATGTGATTATTTAAATGCAAAGACAATTTTATAGTAAAAAAACAGCAATGTTTTGAACAAGTGAAAAGCTGAATGCATTTTCTATGACATTTTTACTGTGTAGTAACCTTAGTTTGTCTGAATCACCAAATCCGTGACCTGCAGCTGAATTTCAGAACATATGATCCTCTGAACGTGTCATATTGAATGTATAGTGCATCCAGAAAGGATTCACAGCGCATCACTTTTTCCCCACATTTTATGTTATAGCGTTATTCCAAAATGGATTATATCCATTTTTCCCTCAAAATTCTACACACAACACCCCATAACGACAATGTGAAAAAAGTTTGAGATTTTCACAAATTAATCAAAAATAAAAAAAACTGAGAAATCACATCTACTTAAGTATTCACAGCCTTTACTTTGATGGAATACTTTGATGATGCACTTTTGGTAGCCAGTGGATGCACCATTTGAAGGCACTCATAACAATTAGCTAGCTAATGGTTACTTTTAATCATTACTCCATATTCGTTATATTCGTTAATTTGACTAACTCTGGGTATGGACTCCCGGCCACTAAGCATACATACCATACCTGAGGCAATGATAATCTACGACCGAGGCAGCTAAACAGCTAGATGTTTCCACAGATTGCTTGTGTTTATGCCCTTACATGTAAAAAGAAGTGTTACACTTGTGGCAACAAGCATTGCTAAGCATCAATTCCAGTGAAGCGTTCACACTTTTGATCTCTCCGCATGTGTCACTAAAAGCAGAGTCTCTGTATGTCTGCTACACACTGCAGCGCATGAGAGAGAACACAAGATGGGATTCACACAAGTAGGTTTTACAAAAGTAGGGAGTGGCCTGTAGTATCAAACGGGAAAAACACAATTCTGCTGTGAAGCACATATCAGATTCTGGCACATATCAGACTAACCAACAGAAGAACTGAAGGTGAAAGGTCAACCTGCATGCCGTAACACACCTGCGAGTTCAGGTTGCCCACGTAGACGGTCCTCCTGATCTCATCAATCTTGGAGGGATCCACATTGCCCATGATGGGGGGCTGTGCAGAAACACCACTCAGGGCTGCCACAGACGAATCCAGGCCGCTCTGCAGCGCTCCCAGGTTGCTGATTGGGATTCCCAGCTGGGGAGGGGGAGAAGCATGGCGAGCTAGCATTAGTACCCTGTGGAAACAGAGCAGCCTGTGTGGCTGCAGGACGCAACCATGGCAACATGCTGCCAAGCAACACCACTTCATGCTAATGAGATGCTATATGATTTTAAAAAGTAATCAATTCTTTACGAGTTTAAGGCAGCCATGTTTATGGCAGAATAGACAGTGGAGAGTAAACGGTACAAGTGCTACATCAACAGCTGAAATGTGACAATTCGAGGTTCCACTAATTAAGTACACACTTTCTCCCTTAAGAAGCTTTCCATTGACATCTATATGCTGATACAATATAATCATGGATGTAATCATTCATTAAATACACAAGTCTTGACCAAGATATCACCCAGTTAATTGTATTTCTTTAAATACGGTTATTGGACTGTTCATTTGTGTGATGCAAGCGCCCCTTATGCTGAAGGGAAAGCAAGAAACCATTTTCTGGTTTCCATGCTTAATTTAATTACCAATACTATTTTCTGACCTAATAAAAACAGAGTATTTATTTAATCTATCAACTATTTTACCAATAGTACGATCAATCTAAATGATTAATTTTCCTCCAGAATATCAAACTGTCTCATTTAAGTTCATTTTATTTTGAGAACATGCTGTATGTTGTTGTAGGGCTTCAAATAATAGACGACGATTTTCAGCACTATACGAAAGTTCACTTATGGCAAAATTTGATAAGCCTAAAATATTAAGAGATACTGCAATGCCCAAAAGTTAGTCATCTGTATATATTCAGTGCACCCTTATTAAATATGTTTTGTGGAGCACACCACATGCTACTGTTTTGGTATACCATGGAAGAGATAAGCACCAAAGTCGCGGTGAAGCAAAGAACAGCTCAGCAATCACAACATCTTTTAAAAGAGATACTGTGGTTAAACAAGGTAAAGACGGCAGTGGTGTGGTGGTAGTTTTTGATGGTTTAAGTCCAACATGTTTTTAGGTAAGTACAGTTTTCATTTTTTTTTTGTTAACTAATAATTTTTAAATTAGTTTTCATTTCAGTTTAGGTAATAACACAGGTCCCAAATGAGCTCAGCGCACACACACATGCTGACACCGCGAGTCAACATAAAATGAGCCCAGATTCTAGCCGGAAAGTTATCAAACATTTACTCAATGGAGATTCTAGGGTGGCAGGCAAAAAATTTATGGCTTTAATGAGGAGTGTGTTTGGCAGCTATAAGGACAAAGGACATTAAAAAGCACCATACTGGTACTTTAATAAACAACATTTACGGTAGTTTTGCCTTTTCTGGCAGTCCATAACGCACCCGTGTTTCCTCTGCAGGTGTTCATGAATAGTGCTTGTCACACTGTGATATGCCATTGAAACTTTGCAGTGTACAAGCAATGTATACGTAATCACATAGTAATATATAAGGATTTGTTAATCAAATTAAAGCACTTCAGCAATCAAAAAGGTAATTTCATTAAAATTACATTTAAAAATCATGTCTCGGTTTAACATGACATTGCAATTAGCCAATAATGCATCGACCACCGTAATCTTAACCTACACCACGGCCATTTTTGATGGCCTACCTTCATAATTCAAAAAGTAGCTACAGATCACAAGAAAAGTAACCACAAACACAATGCAAGTTTCATTACATGTTATTAGCAACAAAAATACACAAACGCCATGAGCAAGCATATTAAGTTTGAATACAAATAACTTTGCATATTTGCAGTGCTGTGGTGAAAGAACTTTTTTTTTTTCCATAAACAAGCTCATTTGTTTGAGAGGGTGGGCTTTCTAGTCATTGCAGGTTCATCGTGAATAAGTAAATGAGAATATTTTTGAAGCTTGCAGAAAGACCGCAGGAACTCACAGAGGATCCATAAGCCAAAAACATTCAGCAGCCATTCACTCACAATAAATGTTATGTACCAGTAATGGTTATGTGAGTGCATACTATATCTTTAACAGTCTTGGCTTGGATACTCCCACACGTCGTTGTCTTGGCAACCAGCCTCACATTAGCCATCTGTGACTGTGGAGTACCACATTTCTTACAGTATCTTAATGCTACTAATTTAAAATTTTTAATAATGGGTCCAAAACAATGCTCCCAGTGCATACACTAGTAACTGAGTTCAAAACATGCAGGGACATAATTTAGATGGTTTGCATATTACAAAAAAAGGTCTTAATAGAAAATGACTAAATTTAACATGCAAAGTTTACAGTACTGGTAATAAATAGGACTTTTTATGTAATCATTCAGGCTACCAGACTTATGGATACGGATGCCCAAGTATTATTAGCGAATTTTCATATTTGCAGGCATCCTCTAACCCTCAGGAATGCGAAGGGGTTACTGTACAGACTCAACTTCATTTTAGTTTTAATGTCTACTTGCTCTTTGTTGGTTTTATCTTGTTTTTTCCCCCATTGAAAGCCATTTTCTGGTGGCTTTAGCCCGCTATCAAGCTCCTCATTTGACCTACAAAAGGCACACCGCAACATTTGGAGGCCCACCTTCAATACTCATGCGGCCCACTAGGGGGCCACAGCCCACTGGTTGGGAAACATCTACAATCACTCTTTAGTCAGCTGATTCACATTGTAGGCTACTATGTTAATCCGAGGCTCATGCCAACATATGATCTTTGCTGACCTTGTGTAAATGTAAGTTTGAACCTGTCCATTGTCTTAAATTTCAGAGAGAATTTTATGGAAAAAAATGCAAAGCTATTTAAAGGACTTCTGGGTTTCAGCCAATATCAACTAGGTGACATCAATCCATGAAACGACAAGACAAAAAATCTGGAGGGAATTCCTGCATCTGTGATTAGAGACATTCTTGTTTACCAACGGCCCTTATTTAAGTACACTCCAGTATCAGCCTAATGTTGGTCATCTGTGCCAACCACTGATAAATCCACCACAAGTGGAAAGTGTACAGTGATAGATGGCCAAATGGTGAGCAACACCTTGAGGACAGATACTGCACAGCAGGACATGAGCCCTGCCATCTGCCCCAGGAGGCAAAGGACCAGTCTGAGTGAGGGCCACAAGGAACTGGAGTGGTCAAAGGACACTCGGAACATCTCAGTCGGTTCTGGAAGAGTGCAGCATCGTTTGGGGCACTGTGCAGCCAGGTTCTACAAGCGTGTGGCTTTCAAATACTATGAATGTGAAGGTCATCAATGCGGAAAACCCATGGCATCTTTAAATGGACGATACTGTCCATTGTCGTCTGACAACACTGCTAGATTCACGTGACATCAAGATACAATGGAGGCATCACTGACATCCAACAATAGAGCCGTAAAGAAAAAGGCAGAGATAAGGAAGCGATGCAAACTCACATTCTGCAGAGGCGTCGGTGTGGGGATGGGCAGGAGCCCGCCCCCGGGCATCAGGCTGGCGACGGGGGTGGCTGGGGCCAAGAGCGACAAGGCCTTGGCCTCCTCAGGAATTTTACCTGCAGGGCAGAGCGAAGGCATTAGGGCAGGTGGTGGAGATGAAAACACCCAAACTTCTCCTCTATGAACTCACAATCAGCCCAGTAAGTTCTAGAGAAAAAAACAAAAGGCCTCACAAAATCTACAAGCTTAGAAACTTCTTAATAAGAGTCACATGAAGTGGAGAATACCCTTTCCTGGAATACCACATACTGTCACATCTACACAAGGTTTCACTGTCATTTATAAGACTACAAGAAATAATTCTTTTTTTCCCCACAAAGAATCAGATCGCTCTTTCCCTTAAAAATTAAAAAAAAAAAAAATAGTAATTTAGAGAATGAGTTAACACTTTGAGGCATGGGTCACCTGTACTGGAAACATATTGGTCATGAACCATACGATATCAAGCATGGGCGCCTTTCCGTGGGGCGATCGTTTCGCAGTGTTGGAAAGGTGTGCAACACAAGACAACCGTTCATGTTGGCTGCATCACTAATAGCACACAGAACATCGGATACAGAAAAGAAGAACATTTTTAAGAACCTTTCAATATCGCCAGATGCTAAACCAAATATATATATATATATATATATAAATATGTATATAAATATAGCCAAAAATTTTAAAGATAACCAACATTCTCTACAGATCTTCTCCCTGAATGTTACACCCCATGGGCTTGGGGAGGGGGGTTGAGTGCATTCCTTACTGAGCAGTAAGAAACCAAACAACCCCCCCATCCCAGCCCCCACCCCTCCCAAAATAACATGCAGTTCAGCACTTTGGGCAGACGCCTTAGCTACCTCTGCTAAAGCGGACTTAAATCTGATTGATAATGACCCCATTACCTGTGATAAACACTAAAGTAAAGCCTAAGAAATGCTGAATTACTCCCAAACTGCTGGCTATCAATCATCACAGATGTGATGGCCAGTTTCAAGTGAGCCATCTTAATTTGCTTTAAAAGGTGACATGACATTTCAGATTTGTACCTAAAGACTAATCATAGTTTAACATCTAAAAACATACTAAACATGGCAATTTGACTAGAAAGCGGCAGATTTAATCCTATTGTGATTCTGAAATCAGGAATCCTACAAACATGAGCGTGTTTAGGAGGACGTGACTGAGAGGAAACGAAATGTTAGCGTTCCCCTTTCTGCCCACTTACAAAACAGTCCACGGGCACTGGTCATGTCAGCCCAGAGAATATTCAGACAAGCATGCGAGGAGATCATTATGGGATAACGTACTGAGGGGGAACAGATCAAAACAGGCAAACAAGGTCAACAATTGTGATGACGTTTTTTTCTCTTAAAAGCAAACAAGGGACAAGAAAATAAAAATAAATAAAATAAAATGATAAAGAAATAAAAAGAGACAAGGTGTCCATCTTGGAAGGATTCAGCGGTTATTCTCCTGGTCACATTCCCCCCTGAAGGCTGCGCTGGCCCCAACGGGAATAGTGGCTTGGCAAACAATGCCGTACACAGGCTAGTGTAGTGTACCAGCTGGGCCAGTCTAGTCATCTGATATGCACACATAATCACACAGAAAAAAAACATACAAAACCAAATTAATAAACTCAGTATCCATCTGGCACCAAGTCACCAGGACAAGCATTATTATTATTTTAAAAAAATATATATATAAAAAAAACGAGAACCAAATTTAGAGGGAGTGCAGAAAAGACCACTCTTTAGAAATGGGAACAACAGCTGTTCCAGGAGAGAAGGAAATAAAACAAAAAAAACAAACCAAAAAAAAAAAACAAAAAAAAAAAAAGAGAGAAAGAAAGTTGTCGTTAGCTACATATGTATTGGGTCATCTTACCACAGCCTTTGATAACACCACAGCAGTCAAAAACATTTGTCATTTAAAAGCATCCCACCGCAGGGTTACAGTGTATTAAAGGACAGGTAGGCCTTAAGGGTTACTAGGCAGGGGCTGCATGAGGCTCACATGGAAATACTCAATAATGTGCAATGAGCTACACACAGAACGGGCCGTGACTTTCTGAAAAATGCCCCCCCCCCTCCCCATCATCCCCTATGAAGCATGTTAGTCTTAAAAGAAACAACACATCTTAAAATCTGCAAATCGGTATTTCATTATTCTTAAATGTGGATCGTGTCAATATGCCTAAATTGCTGCACAGTAAAGGGGATATGACCGTGATAAAATAACTTTAAACCAAAAATTCACCCTGGGACTAAATAGAAATTTACAGAAAAAAGGCATCCTTGACACACACAGAATCTCAGATTTGTAGGCAGTTTGTCTCTCACGCATTCTCACAAAGTGACAGGGATTTTTGCTCAAGGAACTGAAGGATACAGGAATCCTACAACACAGAACAGACAGGCTACAGTCTTCCGGTTAGAAATTCTCTCTCTATGCCAATTATGACTACACAAAAGACAAAGGCACAGACATCCTCTTGTACTTTTGCTTATATCTGGTGGGGAAAAAAACTGGTTTCACTTAATTATTCTGTGACAGTGATTCGGGCATGCGAGACGGCAATCCTCACCTTCAGCGCAGGGCACAACTATCAAAGCTCTGTCAATAAAAACCGTGTTGGTTAAGTGTTGGGCCACGCCAACACTGGAAGGCTCTCGGTATTTTATATAACATACTTTGGAGGAGAAAGAGAGCGGAGCGTTGCTGAAAGAGAAGCGAAAACGACATCAGTCAGTTGTCAAGTGGAGAATAATAATCCCCCTCCCGTGCTAAAATGCCCATTCTTCCAGGCGCCTAAAAGCTCCGGCTACAATTCAAAAGACACGGTGAATCTTTTACTACTAAAAATAAATCTGAAGGGACATTCAGCAAAATTACACCGCAAAATTACACTAAATAATATATTTAAAAAAACAGTAAAGATCAGAAAATGGTTTGCCGGTAACAACATACTGTTCTTCACCGGAGGGGGGGGGGCACGTACATCAATATCTATGGGATTAGAACTAGCCAAGAATATAATTTATTAACAGTTAGTACAAAGTAACAAGCTTACTACTGCAACATAATAATACAGATGATAATATCAGATTTGAAGTATACAGAGTACTACAGTTGTATAATGGTGATGGTGCCGAGCACTAGGTGCTGTCTCGTTCGCCAAGGCCGATCCGTTTCATTGTTTACATGCTATAGTTTACAAAGGCAACCTGCCATGCGGGCTAGAAAGGTAAATTATTTATTTTTTAACATTTCAGTCAGCCGTGAGCGAAGCCAAAAGCTAGGCGTTCAGCTAGCCGACTAACAAGACACTGCTGGAGATTATTTAGCTAGGAGAGCTAACGCTAACTAGCCTAAAGGACAATACAAACACGAAAAGCGAAATAAACGTGAATTTATATTCCGGCAGGGCATTACAAATTTACTTAAAACGCTGCTGACGAACGAGGGACGCGACAACAAACGCGCCCCGTGATTTGCAAAGGCCCTTCGTATCCCCGGTGTTTCCCAGCACCAACGAGCCGATCGGCTGCACACGTACTCGGGCGGGTAGAGCCGCAGCTCCTCGATATCACCGAGAAAGCCGAAGAGAGTCCGCATCTGCTCGCTGCTCACCGCCGACGACAGATTGGTGACCTGAACCACGGCTGTACCAGGGATTCCACTCATGTCCGCCCGTTCCCGAGGAAACAGCTATTGGGGGAGAGAAAACACGAGCCGCGGGTACAACTCAAGCGTTTAGTTTTAATCTTTTTCTTCAATTTGTCCTCTTCTGAAAGTCGGTTACTCAAGCGAGCCAGTTAAATGAAATAAGGCCTGGCGCCGTGTCGTGGCTCACAGCCACAGCGCCCCCTTTCGATCGGGATGTCATGTTTCCTAAAATGACGTCATTCTAAAGCGATCGGTTTGCCTTCAAGATTCAAGAGTGTTTATTTGTCTTTTGTATATCAGTCCATAGAAATTTTTACTCGCACTATTCTGTCAGTAACATTCACACAAAACAGGACAAAGGCACTCAAAACATCAAAGTAGACATAATGACTAGGTACTTCAGAGGTATGGATTTATGAAATAAATGTTAAATAATTAGAAGAAATGGCTGACTGAGAAGATATAGCTATATAAATGATTAATATCCGAAATAAATATGCAAAACTCCTATATTGCTTTTACCTTGCACGATTGATTTGTCCTATTGTTCTTCATGCTGAAGTGCTCTGTTCGCTCTGTTATGACTGGGGGTACATTTTCCTGGCATAGTTTAGGTGCAGGGTTAGGTAAACACCATTAAATATTAATACACAGACACACACATGCACACGGGTGATCAGGCTGATCATGTGGTGTTCTGAATTTCTTTTTTTTTCCCCTTGTCATGTCCGGCAGTTTAGCAAGCAGGATGTTAGTCTGGGTGCCTTATTGTGCCAACACTTTTATTTTGCCAAGTGGAGCT